>JBBMJY010000026.1:23578290-23633904 GCA_037833715.1 Toxotes lorentzi
AGGGGGTTTTCCTTTTTGTGGGTTTTGTTGTTTGGGGGTTTGGTTTTGTTTTTTTGGGCCCCCTTTTTTTTTTTTTTTTTTTTTTTTTTTTTTTTTTTTGTAGCTGAATAGTGTTTTAGCGTCACATTAATCCACATTTGGTGTTCTGGTGAGAATTTGGGGCAGCAGGACAGTGTGTGTGAGTCAAAATATACCACAGTGTATATGTGCATTCAGCTTTTAATGTTTTTTTTTTTTTTAACAACTGTGGCAGCTCAGTATACAGAGAAGAATTAGGTTTTTTAAAATAGAGACAGTTGAGAATAAGAAAAATCTACTGTCCACAGAATGTCATCAGATGAGTCCAATGCAAATCACATTCAGTCATCCCTTTGTGTTGTCTAAAATGATGTCTTTAAATGTATTGTTAATAGTTTTGTATTATTAAAAGGAAGAGAAAAGGTTTGTGGGGAAATTTCGGAAACACAGTTTTGTTTCAGCTGTCTGGTGGGGGCATCGTGACGTCTGTGTGTGACTGGCAGCTGTGTGTGACTGGCAGCAGCGACCAGGCTGATGAGTGCCAGCGTTACACGAAGGAGAGACAAACAAACTTGTGCCATACCTACACGTTATGGGCAGAAAGCTGATTTTCAGTCGTCCTTTGCAGTTTACACCAGCGCTGTGCTCATAGTGTGATGATTCATGTTTCACTCAAGCTTAACTGCGACCGTACCATTGTCAGTCACTCTCTTCTCAAATCTCATGTAACTATGGCTTTATCTGTTAAAGTCAAACATTTGAGATGGTATTTAATACTTAGATTTCCACTGTCACAAAGAATAAAAAAAAAAATCTCAACACCAGTAAGAGCTGATTTCTCTGTACTTCTTAACAATGCCATTGATTTTGTACTTTTGTTTTCTGTCCCTGAGGGCGACAATCTGGCAAGTTGTTCTCATTCACCGACATATTACTGATTTATAAAGCATCAGTAAACCATTTATCCTTCATTCACAACTAACAAACTCTTTATAAGGACTGTGTTATTAAAAAAGCTCTATGGTGGCGCACGTCATCCTAATTTACTCTCCTTGGCCTGATGTCTTTCTTGTGTGCTCTGATGTATAAATAGGAAAGACATGAAATGTCCTGGGATCACCGTGGACAGAAACATGTCCTTTGTTCACAGAGTGTGTGTTTGCTGTGTTTAAGTAAGTGATGCCGCAATGATCATATTCTCCAAAAGACACACACACACACACAAGCACAGTGTGGATTTCAGTCAGTCCACAGCTGTGGGAGCCATCCAGCCTCCCTGCGCCAACAGTCAGTATCACAGAGCGACGGCAGTTGTGGTAGGTTTTGAATTAAAACTATGGCTTCGGGCACTTCGTTAACTTATTATGGTAAACAGAGGCCCTCACCAATGCCCTCTCACTCTCTCTCTCTCTCACACACACACCAAAACGCACCCTCCTGTCTTTTGATAAAGCTTGTACCCTTGTCAACAAGCACACATTTTAATTAGTGTTGATTGTTGTTGGCATGTTCAATAGTTATTAATTAGAGTGGGGAGGGGCCCAGTCTTGATTGCATGCCCGAAGCTGTGACGCATTGTGTTGTCTCACACTCCAGAATAACAGAGATGCTGTGAAAAATGAAGGTAGGAGAGGTGGGGGCTGTAACCCCTTCGATAGTGTCTTCTTAACTAAGAACAGATTGTCAAACAGCCAAATGTGGACAGGAAATGTGTTACCTCTTATTTATTTTCAGACAGCGTAAAATGAAATAGTAATAATTCACTGACCAGATCTGGAATGGTAAAGCGTGTCCGATTTTTATTTATTTATTTTTTTTTAAGAGAGTGAATAATGGACTTCCATTCATCAGGTGCACACAAACACCACTGCTAATGGCTGCTAATGTTGCTCTGTAACTGCTTAATGTGTAAACAAGCACGTGCACAGTGGTTGGCTGCAGCTTCCATACTGCACGTATCATTTGTTCTACGGTTCATCTTTAAATGTTGACACAGCTTTAAATTGGAAAAAACTATGACTGACTAAGTTTTCCAACTCACTCTTGTACCTTTTTTTGACCTCTCTCTGTTTTTCTGAGTGTTTGGTTTTGGGGTAAAGTGAGGGTGACAGCTTAATTTGATGTGATTACTTCATTGTGTTTACTGTTTTCCATGTCTTAAAATCAATAAAGGGATTGAAATAAGAAAGCAAAATAAAATAGAGATCCATCCAGACATGCAAAAGAAGAAAACAACATGTGGTCATGGCCTCTGTGTTAAAGTGGAATCTGTTGTCATGCTGATGTCCCTCTCCATGCTCCGAGGCTGACACTTCATCAAGAGGCCTTGTGAAAGAACAGGAGCGATGAGAACCACCCCCCACCCCTCACCCCCCTCCGCCTCTTCCTCTCTGTCCTGCTCTTGATGTGCCTTTTGTTTGGTGCCCCTAATGACAGCTGTGATGGAACTGTCATGCTCTCTGATCACACGGGCCCACAGTAAGGCCTTCTCTGCTCCTGCTCCGTCTCTATCTACTCCCTGCACCAGAGAGAGCTCTGCAGGTCAAACACAGCCCTGCATTGTCACCTTATCACCACTGACTAAGTCTCCTTTCAGAGATCCTTTTATTGTTGTTTTTTTGTGTAAAATGTATATAGAGATAATATTTATATTTATATTTATATTTATATACATGCTACCATAAGCTCCAGACAGGGAGGCCTAGTAGCTAAAAATATCATTTTCCCTGGCGCAGAAATTGTCTGGAGGGTTCACTGGAAACGTGCAGCTGGGAGCGTTTCCTGCTGTTTGCCTGAACACATACCCTCATTCGGAGACGGTGAGCAGCTCTGCCTATTAAAATGTAAATTCCCTCTCGGTGCAGCGGCGGTAGCAGCAGCAGTGACGGCAAGCCCAGACTGGGATGCAGCAGGAAGGGACGGGGAAGATGGTGGGGGTGAGAGGTGTACGCGCTATAGGCAGGATCTGTCTTTCACCGTGCAGCGGCTCCCAGATAGGCAGTATGTGGCTGTATAATATGCTCCGCTGGCCGGGCCCTTCAGCGGATTTCAAAGCCTGGGCTGGAAACAAAAGGTGACTGGGCCATTCTTCTGATGCAAGCTCTCTATATTAGACTTTATTTTACTGACTTTATGCTACTTTGTCACTTTGCTCCTGTTTTTCTTCATTCAGCTGTATTTAATTCAGCATTTACATATTTTCATGGAAGGTTCCGGTCATGTCAGAATTTTGCTGGTAGGCTGCCTCTTATTTACATTTGGATCCTGTACTTGCATCATAATGGGACCAATTTTTTCACATCACAGATTAATCACCTACTTAGGGTTAGGGTTATTTTCAAATAGGTCATTACAAGTCACTACATGTAACTATTACTGTTGGTGGTCAATGCAAACAAAATTAATGACAAGTCCTCCAACATGTATCCTTGGATACTACCCTTTAGGAGCGTACCAACGGCAAGAATACTGGCTCTTCATCATGTGTATTTATGTGTGTGTGTCTAAATATATATAATTAGAATAAAATTGCAGTCACGGTTGTGGATAGGTTGCAGTTAGCATGAGGAAACTGTGGTTTGGGTTAAACTGGGTGCTTCCTTAAGGTTAGTGAACCTTTGTCATCATGATGACAATAAAGGTACAGCATGAAAGAGTCATAGATGAAGGAAACAATACTGGCTATCATGGGAAAGGAACAGCTGCCTCCTCTGTGTGTGTGTGTGTGTGTGTGTGTGTGTGTGTGTGTGTGTGTGTGTGTGTGTGTGTGTGTGTGTGTGTGTGTGAGTCCATCCACCCCAGTCTCCTCCTGATGAAGACTTTATTGTCCTCATCATGATTACTGTGGCCACTAGAGGTCGCCTAACAATGAAACCTAAGCTAAATATGAATCAATTGCATGATCATTATTAGGACATTAATTCAAAGGTATGTCAATGAAGACACAGAAGACACAGAAGACACAGTCTTCATTGACACAGACTGTGTTCATGTGTATATGCATGTGTTTACATGCATATACACATGAACACAGTCTGTTTTATTTGTTCTATTGTTGTTCCTTGTTGTGGAATCTGTTGTATCTATTTGTTTATTTAGTTGTTTAAACACAATTTCAAGCTGAACCAGGAAGGAGGCATCTGTTTCCTGACTTCTTCCTGTGTAACAATGTCTATCTGTGTGCTTCCTGTTGAATAAATTAAAAATAATAATAATAATGATAAACTGAATCAGACAGAATGTAAAATGTCATTATGCAATAGGAGCAATGATGTTTATGTTTTTGTTTAGAAACGCCTGTTAAAATGATGCGCACTATGAGCCAAAGGGTGAACCTGTCTTATCTAAATTGTATTATAATCATCATTATTATTTTTATTATATAAACTGTCCCCTTGGATGTAGGATCATGAACTTCTGCACGTGATGTGTGTTAATGCTTCTATTCGTAAACTGTATGTGTACATACACACATTTTTGTTTTCATTTTTCATATCAGCTCCCTCAGCTTGGATTCGTTTCCACTGACCAAAATGATAAGAAGAATGATAAAACTTTATTGTGTAACTGTAGGTTGACTGTAAAGCACCTTCCCATGGTTACAGCAGGCAGACTTTGCCTTGCATCCTACTTGAAATTTGAAGAGTGGAACACTAGATGGAGCTGCGATCATACTATAGGCAGCTCACTCACTGACTGACATGGTGCAGTGGCTGCTTTCACAGCTTCCATCTCCATGTCCCCTACATGCTTAACGCTGTTGGCCCCTGCGCATAACGACTTCTATTGCATTGCTTGTGTGCATTATATCACTGAGGAACAAACAAATCGAGATACATGCTTATCAGACGGTGGTGTTGGCTTTTTGCTTTTCTGCAGCAACTGTTTCCCGGATGTGTTTCAGAGACTTTGATTCAGGGGGCTCAGAGGCTGCTGAGTCTTGTGTTGGAAGCTCATTATTCCCTGAAACAGAACGACTGTGGTGGAATTCACCTGATGCTGTCCATTGTGTGACAATAAGCAGAATTGATTTAGCAGTTACAGGCTGTTTTATGTGGCACCTAATGACAGTCTAATGTCTGCTCCCCTGACTGAGCCTGTGTCCTTTCTCTGCCTTTGGGGGTGTTCAAACATGACCTTTCTTGAATTGTCTGAGCAGCCAGAGCCTGGTAAAAGTTACACACCTTCCTGCTGCATTAAACTATGTCTTAATTCACAGCTGAACATAGTCCCCAACAAATGAACTATTCCCCCTGTTTGAGAAATGTTCATTTCTGTTCATATATAGCAGTTGAAGTTGGACATGCTCCACACATGAGCACCAGAAAACATGATGGCGACCTCGCTGTTCACAGTCACCTGACACCCAGTCCATTCCCTGCCACACTGTCTGTCGTGCTGTACCTGCTGTAACTCTTCAGCCTTTTATATCCCTGCCTTATAACCTGTCAGTTAATGATTCTCAATCTGTTTTTAGTATTACTAACCCATGCACGATCATGGACATCACACCTTGCCTTTTCCCCTTTGCTTTATTTTGTATGCAAACTTAAAGATGAGCCATTTAGACATTTGTGCGTATGAGTCCTGCCTATTTTTTTTTTTTTTATTGAGCTGCGACAGTACAGTGTGGCCAGGATGAATTCAGCCGACTCCACCTTTCTTCCAGCCGTCCTCTTTCCCATCGGAACAATCCCAAGTCACCTACATCATCTCTCTGCTCAGAGATATTGTCTCTATTTTCTTTTATTCTTTTTCTCTATTTGTTTTTTTTTTTTTTTTTTTTGCTTTATTACACTAGAGTATTGTATATTATTTAACCTTTAAGTGCAATTATTACTTATGTCATTGTTTTTGTGATTTATACAAAGTGGCTGCTGCACCTCTACTATCTATCCATCTATTCATCCATTCATCCCTCCATCCTCCTGGAGATGTACACCACAGTGCTGAGGAAGGTCTTAGAAGAGAAGCAGTGTGAGATCTGCTCAGCCTGAGCCAAGGAGGCATGTGGCCGATCACTCCACTGAGTTCTCGAAGTGGCAGCAGTGACTAAGTGGAACAAGCTTTCCCTGTATGGTACACATTATCATGGACTTTGTGATTACTATATTAAAGATGAAGTGGTGGAGCCTGAATCATCTGCAGAGCTTGATGACCTGATCTCTGTCACCATTCACATTGATCTCTGCCTCCAAGAGTGAGGGAAAGAAGAAAACTCAGCCCACTAGTTCCCACCATGGTCCTCCATGTTCATGCCTGATGCCTCCACAATCACTTCTGGTGCCTCCATGTCCGGCCCTGCCGGCTCTGCCACCAGAGGAGCGATAGCTCTGCCTCTGGGAGAAGCATTGTCTGCACTGTGGCCTGTCCAGTCACTTCACCCTCTCCTTCCCAGTAAAAGCTGAGGCTCATCAGTAACTTGGATTTGGACTGGTGAGCTGAGCCCACAGCCCCAATTCACCCTCCCGACCTCTGCTTCACGGCCAGCTTATTCTCCTGGACCTGAAGTGCAATGTTCATTGACTGGTGCCGATGCCAGCTTTATGAACAGCGGACTCACCGCTCAGCTGGGTTTGGGCCAGGAACCCTCGCCTGCTGCAGAGGTAAACACCGTCTCAAATCAGGTCTCAGTTTCACCTTCTTTAATGTTTGTTTAGTGTATTTTGCGTTGTGTAATTCTTTAGTTTGTAGAAGTAGCAATAAATATGCATGTATAAATTCTTTGCTACCTAGGCTGGTTATTTTTTCTACAAAGAGCTAACCATTTCTGGATAAGAGACTCCTCTTGGCCCCCAAGAGGAAGTTTATGTTAGTGTTGTTATGCCTGACTCTACAAAGTCACCTCGGTGGATGAATGTTGTCCTAAATAGTCATAGGATTGTCAGTTGCTGCTTACAGAGAAGCAATGTATTCAAAAGCTGACTTTTTTTCCTTGTGCAGGCTTGAAAAAACACAAGTCCAGATGTGGGTGAATCCTGTTGCAGCTTGCTACTCAAAAATACCTCTTGTGCACCTGTGTGCTCTACAATGTTGGCTTGCAGACTGAGAATTTGTTTTGTGCTCTCTCAAATCTTTTGTTCACAGTATATGTCCATCAGTCACCTAGACCACTTCCCTCAAGCAGCTGAAGTACTTTATACAGAAAAACCAGAGCTTAATCCCTCACTAGCTTCCCACCCACTGTGAGTCCCTCCCACTGTGTTGGTTGTCCTGGCCAGTCTGAGCTTGGCATGCCTCAGGAAGTCTAGGCACATGGTAGAATTGGATTAGGCAAGTGAGGATCAAGAATAATTGCAGTGAGGAAATAGAATCCTTCTACAAATATACAGAAAAAATATGTAGTAATTACACAAAATGGTTTTACATTATCCACTCCACATTTGTATTACATGACAGGAAGGTTCTTACATCTTACACAAGTCCATCAGTTTTATTTTCTTATTAGATTGTTACTACAGCAGGGTCAGTGTGTATGTTGCTAGCCAGCTACAGCTAACGACAGTACAGCTGACACACTGGTTGTTTGGGGGAATAAACCTGGAATACAAAATCGGTCAGCTGTTAAATTCTCACAAATAACGTGAGAACGTGAGAACTTGCTTCAGTCTGAACACACCTTAACAGGTGCTACAGTGCTATGACAACAAAACACCACGTCCACTTCTTCTTCTGAGAGTCACCATGAGGAGTCAACTGTCAGCAAAACAGTTCAGTGTAGGTCATTTTAACCATTTGATGCTCTTGTTTTCTCTGCCCATCAAAAGATTCCCTGCATGGTGCGTACAAACTTGTGTTCATTTATAAGGATTATTATTTGGAGAGGGCAGGCCAAAGGAGACTCCGCTGGACCAGGACTGTATTGTGGTGCCTTAAATTAAACTCCAGTGGTCTTCATTGCACAATCGCTGCAGTGTTTCTGTCTCTGGACCTTGAAGAACTCCTCACCTGTACGAAGCTGTCAGTTCAGTCCGCAAATCGCTCCTCTTCACAGTGAAATGGCTTATTCTCTCCCAGAGAGATTTAAGAGTTGAAAATTGTCCATCTGTCTTTTTCAGTGAAAATGAATTCCAAGTCTTACCAATTGTCAGGCCTCGTGTAATTTAAGAGACTGCTCCAAAAATTTTTTAAATAATGAGAAGTCATTTTTGTGGCTGTTGTTAGAGCGTATTGCACAAAGGCTTCCATTCTGTCTGAAATGGTACATTCAGCCACGATGAGGGAAAAAAAAGGAGAAAGCCAAAGTCTGAATGACTCTACGGCCTTTTGAACCCCGAGTCAAATATCATTGTGTGAGGCCCTCCCTTGAGTGGTAGTCACCAAATTCTGCTGTTAGTACTGATTGAAAATCCATGAGGACCATCGTGAAAGCAGCACAGTGCCCTTGAAAAATGATATAAAAAATGTCTCTGTCCTTCCTATCAAAATGTTGTGTCTGACGTCTGCAGCACCTTCACTCCCAGCTCAATTTTTTTCACCTGAGAAAAAAAAGAAAAGACTGGGGAGAGTTCATAGACAATTTCACTGTTATTTGAAATGACTGTGACCGCTGCAGGAACAACAGACTGTTAGAAGCCATCAGAGCTGCTTCGGTAGTATCAGCTTTGGCCTCTTCTAATGCTAATTTGTCACAGTTTTGTTTGTTGCGCTGTTTGTTTAGAGGCTCGTTGTACTGAACCCTCACGTTGTCTGCAGTGGATAAGTTAGTGGCCATCATGGTAATTTTTTTCCTTCAAATTCAAATTTTTTTTCCATCAATTGTTTAGCTGTGATACATTTTGAAGCATAAATGCAGTCAGTTTGAAAAAACTAATGCTAACCTTTTCAAAAGGCCACAGCAGACGATCCCTGCAGCACTACCAACCCTCAAAGCTTCAGCCTCTGGCTTAACTTAGGCTAACTATAACAGAGGACATAAAAAAGCTGTAACATTAATGAAGGAGGAAGTAAAGCTAGAATCAAAGATCAAGTTTTAAGGAGTGAAAGTGAAGTAATACAACTTTTTAAGCAGTAAAACAGCACAATTATTTGTTTTAAACATCACTCCTTTTTTTAGGGCATTCAAAATGACTTTCCAGCTATACAACCTTTTCCAAGACTAAACTCTCACAACTGGACGAAATAGTGTTGATAGTTTGGGGGATTGTCAAGCTATTAACTATATGTTAACAGTGGGATACATTTGGTCAAAAGTTTATGGACATCTAGCAACCATTTATCCATGACTGTACTGTACTTTGTATTTCAGGAAGCTCCTTGAAATACAGTATACTGTAATACCAATATACTACGTCCTATAGTAATAATTTAGAGTAAAATGAACATGGATTCCCAGTGGACTAGTTTATGATGGGACTGTTATCGTAAATGTAGGCTCTTATGGAATCCAGATCAAAACAATTTGGTGTATTGATACCTGGCCTATCACGAGTTAAAGACCTAAAGTTGCATCAACACTGACCCCTCTTCTTCAATTTGTAAAAAGCAGATTTTTTAAAAACAAAGTAAAGCTGCACAGAACAGTTCAGTCTAAAGGAATTTTTGACACACCATGCCTCTTACCAAAGAAATCACAGCACTGTTTGCTTGTTCCAACACTTAAAAAAGATCTATGGTGATTCATTCATCTCACTGAAAAGCAAAATTGAGAGGTAATGCCAGGGCCATGGTTCAGTGTCCTCATAACACTCAGTGAGTTCTTTGGATCTTGACCACAGGTTTTATAAACCGCAGAGTGGCTGCTCTATGTGTGTAGATGACACAGTTGGGGTGTGTCCATTCACTGTGGGAACCTCCACCTCCAAGAGTCTGCTGGAGAACAGAAACAAAAGACTCCAGGATTAAGCCCAAGGTACTTTTACTTTTAACAACAGCTATATATAAGCACTTGAACATGCCACATGTAGACTTCACTGAAACACACAAAGACTGTGTTATAAGAATACTGGGTCACGCATGGAGCATCATGTGAGCATGATTACTCGGTTCAAACTCATAGTATAATAAGCTTTATGCCTCACCTGGCTACAGTGGGTGGCTCACTTGTACCTGTAGCATTGCACTGTGTGTGTATGGTGCTACAGAATAATCCTGGTTCCTGTTAGGAAACAGGATTGAGCTTTCCTCCTCCCTCTACCTCACAGTTGATGCATACATATGAATCTGTCATTAGTCCCCCTTGTTCTTCGAGGGGGAAAGAGATGGAGAAAGATGAAACGACGAGGTGAGCCACCACACGCGTGGCGTAGTTAAACACCTTGTGATTTATGGAGCTTTAATTTGGTCGAGGCCCATCCATTGTTTTGCAGCTTGTGGTGCGGCGGGCTGCCCCGCTGACAGTAATTTCCCGCTAGTTGGGGAGGATTGTGTATCATGAGCTAATGGCATCCTCTTTCCCCCCTCTGTCTCCAGAGGAGGAATTATGTGTGTCAGTGTGTGAGGGGTTGAAAATGAGAGTTTGTTTGAAATCAAGTAAGAAGATAGTGGCGGAGCAGGAAACAAACAGCAGTTTCCTATTTACTCTGGCAATTGCACTTGACGATGCTGTGTATTGAAATGAACCGGGCTGTCTGTGGCTGGAAGAGGGTCAGGGCTGGCAGTTTTGGAATAGATGGTAGCAGGTAATTACAGCAGCCCATCGGCTGATTAGAGCTGCTGTCGCTGAGCCTTCCCCCCTCGCCCTCAGTCCTCCCTGACCTCACTGTGGCCTCTCATCCTGATGGGAATGGACAATTGAGGCAGACTCTGTTTGATTGCTATCACACATATTTACTATATGGTGGTTTCCTGCTCCCATCTAACCACCTCGCTGAGTTCAAAGGCTACAACCTGCACTCAATCTCTTTTGGCTCAGTTGTCCTTAACACTGTGTTTATGTCCTCTCCTTGTTTATTCCCTCCTGCCTGATTTTTTTTTCTGTGCATTTGTCCTCTTCTGTTTTTAGAAGATCAGTTCTTAAGTGTGAAATTCTAGTGTTGTACTGATGGAAAATGGTTGTACTGATGTATGGGGCTAATGGTAGTGAGCGGTAGTTTCCATTGTTATTGTTAAAAATGCTGGTAATCTCTTAAAACTTCAAATGACCCATGGTAATTTTTTCCTTTATTTATTTGTGAGTTTTATTATTACACGTTTTGCTCAAACAGAAGGAAATGGTGGGATTATAACAGCCTGACAGAGACCATCCATATGAGATGATTCTGCAAAAACTGGGATTATGATCAGTTTATAAATCCAGTGCCAACATTTTCAAAATTCTTGCTTTCTATTACATCTGCTCACTGTAACAATGGTTTGGAGAAGGCTGGGGAAAGACTGTGTTTTGACTGTTAATTGCAGCTCTGGAATAGTTTTCTGCATTAAGGTCAGACATGCTACACACCCATCCACCACCCAGACCTCCATACACCTAGTCTTACTGCAGTACATAAAGGATACATACATACAAGGACACGCACTGTTTCCTACACTGGCAAGGATTATTGGTATTGGACATAAATAGTGAGGTACAGAATCCTGGATCTGTCCTGTGTCTCCAGGGAAGTCTAATGTCCATTGTCACTTTGGTCTTGATGAATCCAATTAATCCCAAATACTTTCTCTGACAGATTCACTGACTTCACCAAAGGTGACCAAAATAAAATACAGCATTATCAAGCATAATAGCAAAACCATGTGTTTGATGCTTGCTCTGTCCAACGCTTATTTTTTGTGCAGTGCAATGAACAATGCAGCCTTCACAGGCCCCTACCTCGGCTTGTCTCATCATCAACAGTTGATTTCAACATTAAAATGATTGAGACAAAGTTGTTCAGTAGTTACCAAACAGTCTCTTACAGCAGCTGGAGGACATCCCACCATCCCTTCTGCAGCTAATTTTATGTCTTATTTCAGTCCGATCATATGGGTGTGCAGCAAATACAAGGCTGAACATTTGAACGTGACCTTTTATCAAGTGCAGGAGTAACACACTGAGGTGGAACTGAATGAAACTATGCTTTCCTTGATGGTTAGTGAGTCTGTCCACTTCCATATCTTTCACCTCGGGAGCTCAGCCCTGGATGTCTCTGGCGTCCATATTACATCATAAAAAGCACTCATTATTAACAGTTATAGAATAACATTCAAGGGCAAATGACTTTGAAATGGGAAAGTTGATGTTTTTTTATTTCCTCTCCTCACGCCACATATTTGATTTAGCTACCTCTCAATAGTAATTCACTTTGATATGGTTTTCCACATAAACAAAGCTATGTGGCTGGAAGCAAGCCGCTGGCCGATGGAGTGTGTCGGCCATAAGAATCCATATCGCCACAGCTACAGAGCACTGTCTCCACAAAAATGGAAACAGTGTCATCAGCATTAAGGGAAGGGGGCATGCCCGTGCTGATAGCTCTCACTGTGTGTGTGTGTGTGTGTAAGAGAAAGTGATGGGGGGAGGGAATGATTGTCTGTGTTTATTGAACTGTGTGTTTGTGTTTGTGCGAATTTGTGTGTGCATTCATGCTGACTAGTCTCATGATAGCTTGGCTGTGTGGTGCGGACTGGTGCTCAAAGTGCACTCCACTAGATGGGTGACACTGTGTGCTGCTAGCATTTCACCTTTAGGCTGCTGCAGCAGTCAGTCAGTCATTGTGTGTGTGTGTCTGTGTGTGTGTGTTTAGAGACAGGAGAACAAGAGAAGGAAGAGAAGGCGGAAAAAGAATGAAAGACTGGTTTGTTTATACACCCATTAATATTGGATTTAAAGCAAGTAACAGCATGTAAAACACTGAAGTAACTGTGACAACATGTTTCACATTTAGGGAGATACAAATACACACAATATTTGCCATGTGTTTCTTTTCCCTATACTTGTTGTTAAATTGGTGAATGTGATTTTTTTAAATTAAGATGTTTTCTTGATCGTGTGCTTTGAGTTACCTCAAGCACTGTAATAGTTCAGCCTGGAAACTGACTTATTTTATTATTATTATTTTATTATTATTATTTTATCCATCCATCCATTAGCTATGTGCTCATGCTTGGGAGTGGGGGGTGGAGCTAGTCCCAGCGGACATTGGGCGAGAGGTGGGGTTCATCCTGGACAGGTTGGCAGGGCTCAATCACTGACACAGAGAGAAAGAAAAACATTCACTCTCACATTCACACTTAAGAGAAATTTAACCACCAGCTGACAATACACAGCATAGTACAGCATAGTACAGCATAGTACAGCATAGTACAGCATAGTACAGCATAGTTCCACAGAGCAGATCATCAGCTTAAAATTAAAAGGTGTTTTGACATTGGTAAAAACACTGGAAGGGGAAATTCAGCAGTCTTGACATTGGTAGGGTCATGTCCTTATCATCCATATCAAAGGCTGTGCCTATAGGAGTGACAGGAAGCCCCTCTGTCATTTCTCATTTTAGCTGTGTGACTCTCCTACACTGACTGAGGTTAAACAGTCGTACATGTAACATAGATAATGTAAGCACTGATTTGAAGAGGCGCTGAAATGAATGAACACATTTCTGCATTGTACAACATGAGGTTGCTCAAGGCTATAAGCTCAAGGCAGTGATACTGTACTGTACTGTACATTCAGACCTGCAGGTCTTTCATCCAGTCCAGTCAGTTCTTACTCTGAACAGTTCTTAGTCGACATGCAGGTCCAGGGAGGGTCTGTGGCTCCGGCTGGCTTCTTTACTCTTCACTCTTCCTGTTGTTAATGGACACAGTGAAAGCAGTGCAGTAGCAAGAGAAAAACCACTTTACAACTGTACTCCATCCTATCTTACACTTACCCACCCAAATCCCGCCATGCACTGTATTTGGGGGGTTGATATATGCCGGCATAGCAGTGTTCACAGCCAACAAGGTGATAAAACTCTTTACATTTGGGAACCTCAGTGGAAACTCAGGTTTTTGGGGAGCGCAGAAAAACCGGTAATTCCCTTATCACTTTGTACATGTATGCTATTATGTCTTATAACACTATTTTAAGTTGCATTAGCAACTCAGGCACCCCCCCTCCAGCCCCACAAAAGGCAAAGCTTCAATGGAAAGGCCCAACCCACCGTTTATAAAAGCACCCGAAAAAGCCCCACTTTTTAAAGAGTGCCACCTCCGAGAAAGCTGTAAGCAGTGATCCCAGCTGTGTGTATTTGCAAGGCCTCCAGAATTAATCCTGAGCAATTTTTCTGCACCACTTGTGCCTGTGATAAAGGAAGCTTGAGCATTTAAATGGGCTGGGTCCCTGGTGGCATTAAGTTCTTACCATATTGGGCTGCAGTCAGGCCTGCAGTGTGAAGAGAGGACTGGGGCTAACCACTGAGCCTTGCTAGGCTTAAAACTCTATACCTCTATATCTCTCCGTCCCTCTCACTCTGTCCCTTTTCTTAACAATCTTCCTATCTCACAGATAAGACAATAAACTCAGTGAAGGAGGAGGGGGAGTAGTTTCCTCTCTCGCAATCAATACCAGTGTAAAATCTGCTCAGTTATTGTGTTGTTCACATGCATTCACCTTCATACCTGCACTAAACTAATTACAGGCAAGTTAGTTCGAGTGGGATAATCTTCTGAGGCCTTTTAAGGCTTTTTGTAACTTAGTTGCCCTATTTCAATTTCACAGATTACCTCATCAATTTTTTTTAGCTTTTTATTGCATTTAGCATGACTGTATTTTTAACCTCTTCAGACCCACTGACTGGACCAGTCACTACAAACTCATGCTGTGCTGCCAAACCCTGCTCAAACCCACAGAATTTAGCTTTACATTCTAGCGTATGTCCTAGTGTCTCCAAAGATACCATCCATATACTATACACCCATTATTCAGAAGAGAAGGTCACTGTTAACTTTTTCTGTTAGACCAGACCAGGATCTTTCTCCAACCTTAACCAAGTGCTGTGAGAGTCTTAACAGGACCATACAAACGGAATGATGATGGTTTTGCTGGTTCGTTCAGTATCAACATGCAACATGCAGTTTGTACTTCATTACTACTTTCAGATGATGGAAATCATGCACAGAGAGCACGAGGGACAGAGGGTCCAGCAGTTTGTTTTTCACTCAGGAGCCAAAGGTGGGTTCATCTCTTCATGAACATGTCAGGCTTTTGAGGAAATGTTTAAAATGATGCTAAAGACAAGCAGAATATTTAACATACCTTTTTATAAATGTGCTGCTCATTGTCTAATTCTCAGTGGATTGTGGATGTTATATTGTATCTGTTATAGTTCTCAAGTGTGGTGCTGAGGTGGGATTTGGGCAGTCAGGGCTACACTCTGTGTGTTTTTGTATGTGCCTGTGTCTGCTGGAGACTTGGGGCTTGATGTTTCCTGTGCTAGATCTAAAATGTAATCACGGCGGTTCTCGCATATATGCCTCAGCTCTATAAGCCACTGTTTTCACAGATAGTTGATCGAAGGCCGGAGAGCCGGTGAGAGATTGAGTCTTGGCCTGGCTTTGATAGATAGAGCTCTTTATTCAGACGGGAAGAGTGTGGGTGGGGGGTGGGGTGGTGGGGGCTCTGCTGAAAATCAGCAGCGGCTAGAGAAGAGAGAAGAAGAGGCGGAATCATGGCTGAGGTGAAGGGTTTTTGGAGAGTGGGCACAATAGCCTATCACAGACAACCTGCCGCTGCAACAATCACACTAGTGGAGAATGGAGAGATGCAATGGCGCTCAACCAGACAGAAACGTATAAAACTCTCCAGCCAGCCCTATTATACCCACTGTAATAAAGCCCAATAGTCTGATAGCGCCTCTCCTCTCACTTTCAAGCTATAAAAGTCACCACTGAATGCTGCAACCGCTGCAGGAAATTTATGTCACGCTGTTTATTTGTCCTTCCACACACTTGGTAAAGAATTGGCTGCCTTTTAATACTGTTTGAGTCTGAGGTGGTGGCAGACAGAGGCTGATTTTTCTTCTGTTGTTTGCAAAAAAACAAAACAAAAAAAACCTGTACTTATTGGTTGTTTTGTTCACATGCAGACTGAATATAATAGCTTACAACAAAACTGAGAACATCCCTGTGACTAGAATATTAAATGATTCAAAACTGTACCATTTTACCACAGTTGTATTATTCTTAAGTTGAGGTGAATCACCTGTGACCACTGCAACAAAAGAGATCACACCTGTGATTTCCAATTTAGGCTAATTGCATTAACAAAGCTGTAAAATAACGATTGTGTGTTTGTGCAACATGGCTCCACGTGGTAAGGAACTGCCTGAACCAGATTGTGAGACTTCATAAAGATGGGAGAGGATACAAGAGCATGAGTAGACTACTGAGCATAAGCTGAGACACAGCAGCCGCAGTGGTTAGAGCTACAGGTAAAGCCACTACCAACAGGAGAAGGAGCAGTGGCCGTCTTTGAGAATGACACCACAATTCACTCTATGGACAGCATCAAAGAGGATTTCTCTTAAAAGTGCTCAAAACTGTAAGATTAAACTTTGAAAAGAGGCCTGATGAATGTTGAATTATTCTGGATCCTCCTATTTGTTTGGCTAAAAATAAAAGCATCATGACCAGGCCGGGCTGCCAAACACAGACCTCAACCAGGAGCTTTTCTTTTCTTTTCTTTTCTTTCTTTTTTTTTTTACTTTGATCTGTCTCTCCCAGCTCTCTGGATGAAGCCAGTCACTCTTGTCATGCTGGTGGCCAAGGTGGCTCTGTGTCAGAGCAGGATGGACAAACTGTCTTTGTTTCTCAATAATATCTGTATTATTGCACAGGTCAAGATGGGTCATGGTGGGCAGTTAAATAAATGTGTTTTCTATAATCTAGGTCTTGTTGTTTCAGCAGAAGAATGAATACAAAGCAATTACAGCAGTGACTTCATTAGGTGTTTATCTCATATAAATATTCAGTCTGTTACATCATAGGTTCAACTGTGAATGTGGTTCATTCTGAGGGTCTAAAAACTCTTTAGCACTTTGAAAAACTTTTGAAGATCCACCTACTGAATCGAAGGCCAAACTCGTATTGACCAGGAAATAGTCAGTCTTGTCTTTGTGGCAGGTAACTGTTGAATTCTCACAACATGTGTGAGTCTTTCGGTGCACACTGTACATCTCTTCAACAATGCCCAGCCAGTATCTCAAAGAACAGAGGTGCACCATTTTCTTTCCATTTTCTGTCAGGTTCCTAAATGCAGCATTACACATGTTCATAACCTAATATCACTTCCAATCATGTTGAATTTATGTGACATATGATGTTGTCTGCATTGAATGAACTGTACTTACATTTTCCCCTAATTTTGCTCTTTTGATGTCGATTTTTAGGTTTGTTTCTGTTTTTTTTCCGCTTGTTATGTTGCACTACCACTCTGCAAATTCTCTGTAGATGGCTATTAATCATTCCACTGTACACTATACTGTGTGTCAAAGCCATAGATTATTGTTACAATGATATAAAATAGAAATATATTGCAATGGTAGTCTTACAAATTCACTAATAAAGAAAACAACTACAAAAACAAAACACTGGATTGCTGTACTCACGTATGATACAGAAACATGAGGGGGGAAATATCCCTCCATATTTATTCATGTTTGGTAATAGCTAGATCACTGAACATGAAAGATGTCAAACAATATGTTTTGCACACATCAACTGTCACTGTGGACAAAAGCAGAAGAGGGACTCTGCATCTGTTGGAGAATAATCTACATGAGAAAAGACTGCTGCAGCACCTCCTCCTCCTCTGCTGTTCCCCTTCTGTTCTCCACCCCAGACCCCCCTCCCCTCCCTGTTGGCTGATAGAGGACTCCACCTGAATGACATTTACAAATTACCCGGCCCAGAGTGCTTGGTCCCCTGACCCATGAGCCTCTGCTCAGCACCCGGAGAGACTTGCCAGCGTTTTGTCATATAATTACTGCAAATCCTCTGAAAGTAGCTCCCCCCCTGCACTCACCCCCAACACAGCCAGCACCACACACACACACACACACACACACACACACACACACACACACACACACACACACACCACATTCCCTCCCCTAGATGTATGCAGACAGATGCATGTAGGGGCATAAGAACAAACGGGCAGAGCTGAATGTTAATATGTGATGAGCTGCTATCTGAGTGTCCGTCATCCTGACAGACTGCAGTTCAGAAACTGTCTCAGCTGCAAATAAAGCAGAGAAGTGAAAGAACAGAAACCAGCAAACATCTGATGGACAGTAACATGTAGAACACCAGCGTAACACTGCTAAATCTCATGTATTATCTCATACAGTGTCTAAAAACTTACTCTAATCAGGCTTATTTGCTTCCTTTATCAGGAACACCATACTAATACTGGGTAGTTCCTCACTTTGCTCTCAAACAGCCTCAGTTCTTCATGTCATTGATTCCACAAAACGTTGGAAACCTTCCTCTGAGATTCTGCTCCATGTTGACATGGTCCATCACATCATTTCTGCAGATTTATCAGCTGCACATTCAAGCTGCCAGTCTCCTGTTCTACCACATCCCAAAGAGCTGGAGACTGGGGAGGACACTGAAGTTTACTCAACTCACTGTCATGTTCCTAAACCAAGTTTGAGATGACTTTAGCTTTGTATCATGGTACATTATCCTGCTGGAAGCAGCCATTAAAATAAATGCAGAATAGAAGAAGAAGTTAAACTTAGGAAAAGTGACAATATCCAATCCCTGATCAGAATGTGGGCAAAGGAAGAAGAAGAAGAAGAAGAAGAAGAAGAAAGAATGGTGAGCAACTAAAAGGCATAGTAGTTATTACACTAGAATGTGGGTGAATTGGAGATGCAACACATGACAAAATGCTGCAAGGTAAAAATGAAACAACACTACATAAAATCCACAAGAACAGCAGACACAAACTGCTGAACATTAAAGTTATTTGATGCACTGGACATGGTTAAGGGCCACTGACTGGCATCAGAACCTGATGCCAGTTCTTTTAGGCTTTGGCAGGAGGGTCCCTCATACGAGCCAGGTTCTGCTCATGGTTTCTTCCTGTTAAAAGAGAATTTTTTCTTGCCACTGTCGCCTTAAGTGCTGATCTGGGGTCAGACTCTGGCCCCAGATCAGCACTCTGTGAAGCGCTTTGAGACAGTTCTGATTGTGGAAGGAGCTATATAAATAAAATTGAATTGAATTGAATTGAATTTGGTTATTGAAGTCTGAGGTCACAGGCTGCTAAACTCCTAACTGCCAAACAGGATACTAACATCTCTACCCTGGGATCCATTCTGCTAAAATACAGATTCAACTTAAATGTTTTTTTACACACTTCTCCTTCAGTGTGAGTTAGGCTATACTGTAACTCATAGGCAGTGAAATTTGTATGACTAACTAATATCAGACTTGAGTCTTGACTTGGTGACACCTCTGGCTGAAGGTACAGTCCACTGTGGACACAGGTAATGGGCCAACAGTGCTACAACAGTTTTCATGAGAACCTGCGGAGAACCAGGAAATATGAGCAACCAGACGATAAGACGAGTTGTAAACAAACCTTCAGGATAGCCAAACAACGTGTTGGCTGAATTATAATGGTTCTGTGTAATGGAGACGATGCTCTATACTCAAAGAACCAGCAGAACATGCAGGTTTATCTACTGAAGACTGTACACCTCCATCAGAAAGATTTATGTTGACATGAAAGCAGAGATGAATCTATTCCATATATCTATGGTATCGCGTGCACCTTTTATACATTACTGCTGGATGTTGAATGAATATAATCATGGTTCTTACAAAACAAAACAAAAAATCAGCCACATGTTTGTGAAATCACATCCAGTCTCCAGCTCTGGGTGACTCTGCCGCATTTGTTAAACTCTGTCTCAGCCTCTCTCCCTTAGTCAGCCTCTTCCTCCTCTCCTCCCCTCCCTCACTGTGTGTGTTCGGGGGCATATGTGTGTGTTGTGTTTGCTTGTTGCTGGCTCTTTGTATACGTCCCTTGATGCACACGAGCACAAAAATAAAAAGTATAATCTAATTGAACAACTTTAAAGCATGTAGCCGATCTCATGTAGTCTGTTGGAACGGCCCCTCATTTCCCCGTTGTTACCCAGCCGAGCGTGAAGGTCAGCTGTCTGCCATCGACAACATGCACAAAATGTAAAATCAGGCTCTCCCCCCCTTACCCCCCTCCCTGCCTTCTCTTGGCGTCTCGCCCATCTTTCTTCTCTTCTTGAGCATTGATCCCAGGCCTAATCCAAGCACAAACACATCCACAGACAGCTGGGTTTAAGTGTGTGTGAGTGTGTGTGTGTTCATGTCAGGGTTGGATCATTGTGTATTTTTGTGGACACAGGTATGAGTTTTATGTTTGGCCAATATGTTTCATGTTTAATCATGTTTAATGTCTTGGATCTTGTTTTTGACCTCACACTCTCAGGTGTGTGTCTTTCTAAATGTCCAATCAATTCATTTTACCACAGGTGGACTCAGTGGACACTGATGAGCAAACGGCTGTACTTACCAGTCTAGAAGAAATTTCACTTGGACAGCAGATGACTTTTTGATGTACATAAAATAAAGAGCAGCCTGCCTCCTTTAAGTTTTCTAGGGGAAGAATTCAGAACAGCCCCAGTGTAATAACCTAACCTAACCCTTACCTAAGCTGTAACCTCCATGGTGTGAGAAACAGACTTCAACATAAGAGGAGTCCAAACCTTCCTGTCACAGCAAATCAGTACATACAATACTTTAAGTAACTCAATTGATCAATCATCTTTTCTTCTCCAGGGTCCATGAAGATGATATTAGAAGCCCTTGACTTGTTATTGAGGAGAGAAGGTGTGAAGGGGTTCGCAGGTGAATGAGGTGCATTTGCTGCAGTTTTGCATCTTTATCTAACTCTCTCTCACATTCTGTCTCCCCCTCTGCTCCCCGTCTGTCCCAGTCTGTGTCTCTCTGCCACAAACACACACACACACACACACACACACACACACACACACACACACACACACACACACACACCTCTACCTAGTATTTAAGTCTATTCACTATCCCTCTGAATGAGATCTCCCGCCAGAGAGAGTAAACAATGTCTGGCAGAGAGACAGAGAGGTATACAGAATGGAGGATTCACTCGCCTCTATTAGCATCTTGTCTATCTCAGAGGGGAACAGAGAGCACCGGAGTGGAGGATGCTGGTATAGCCTGCCTCAGCTGACAGCCTCTCCTCCACTCAGAGCCGCAGGGTTCAGGGCCTAGAGTCCCTCATCTTTTCACATTTCAAGTTATTATCACCCTAAACAGGAACACGCCTCTCTAAGTAGAGCGTTGAGAAAAGTTGTCAGCTTTCATGTCCTCCTTCGTTTGTGAGTATTTAAATATCTTTCTATTCCTCTCAAGTGTAAAAAACTTAAGATCAGGAGTTTACAACGGCCCGAGCTTGCTCTTCAATTCACAGAAATGACTCTCTGGATCTCATGAGCATGTGTGAACTCGCCGTTATCTGCAGCTCGTTTAATTTCATAATACTTTTTGAATGTGTTTTCTTTTTTCTTTCTTTTTTTTTAATGCTTAGATTTGAATAAGTCTTTGATCTATTTATGTTCTCACTCAAACACTCTCCTCGCTCTGAAAGATGAAATACTTGAAAGCAGTGCAGCCAGCTAACTCCATTATTTGTTTTACATCAAAAGTTTCATTAATTATTCCATTAGCTGAAAGGCAGGGGCTGCTGGGAGAAAGAGACAGAAACACGAGCGTAAGAGAAGATTCTGAAGGGGAGTATGAGCCGACTGCCTCCCCTCCTCACCCACCTTTTGTTTTCTTTCTGAAGGAAGGACCAAGGTGAGGTGCAGGGGGACAAACTACAGTCTGGCTGATATGTAATAAAAAAAAAAACACTCACCTTTGTTTTTACTTCCAAAAGTAAGGTAACTTTCCACAGCAGGGTAGAATTGCTTTGTCACTGCATCTCTACAGCTGATCTAATGAGCCTATATGTGAGAAAAATGTTGGTCACAACTACAATGTAAACAAACAAAACAAACAAAAACAAAACAAAACTGAATCAGCTATTCATAATGCTGGAATCATGTGGTCCTAATATGTGTGATATACCAGTGGGAATACATATTTCTCCAACCCTTGTGAAATGGCATCAAGATGTGTCATTAGATTTAGTTCAGTTTCAGGTTAAAGGCAGCCACTGTAGCACTGATAAATTCTATTAAAACCCACTGAAGTGCATCATATCCATCTCTCAGTTGCCTTTATTTTAATAAATAGACAGTATCAGCCTCATATATGGCTAAACTGGTATATCAGTGTGATTGAAGGAGAGTAGTTGTGATCCAGGGGAGGATATAGAAAAGAAAAATAGGGTGGTGACAGGTGAGGTCAAGCAGAGGAGGAAAATCTAATATGAAAATGAAAATGTAAATGTGTTGAAGGAGGGTGGCGGTCTTGGTGAGGAGGGGGGTGGGGGGTTGGGGGCGTAGTGGTTAGCGGTTTTTCAAGCCGGCCCTAATCCTCCCTCTGCGGGGCCCAGATAGCGATCGCTAACAGGAGGCTGACACTGGAGCTCCTTTGAAATGCAGAGCGGCTCGGTGTGTAAATTGGAGGCGCCCCGGTGCTGCCAGCAGATGACACGTGGCACTCGTGACCCTCAGCGCCCGCCCAGGGGCCACAATGCCACAAAAGTAAATCTTGCACATCAGACAATTTAATTTTCAGCACAGAGGGGATGAGTCGCACAATACCTGGATCCTTTCAGATGATAATGCCCCCCCTCAGAGGCAGATCATCATTTAGATTTTCATAGTCTGTCCCTTTCTGTGCTGACATGTAAACTCGAGCCTGATGAACAACAGTTAGAAGCATGTTGTTTTCTGGCAACACTTTCTTTCAGGTGCACTGCAGTTATGAGCCCATTAGAAGCACAGTTGAACTTTACTTGCACAGTAACCTTCACATTGGTAGCAGAGGAAGTAAACAGGCCTTTTCCTTTATGTAAAATTTGCATTAGCCAGTTTTTGATTCTATTAATGCACCACCTGTACACGATTCAAAATGTGCACCCTTGCAGAAGAAATTCTCGAGATTGGCGCGTGCACGTTGGATGTGATGAAAACAAAAGCTAAAGCAGAAGACATTACTGGATCATGAGTTCCGTGTTACCACAAACCCACTATTACTGACTGTCTTCTTCAGTCATCTTTGTTAAAATGTGACATGATAAATTCTCTCAGCCCACAGTGTGTTTGGATTCACAAACCAACCAGAGCTGAATTCATATGTGTGCAGCACACAGCGGATGACTTTTTGTTCAGTGTTATTCAAGCTATTTTTCCTTCATTTCACTTTCCCTGGCTGACGCTCTCAGAACAAAATGCTCTCTAAAGAGGAAGTGGAAAGCCGATAGTGTTCTCCAACATTTCCATGCTATCAACAGACTATAATCCACAGCCCACTCCTTTTTTTTCCACCGCGCTGCCAGCCCTGCTGTGGCTCACCGCTGGCCCTGCTGTGGTTCGCTGTCACTGCAGACGAGGATAGACCGTGGCCGTTCTGCTAACTTATCCAACCAAGCCCCTCTTCCCATGTTCCTGCGCTCTCAACCTCCTTCTTAGTCAGTCTATTACATGGCAACTCGTGTTCCAACACAAGCTCCTGGGTTTTCTGCGTCTCATTGTATTTCACACTGGCTTACACTGGTGAAGTCGCTCGACGCTAACAGTCATGAAGCTGCCTCATATTGCGCAGGTCCATGAAAATAATATCTTGTTATTTTCCATCTCTTGGCTTATGTAATTGGTTCACCCACCATGTGGAAAAGATGGTGATGGATGCTCTAATCTAACGCTGGAGAGTGAAGGGTAGGAATCCTCTTTTGCTGGAGATGGAAGAGAAGCCCCATGTAGCATGAGAGCTAATAGCATCACAAGTCAAATTTAAGGGGAATTAAGGGAAAAACTGCCTTTAAATACAACCAACATACACACTGCTGCAAAGAAAAAAGAATTAAGCACAACTGGCGACAGTGTGATAAAAAAAGAACACCTAAACATTTTAGCTAGGTAACTAGCATGACTGGCAGCATCATGAAGCCAAGTATGCTAACAGGGAGGTAGCTTGGACTTGAGCCACCTCCTCCCTCACCTCCACCGTTTTCAGTTCCAGCACTACCACTTGCCTGCGGCCCCCACACATAGATGGAAAGTGACACCGTGATTGTGTGCGGGGCCCAGCCATGCTCAGATGAGGGTGTCACTTCTGCCTAGCCTGATTGCTACATTCGGCGGGCATAGCGGCGAGGAGTTAAATTGAGGGAGAAAAGGTCGGGAGCCAGTGGTCATCTGCTCTCCCTCTTTCTCCCCCAAATTACTTGTCCTCCAGGAGGGGAATGAAAACAGACAGGGCCCGGCCCGGGCACCTGGAGCCTGGGAGATGATCCGCGGGGCCGGCAAGCCCCTGGGAGAAGAAAGTGAACGACTGATGGGGGTGAAAAATAAAAGAGGGGGAGGCTGGAGGTTGGGGGGATCAGCTGTGTGTGTGAATGAGAGAAAGAGGAGCTGGTAAAGGTGTCAGACTCAAATGAATGCACAGAGCAGGGTGATGCTGCTGTAGGAAAAAGGACAGAGGGTCAAGGCAGAAGTGGAGTCCCAAAGATAGCGGTGGAGCGTCTGAATGTAAGGTGAAGGTTTCATGTCAGATGTGTGTGTGTGTGTGTCTGCAGAACACAATCTGTGGCGTCTAAATTCAACTGTGTTTCCATGTTTCACGAGGGAAGCAGAATGTACTCATTTACATACACAGATACTCCAAACAACTCTCGCTTAAAGGATAGATTCCAATTTTTTTCACGTCTGTCTAACTACAATACCCACATGCCTTATGTATGTTGAAAGGCTCCATTGTTACAGAGTGGGGGACTAGAACTAGTAAGAACCAAACTTGTATCCCTCCACCATGGCTAAAAGAGGAAACACAGTATGAGGAAAAAAAAATTCAAAATTTTCTGCAAACTTTTTAAACAAAGACGCAGTAGTTATGATCTCTACGCATCCAGTATGGTGAGGAGGAAGGACTGCATTGACCAACAAGGCTGGTTTTCAGTGTGATGTGTCTAATTTTATTGTTCTAATGAAAAGATGCTAAAGTTTCTCAGTGTTTCTGGCTAAAAGACCTGAATAAAAATATATATCAACCTTGTATGCTTTATTTTCATTTATTTTATTTTACTTTGTGGTTAGTTTTCATAGATTTAAATAGAGTTACCTCCATTTTCTATCCGTGAGCTGAATTTAATTTTCAGGGTTAGTGTATTAAAGAAATATTTTTTTTTTCAAAGCTCAGATCCTGAGTTCCTGTGCTAAGTGTTCAGTTATTTTCTGTAAAATATGTCACAGTTTTTTGAGACCCCCTCAGGAAGTAGATCAGGTTGGTGTCCTCCTCAGGGTCAACATATTGTACATGTGTGTGTGTGTGAGTGTGTGTGTGAATGGGTGAATTAGAGGCAGGTAAAAGCACTTGTGATAAAAGCAGTATTTAAATGCAAGCATTTTACTGCACTGTATATTTGCTAAGGCCCGTCTACTTTAAGTGGTCTGATCAAATCTAGAGGACTTGATTTAAAAACCCATGCATTCACAATATGAAAGATTAAGGTGCTCTGTCATTTGACTGTGACTTTAATAACAGACAACAAATTATGTTCCACAAATTTCTAATCTATTAGATTTATGGAGGACATAAAGACCAATTTAATTAATGAGGTGTTATCTACCAGCTGAATATAAATGTATATAAATAAATAGAATACATATACAAATACATAGTTTTGAACCAAACTTACACCATTGCTGACCAGTAATATTTTCAGTGGCATGTGAGTATTGTATGAGTTATGCTGTGGTATTTCTTGATCTCTAGTAACAATATGGAGCAAGTGTTTTGATGAGGGTTAGGGTTAGGTTTGTTGTTGTGGTGCACATGCACAAGGACACATGTCCACACACACATGCATGTGCGCATGCACACAGATGCGTGACATGATACACATTCCTGTTGATGGTTTCACACTTACTGATCTACAGTGGCAGTAACACTTCAATGTAACAACACTGACAATGAAAAAGAAAACTGGCAGCTGATAAACATGGATGGAAACGATGCAGCTTTCAAAATGCTTAAAAAATGGCTTAGCAAATGTTTTCAAATGTGTAGAACGATTCCATTCTACACATTTGTTAGTCCTCAAGTATACACACTGTGTGTTTTGGTGAGTAACACTCACTAACTACTTGCTTATGAGAAAACTCCACAGGGCAACCTTACGATTGACTTACTACAAACAAAAACAAACAAAAAGTCAACAGCTGGACTTTCGGCTACTGTCCCTGACCTTGCTATAGCAGCTCAGTTAAACAAAAAATAGTCCCACAAATTCACTGTAGCTTAAGCCCTGTTCTCAGGATTCACTCTTAAATATAAAATAATGGGGGAAGACATGTAAGTTACCTTTGTTCCCAGCAGCGGTGGAAAGTAACTAAATACATTTATTCAAATGCTGTGCTGTAGTTTGAAGTTTAATTTAGTTTTGAATTAGTTGTTCTTTACTTCAGTATTTCACTTTTTATGCTGCTTCTACTTCATTACATTTCAGAGGGAAGTATTGTACTTTTTTACTCCACTACATTCAGTTTACAGCTGGACCTGTAGTTACACTCAGAGTTAGATAGTTAGATCACTTTATCTACTGTTTTTTTTTTTTTTTTTTTTTAATCAAGCTTCATATTTTATAAAGCAGATGACATTAGCCACTGAAAAGGACCATTCTGGATTGTGAGTACTTTTACTTCTGATACTGTGTGTATATTGTGATGGTAATACGTCTGTACAATTGTGAATGTAGAATTGTAGTTGTAACAGAGCATAATTACAGGTGAAATCCTATTTTATACTGAAGTAAAAGATGTGAGGCAGATTCATAAATAAACCACAGATCATTTTCTTTCATCCAGTTTTGCTTCTTTTTCTCAGATTTTTATATTGTCAATAATCACAACATCAAAACACACGTTGAATAGAAACTATATTTGGAATAATCCACAGTAACTGTATAGTGAGATGTACATTCCAAAACTCTAAAGTATAATGGTTAAGTACAGTAGAGAAGAATTGATTTCAAGTGATCTTAAAAAGAAAAGAAAAGAAGTTTAGTACAAGGGACATAATTATACTGTGAAAGAAATCAGACAATAACAGTGAGTCTACATTTCACTGGGATCACTCTCAGATTGTAGTCGTTCTGTGCAGAGTGTATGGTCTATCAATGGAGCAGATGCCGCTCTCCGCAGATCCTAACAGACATGGTATCCTCTTCTGCCCCCATTAGGTGGCGCTGTGAGCCAGCTCGTCTCTCTGGCACCATCCCATGACAGTGTGCCTCACATCATATACAGTATGACACAGATGCCAGCCTCTGGTGGTGCGTCGGCGAGCACCCGTGGGGCCGCTGATGCAGAACTTGGGGCTTACAGTGCAGGACGGCTAACAATTAAACTAAAATGGTATCCTATTGACGTCCAGCCACTCTTCTGCACCGGGGCAATTAACCTGCTAATAATACAATGAGCACAAGTCCCCCTCCTCATCCAACACACACACACACACACACACACACACACACACACACACACACACACACACACACCTTCCTCCTTCCCTGAGCTCATAGCCCCTCAGGCCATAAGAGAGCCATTGGATTAGAGGATGCTAGCAGAGATAGTTTAACGTAATGAACCATCAAGATGACGACTATTAAAGATGATTTGCAGTGTTCCTGTGCAGAGAGGAGATAGGAAGAGTGACCTGAGTTTGGCTGATTGATAGTGTTAACTCTTTCCTCTGTCATTCTTAGGCAGATAAAAAAAGGCTCCTTTTCTTCTCAAACAGGAGGGAAATGATAAATGAAGCAAGTTGATTTACACAGTTTTGAACGGTGGGAGCAGTTTTCAGTGACACGGCACATTAGGCCACTAACCAGAATGTTCCCAGGATGCATCTGAGGGATGCTGATGCACAAAAAAAAAAAAAGAATCAAGTTCAGAAACAAAAGACATAATTTAGGACAAATGGCAAATGCTGATGCAGGGTAACACTCTGGAAAATGTGTTAGAGTGTCTACAGCTCTCTGAGTCTCTAAATTCATGGATGAAATGGCTAAACCTGTTCATGTTCCTCCTTAGTTCAGAAATCTGAGAACTGTTGATGACAGCTAACGTGTGTTGTGCAGTGCGACAGATGAAGCCTTGAAAGGTTCCTCAACTTTTGTTGATGACTCACAAACCCACTCTCTGTTGTTAGGACAACACTGTACTGTAAACATACTGTACTGTATATACATACATACTGTATACATACTGTACTGTATACATACTGTACTGTATATACATACTGTATACATACTGTACTGTAAATGTATACATACTGTACTGTATATACATACTGTACTGTGTATACATACTGTACTGTATACATACTGTACTGTGTATACATACTGTACTGTATACATACTGTACTGTATTTACATACTGTACTGTGTATACATACTGTACTGCAGGAAGTAGGTCTGTATATGTCTGAATCAGAATGATGAGATAAAGGCAGTAACAGATGGAGACAGTCTGGTTGGTCAGAGCTTCATCCTACAGAAAGATAATGACCCAAAACACTAGAAGAACAGAACCAGACGGAGGCTTCACACGATGAAGACCAGCACAGTCTGCAGACCTACACCACATGGAGCTGGTTTGGGATGAACTAGACAGAAGGTGAAAGCAAAGCAACCTGCAAGTTGCAACACATTTGTGTGAACTTCTGCAACAGAGTTGGGACAAACTTTGAAAACAATGATTTCCACTGTAGAAAGAACATCAGGAGTGTGTTCAGCTGCTGGAAGATTTCACTTTTAAGATTCTGTGATTCCTTAAAAAAATCTTTAATTTGTTCTTCTGTGCTTTCATTTCAGATTACACAGAGACATTACACTAAATTTCAGGAACAACTGAAAAAATGGAGCTGTGGCCCATAAATGCTGGATAAAGCAGGAAAACTAGCACTGTACTGTATTGCTGCTGAAAGGTGGAACACAAACTTTCCTTGTCTAACTCCTCCTTGTCTAAATGTTGCTGTTATTCTGTACATTCATCAAACACACCATTTCCTGTCAGTGTGTTCAATGACACACACACACAAAAAAACAAAACAAAGAAAATGATTATTATTAGTGTGTAATTTGGATGTGGCACAGGTGACATCAGGCATGATGAAATGAAGGTTTGAAGGTTAAATGAAGGTAAGTTACATTAATCAGTAGCTACAAACAGGTTTGCTCCATTGAGGCCTGCATGCATAAAAACTAAAACTACATCATCAACAATACCAATTTACAGAAATAAATAATCAATCAATAAAATCCTAATCCTGAAGCCAAGAGACTTGCACAAAGTGTTTAGTGTATTTAGTGTCTAAACCAGCATTTTTCTATAACATAAACCAAAGATTTGGATCACACAGAGCAGCTAATGCTGTATTCATGTCGATTGTATCAGATGACTTCATGATCACAACAGCGATTTAACCTGAATCTCAGCACAGCAGTGACAGAGTTATAGTCGGCCTTGTTAGCAGGTAACCTTAGCATTAATGAGCTACAATCAAACCACTGTTTCTGCTCATTCAGTTGTCTGACAATGGAAACAGACAAAAAAAATAATTGAAAGAGAAGAGATAAACAGAGTGTGTACATTAGAACACAGTGTATGCTGTGATGGAGATCAGGAGAGGACGTGAACAGGGGTTTAACCACACAGCTCAACACATGCTGTTGGCTGTCATTAACAATTTGATCTCCGAATGAGAAACAAGAAAAGATATAGGTTTTTCAACATGAAGACCTTTACATATATAAGTATATACGCAGTATGTACTGTACTGAACCTGCTGCCACATGTGTTCCTGCTGTGTCTGCTGTTGTGATGCAAACCTCGTCTCTCGGCCCTTATTTACCATCAAGCAATACAGGCATGAATGTAAAGACCGAGCGGAGCCCCTCACCACCGTCTGCAGACCTCACTCAATCTCCCAATATCTCTGCAAGCAGAGGACCAGATTGAATTTTTCTCTGGAGTCTCCCAGGATGAGAGCGGACGTCACTGGAGGATACTTCCCTTTCTACGCCTCCTGCTACAGCCCTATAGATACATGCCTCAGATATTTCTCCCCAGATGGGAGCAAAGGCGTCAGCCGTACTGCGGGAATGCTCTGGATTCGCTTTAGATTTTAAATCTAGTCAACAGTGGGAATTCGCTGATAAACAAAGGCAAGTCCATCTGGCATGAAAGGCAGCGTCCTCTGAGAGCAGGAGCGTGTTTTCTAGATTGGAGTTCTTATTGCTGATCCCCAATACAGTGATAGTCACACAAAAGGAACAAAGCACTTTCTGTTTGCCTCGACATTCTTTGATAATTTCAGAGCTAATTTCCCCCATTGTCATTTCTGCTACCACTGTGGCCTATCATTTTGGGTGTGTGTTTGTGTTAGCATGTGTGTGTTCTGTAAGCAGGATAGGAGAATAAATATTTACCATCTGTGGTGTTTTTTTTTTCCTTCCCTCTCTCTCCGCCATGCAAGATTCCAGCACTTTTTTTTTTTTTTTTATCAGTGCTGGAGTTCAGCCACGGGCCTTTTTAATTTTCTGCTTTTGTGTTTTTAGCTGAGATTGACAGGCTGCTCTCTCCCTGGAGCATTGTTCTATTAATCTGTTTAATATGCTACAGAAACATTCGAGTGCCGGAACAGGCAGCTGGGGTAATGGAATCGCAGCAGGTAAAGGCGGGCTTGCATATCTGACGACTGGCGAGGGGGCAAGAGAGGCACAATAGTCAGCTTGGCATGGTGTGGTAACAGTATTTGAAACCTCCCCCCACCCCTCACACCTGATGACCTTGTATGGATCGACAGGCAGATGGACAGAATGAGTCCCCTCGCATATTGTTGCTCGGGAGCAAAACGACTCCCCTCGTCGCCGCTCACCATCAGCCATCTCTCTGCGTACCTGTGCAGATTCTTCATAAGATGCACAGTTAACAACAAGCCTCACTGACTTCTAGCATGCCATCTATAAGCACTGACCTGGAGGTGCATGGGGGTAAGAGTGAAACATGTGCATTGAGAAGTGACCGCCAGCAGAGCGCTATACATTGAAAATGGTAGGTAAATGCCAGTGTATAATTGTGCACCCCCTTATTCGCTTCCTTTTTCCTCCTCCTGCCCCCTCCTGCTGAGGCAATGAGTTGTGGTTTAATTAACTCTGCCTTAATGGGTGCACAGCAAGATGGAGGTGGGGTGCAGGGGGGCAGTGGGAGGTTGCAGGTTTGAGGCATATGGCACTCTGTAATGCGCTGTCCTCAAGAGATAAGCTAGAAACTGTTCCCTTCCCTCTGACAAAAAGCTCTCCTCCAGACACCCTGACTGGGCTGAAGACAGTGGACACTGTGCAGAGACGATGACAGTCCAACTTGTGGGCTGAAGAGTGAACAGAGCGAGCAGAGCGCTAATGACATAAGAGCGAGATAAGTATGCACATAAATTCATCTTCAAAGTCTTTACAGCCTCGCAGACAAGGTCTAACCTCGTTTTATCCTCCGTGCAACGTGGAGAGTGTAATGTGCTGATACTCTGACTTAGGTTAAGCTTTTGATCAGGCCGTTATCCTGAACTGGCCCGGGGACGAAAAACAAAGGAGTCGCAACTGGATTTTCGAGACGTGATGACACTAAGAGCAAAGATATTCTGGGGGAAGGATTTGTCACTTTTGCTTTTCCCTGAGCTGACCTCAAAAGAATCAAAAGCAAATGATTCCTCTAACCACCACTGTCCATCATTCTCTACAAAATAATGCTCTCATAACTCATCTGGTCCACGCTTTCTTCAGTCATGTGACTGATTTCGCAGGCAGATGAAAATAGCACTTGCACTTAGCATCAACAGAAGCTTTTAGTTCCAACTTTTAATGAAGTGAAACTCTAATCCACATTCTCCATTCCACTCCTCTCACTCCATCCCAGACGTTATTGTCATAACACCGTGTCCAACTAGGGGATGGTGGGAAAATGCTGCTGCCTGATATCTCCCCTGCCAGTGTTTGGTTCTATTAACACCCTCCCCTTTGCCTTTATCTCAGCCACGTAACAGAACCTGTATATTCACCATTACAAAAAAAAAAAAAAAAAAAAAGCTACTGTGCCAAAAAGAAATTAGGCAGCCTGATGAAAAGTGATTGGAAGAGAAGTTGTGAAGCCGCGAAGATCAAAGCGAGCCACCGGTAATTAGAATACATGCTGAAGAGAAGCAGACGTCGGCAGAAATCAGGATTTTAGCTGGAAAATTACCTGTTGAGCTGTTCAAATAATAAATGAGAGCCATGTCTTGGTGAAGTGGGGAGACTAAGATGCAAAGTCAGGCTCACCGGTCGCCTTGCTTTCCCAAGGCAGTGTGACAGACATCGAAGAGAAGAAATAATCTCACCTATTTTCAGTTTCCCTCTCTGTTTCAGCCTGGGTTTGTGGAGCTCTTTCTTTACCCCTCCCGTCCCTTCCTCCAAGGACAATTTTCTTTTATGGCTTTACTCGCATTTTGAGCATCTTTTGTTGCCATCTCCTTTTCTGGTGTTTGAGTCTCTGCTGCCTCACACATTAGATTCACAGCTCTTTTCGATATCATATGTCACGGATGACTTTTAGTAATCATTTTAATGTCGAAAAGGAGAAACGCAGGTCACTTCTATCCATCACTGCATTATTTTCAAATTAACTCTGATCTCTTGGTATACTTCCAAAAACGAACCACAGTGGAGACAGGTGATAGCTGCTTTCCCAGTAGTATAACTAGCCCTACTGTTTCTCAAAATTAACACTATATTTCCCATAAGCTTCAAAACCTCCCTTCACAAACTTGACAGACGTCAATAAATGTTTCCTTCAGCCTTTTTCTCCTTCTGTCGTCTGCCATTGCCACTAACATTTAGCTCTGTTGTGCTGGTAAAACAATGCCCTCTAACTTTTCTTTATTTGCTTATTTTCCTGCGAGCGATATGAGAAGATCGATATGGAGCCGCAGTCTGGACATGAAAAGCCTTGCTTAGCATGAAAATGGGAAACAGGGAGAAACAGCCAGCCTGGTTCTGTCCGAAGTTTAAAGAAAAAAAGATGCACCTACAATCACCTCTAACACTCACTAAATTATTTAATCCACAAACAGAAAATCGATATTTACAACCATGTTAGCGTCTCTGTGAGGCTGCACTGTAGTGCTTTAAGATTAACATGCTTTTCACAATGACACTACTAACATGCTGATGTTTAGTAGGTATAATGTTCACAGTGTTCATCATCTTAGAGTGTTAGCATGCTAGAATTTGCTAATTAGCACCAAATACAAAGTGCAGTTGCTGCCAGTGGGAATGTGATTAGCTTTCCAGGTTATGGTGGCACCAGTGGAAAACTGAAAGCATCACTGAAGTCATCAGGATTGAATACTTACCACTCAGAGATACACACACGAATCATGTGAAGCCACTGTTGAGGTGAAACGGGCACCGGTACTGCTGTTTCAGAATGACTTGGCTTTGCCTCCCAGGTGATGTTGTGGGTTCCTGTGTGTGTGTGTGTGTGTGTGTGTGTGTGTGTGTGTGCACAGTGTTTGCAGTGGCAGTCTGAGACTCGGCGTGCTGTAAATGTCACCCATCATCAGGCGTTTGTGCAGCACGTGCCCTTGTAGGAAGGGGAGAGTGCCGATGTTGCAGATCCCAGCCTTTGATTTAGACACGAAAGGCAGACCGGCAGCAAACGCACTGAGGCATGAAGGTAAATTCCCATAATTCACAGCTGAAAGGTTAGCCAGTGGTGCGCTTTGCTCCTCCCTCATGTTAGTCGCTAACAAATGTCACCTGATTGAAATAAGCACAGTTATACATTTTGTGTGTATGAGAGAGTGTGCTTGCTGGTACAGCTCCTCTAAAACTGATATAGTGTGTTTTGTCAGAGGGTCTCTCTAAATCTGCAGTGTTGGTCTGCATCAGCACACCTTCAGTCTGCCTGTTCATGAACTCTACAAGGGCAGCAGCCTCACTGATACGTGCTCTCCACAGATATGAAGAGGGTGATACATTTACACTGAACAACACTCCCCCACCAATGACCATTAAGGCCAATACAATCACCTTTACAGTAGTTTGCACCATGATTCTTCCTTTTTGTTCTAGATAGTATCTGAATAGGTGAATAAATTGAAATAATAGCAGACCATATATTACATATCACGCAAGAAACACAATAAAATTAACTTCTTGGAGCAGTTAATGTATTTTCAACTGAATAAATAGGTCTATTACTGTAAGACTGAGATTGACTCAGATCAAACTGTGGAGCTGTGCTGTTCTTACTCTTTTTTAAGGCCATTTTTGGGTTGCTGTAGTTAACATGACTGTCATGGATGGCAACCAAGAGATATAATGAGTTTTAAAAATGTAGTGTAAATATTACAGGAAGTATAATATGTTTTTACAGTCTGATGATGTATCTGATAAGCAGTAAATAATCATATCAGATTTTAAACCATCATTGCCCTTGAAACTATGACACAGTGATATGTAGCTGATATGGTTTTTCACTACCCATAGATCATGTGTTATTGGAGCAGTCACATTGTTTTCTTGTCTTGGTAACTAACACTGTTAATGATTATTTTTTTTTGATACAAGAGTGGGAACACTTTTATCTGCTGTACACCAACATGTTTTCTTACAATAACAAATATTAACATTCAAACTTACCATAGCTTTGGTTCACTGCTGCGATAGACAGTGTAAGAATGTAAGAAAATGTCAGCCATGATTAGTTGAATTCTCACAGAGGAATATGCACAGAGGCAAAAGCAGTTTTCCAATTCTGCTCCTTTTATTTCTCCTGCTTGCCTCCTCCCTTTCTCTCCTGGAGTTAAATGAATATCCCACCCCCCCACACAATTGAAAATACGGCATAAATTTTACATGACAGCCCCCTGGTTCATTACAGCCCATGAGTTATTAGCTAATTTGCGGCCGTGAAATTTCTAACCACTATGAGTGAACTGAGGTGTCAAGAGTTCGCTAAATGTGGTGTGTGGAATTTGATGTTTGATGGGCACCTTCTGGAGAGCAGTGCAATATGTGTGTGTGTGTGTGTGTGTGTGTGTGTGTGTGTGTGTGTGTGTGTGTATGATTACAGATATGCAGGGACGTAGTTTAAGCTTCTTTTTATTTGCAACAAAACAGTGTAGGACATTTGTAAAATGACAGAAATCTTTGACACAGCGTTCATGCCATGCCTCATGGTGTTTTGTATCAACCAGTTTGAAATTATAGAAAAGGAAACAGCGATTTAAGAATAAATTCTGGTTAAAAATCTCCTGGAAATTACAGTGAATGTCATTTGATACAATCAGGGTTCATTATCAAGACCAGATAATCAATCTGTGCATTTTGGAATTAGAAAGTACAACAAAAATCAACTTTACAGTCATAAAAACCCACGCGTTACACACACACAAGCTTTATACTTCTGGTTTTATCAGTAAACAACAAAGAAATCAATAAGAAGATGATACTTTATATTCATCTGTTAGTGCCACCATCAGGTCAATGTTCCATTTGTATATGAGACATTTCCACTTGTAGACAAATTATTATACACAGAGGGTGTAAACATCTAATGTTTGTTGTCTGAATAAAAACACAGTCATAATTTTGTCTGTAAATGTGGTGTTTAGTGTTGTGTAGAATTAGATTTTAGGCTTTATTATTTGTATTTACAGTAACAGTATAAAGAAAATAAAGAGTCATTCTTACTCTGAAACTTAGTAATGAAAACTGAGCTAAAGCAGTCATAAAATACTAAAGTGCACCAAGTGAACACTGTCTATAATTAGTACCAAATTCCATAGTTTATTTCCAGGAAACTAATTATTATAGTAACTTAAGTACTTAAGTTACTATACTTAAGTACTTAAGTTACCTGAGGAAAAGCGTTATCTTTTAATTGCATATACCAAATCTTCTATCATTAAATCCCTAACTATCCAGCGTTGTCAAAGAAGCCAGAGTATTAAATTAAAAATAGGAATTTCATGAAAACAAAATCTCTTTGAAAGCAGGAACTACACCAGAGATAATTCATCTGTGAAAGGTGACGTATGAGTATGACGCTGGAGAGAAGCTCATGAAGTGTCTGAAACTGGAAGAGTTCATCCCCCAGGTAGAACTGATGCACTGATTAGGTTTTAATATTTGTTATGTAAAATGAAGTGTTGTCTAATGCACACAGAGCAGACAGGTGTAGAAGAAACTCACATCAGAATACAGCATTAGAAACACAACATTCTGGCCCTGGACCTCTGTCAGGTATCGGATACATTTTATTTGTGCGATATAGTTTTTTGGTGGGACTTGTCCCCGGGGTTTACTATACTTATTCTAAAATTTGTGACTATCCACTGCATGTCTTTCTATTAGAATTTAAACCTTTCCTGATTTTACTGAGTTACATGGCAATACATTATTTGCAGCCAAAACTACAGCTCCCATTAAAATATCCCAAAGGCTAACACACACACAGCTTCTCATCTATCCTCCTTTCCCTTGATTTCATCTTTTTTAGTTAACAAATCACTGTTTTACTGTAAATGACCAAAGACAACTGCTTACTATGTTGATTATCATGCCATCTCATCTTATCTCACAACAAGGTACTTGCTGCATCCAGAGGATAGTATTGATGTTCTGTTGCTTTTCCCATTTCAAAACCTAAAACAAGTGAGATGTGTGTGTGTGCGTGGGCCTGTAGTTTTAAGAGGAAAAAAGGTACAAGTGAGTTGAGGTAAAAACCCTCCCAGTCTTCCTGAGGTGAGAGACATAAAAAAAAACAGTGCTCGGTGTAGGCCCAGTGTCCCACTGTGGGAAAAGCTTAGCAGCAGCTGGGGTCAGTAAGGTGAGGTCTGTTCGGCTCGGCTGCAGCCCAGGGCCAACCCCACCGCTGCCAGGAAATTACAGCAGGGACTGAGAAGCAGCTCCTGCTCCCCCAGCACCACACAAACACACACACACACACACACACACACACACACACACACACACAGAAAGTGTGTGCCTATCAGGGGTGCTGCACAAAACTCTGGCACATGTGCAGTCTCAGTGAGCCCCCTGGCCCATTTAACAATCCATTGCCACACCTGTACGAGTAAGTTAATCAACAAGTGTAAGCCCATACATTTGTAGTGGTTATCATGATAATCAGTATAAAGTGTTTCAAAAGTCTGCACAATCTGAAACCTCAGCAAGTGTCAGCCTTTTTTCTCAGGATACTGCATCATAGAAGCAACATAATAAAACTTAAAACAACAGGTAGACTGAGTATTAAACCTGAAGCTTGTTATCACTCTCAGACTGACTGACTGCTTTTTATGTAGATGGTCGTGTTAAATAATAACATTATTAAAGCTTTCCGAAGCTTCTGAAGATTCATTTGCATCAATAAAAGTCATGAAAACACTGTAGTAAACTAATCATGTTTCAAAAGTTATTACGTTAGATTATGTATTACAAGCATCCTCAAAGGATAATGATTCAAGATCATAAATAATATTATAAAAATGCATTTCAATTGTGCTTGATGAACTCAAAAATATGAAGTTGCTTACTACTGCCATTTCTCCAGCTGGGCAGATCAGAAAGGAGCAGGCAGAGGGAGGGGCCTGCTTTCAAGTCTCATGCTAGCACTAGCTTGATTTCCAGAAGTTGCATTTTTGTAGCTTTAAGTTTTTCCATTTTTTTTTTTTTTTTTTTGTGCTGTACTGAACATTTGTCTTGCCTCTGCATGTACAGTTGTTGGCATGTGCAGACTTTTTTCATTTCTGGACCAGCGTCTCCTGACGCTCTTTCTATTCCATTGTTTCTACATCTATAAAACTTTCCCCTGGCAAAGTCACACTCTCATTCTGACTCTCTTTGCTCTGCTCCACAATGCCATTTCTTATCTGTGTCTCCCATGTTCAAGAGGACCCTGGCAGCTCGGCTCAATCTTTTGAAAACCCTGATGTTAAAAGAGAGAGATGCTGAGAAGAAAGACAGTGATGTGGCCTACCTCAACCCTACATTTACCCTGTGTGAACATTCTGTCCTGTTAGCTGGTGTACATGTGTGTGTGTGTGCAGGTGTGTGTGAGCCTCCTTCAACCGACCATACACCTTGTCACGTGCACGCAGATACATACAATTCTGAAAATACTATTAAAATCTTTGCCATTGTTGTTCTGTCTTGCACACACACTGACACACACACTGAGAGAACATTAATCCTCCAATCTACTCAGTCACTGGTCCCCTCAGGGGCTGGTGGGGGGTTGGGGAGGGGACGGCTCTCCAGCATGCCGTGTGATCTCACATTGTTTTGTGAAAATTGCAGCCTCTGATGATGGGAATTTCATTTCGCCACCGCACGTGGCAGAAAGCAAGGGAGGGGAGAAAGGAAAGGAGAAGAGAGGATGGGAGAGCGAAGGAAGGGAGTGTGGGAGGAGATGGAAAAGGAGGGAAATGTGCAAAGGAAAGACGCTGTAGTGAGTGAAAGGGATGAAAAGGAGGAGAGGGGGTGAAAGGAGAGAAGGAGTGGAGTGAAAGAAAAAGAGAAGAGGGGAGGTGATAAAATGATATTTGTATTATAAATATATGTATTATAAATTATACACTGGGTTTTAGGACTATCCTCTTACAATTCCAAATTTCAACAATTAATGTCTTTACTGTGTCTGTAATAATGTCTCACTTTGATTAATGCCTATTAATGTATTAAATTATGTGTATTGTATTTTAAGAAACATCCACAGCACCACTACATAGATATTCTGTATTAGATATAAACACATTTTATTTACTTAGCAGGTATTTATAAGTCCTTTCTCCTACTTTAGACATGAAACCTTTAAATTTTAGTTAAAACTGACAGGAACAAAAGCTGGTTAAATTAACGTAATCCTTATGCACTGCTTCATTCTCATGAGTGCACTGTTATTACCAAATAGAAATATATATATGTACATATATATATATATATATATATATATATATATAGAGAGAGAGAGAGAGAGAGAGAAAGAGAAAGAGAAAGAGAGAGAGAGAGAGCGTCTATATATATATATATATATAATCTGGTTTGCTGAGGCTGCACTTCACAAATATGTAGGGGCGGAGCTAGACTCTGAGAACAGAGGGGGTGGAGAATTCTTGAGGGGCCCTTCTGATAAAGCTGCTTTACAACTTACAACTGCAAAATAGCTGATTTATCCTGATGTTCAAATATTCAAATTCACGACCACGGACAGTTCACAGCACTCTATGTACGTTGACTGACAAAAGGTTCAGCACCATGGACAGCAGTAGACTCTGTGCACTGTCTCAGTACTGTCTTTCTTTCACAGGAATAACATAGATGTAAAAGAGACATGGCGGTCTATAGAAACATAAAATAGACACAGGAGTTTACAGCCGGGGATTAAAATGAGCTATAACAATCCAGCACCTTTGATTAAAAAGTCTTGTCTTGAATGGAGAGTTCAATGAGAGAGACTCAGAGATTCTAAAACTGCTTTACTTGGGGATGAAGTTCTGTCCACACCTGAAGGGAGCAAAGAACCATAGACTTAGCACCTCCAAGTCTGAGGACAGGGCTGCAAACCACCCCTGTGCACAGTCTGACGCCAACAGAACCACATCATCTGCAAACAGCAGAGATGCAATCCTGAGGCTGAAGTCATCACAGCTGAGAGTTAAAGGAGTACATGGCTCCACAGAGCTATGATTCCCTACCAGTCTGGCTACAAAGCTGAAAAGAAACCCGGGGCTGTCCTAATTTTCTCCTAATAATGATGAATAATAGGAGGTTCTGGCATTACAGAGGGCTTTTCTATGTATTATCTTTCCAGGCTAGGCAAATTTTTCTAGATTGGAGCATCGCCATTTAATTCCTTTCCAGCTTTCACGAGGTGTGCTTTAAAGCATGCATTTGTGAATTGCACCACACAGACGGCCTCTGATTCACTCATATTCAGTAACATGCAGTGAGGCTGCAGCTCTAACTACAAGATCATCAAGTGAAGTAGAGATAGCTGTCCTCCACTGTATTAACATGTCACCTGAGTAAATAAAAATGGAATTGTTTCCTATTGGGCCATACAGATACAAGTTTAATTTACTTAAAAAGTGTCTTCAAGCAAACTTCAGCATGTCCTGCAGAAAAACGGATATTCACTCTTCATATACATTGAAAATCCCGGTGTGGATAGTGCACAGATAAAATCTTTATAACTACATTTATCAGCGTTAATTAAATGTAAATACACTGATTACATATTAACATAGCATCATCAATAACCACAGGGTAAAGGCCTGAGGGTAACTTTAAATCACCATAAATGCATCGTGTAGTTAAACTATCAAAAAAACTCCCTTGTTTTCCTGTTGAAGAATTTTGGGATATCTTTCAAAGAAATGACTGAAGACTGAAGTGTGGGGAAAATATGGAGGGCAGAACCTCCAGCTGAATATATTATTTGGGCTGGAAGTCTACGTCATGCCTCGGCTCTCCTGTGGGATTGTCAAAGCTAAAAGTGTCTGGTATTGCCGTAGGCAGGTTAACATTAGAGTCAACAGACGGCTGGAGCAGTTGCTCTGGGCATCTAATTATACCCCGGGTGGGTCGATGTTAAAGTCAACTGAAAGACCTGTGTGCCATTCCACAGATTCCAAAACACTTCTCTATGAGACACCAGTGGGTTTGACAAAACATCCAGCATTTGATGAACTGGGAAAAGGATGAAAAGTTATCAAAGTCATCAGCTTAATTATATCATTTTCTTGAATCTGGAATCTTTTAAATCTGAGGTCTTGTAGTGTTTTGACCCCATCGACCCTCCTGTCAGCTTTTTTCTCATTTTCTCCCTTACCTCGTTCCTGCTCTCCATTTCCCTCCATCCCTTATCTTTTCCTCTCTTGCCTCGCCAAACATCTCCCTTCTTCCCTTCCTTCATTACTTCCATCACGTCTCCCTTAAACCTGCCTACATCCTGAAGTAGGAGGTAAATGAATGGAGGGATGGCGTCCTCCAGCTGACTACCATGCTGACATGCCTCATCTCAGCGCCATGCCTGTGGAAGGAGGGATGCACAATGTTGTTGATCCACATGCAAGCAAATATTATGCTAAAGTGATTGGCTCTCATCAGGCTCTAACCCTGCAATGATGCTGGAAAACAGCAGAAGAGGAAGAGCGAGCCCCATCTCTTTCCTCCCCTCCCCTAATTTGCATTGCATACTGAAATGCATGAACCGGGCCCATTAACCGAGGGACCGTGCTGTGTTTTGGTTGTAAGGAAGGGGAGGGGGGCTGTCATATCTTTTGATTTGCTTGATATGAAAACAGTGGTGGTTTGCAATCAATGGAACCTGTGGTTTATTTGGGGTGAAATGAGATTTTTTATTGGGATGTTTGCATCTCGATGCAATTTGCAAGCTTTATTGTGGGCGACCCGGGAGCATCCTTGCTTGATTTTACAGTAAATTTGTCATGGGGCCAATACAAGAGTTGAAAGTGAATATGGTTATTTATTTACATGCACACAAACAGGCGCACTTTGTGAGACGCTTCTGATGATTGTTTGAATGGAGATCCCAGCTGGCTATATGTGCAGGAGCCTGGTGTGAAGGCAGCCTATCAGAACGATGAGGCAGAGGGAGGGAAGGCCAACCAGCTGCTCTACATGTCACTACATAGGAAAATATAATTTAGGCTTTAGAAGAAGCCCAAAAGGTTTTTGTCTCAGTTTAGCTTTGTGAGTGAACTTTAATATGTTTCTGAGCAGTTAAGTGTGTTTTTGGATAATGTAGTCATTGGTTACTGCAACTTTAGACTAGCAACAAGACTAAATTTGTGTTCAGACAGAACGCAAAGTGAATTTACACCTTGTGTTATTTGTATGAATTCGACCATTGGACTCTGTGCTCATTAAGCCCAAACATCAGTGAGGACGACTGAATAGACTTTGAGTAGCTAACATCAGAGGGGCAACATGCTCACAATGACAATAAAGCTACTGATGTTAGTTGTGATACCTATTAAGTTAACTTACTGTTGATTACAGTATGGCAGAATTATCTTTTTATTACAAAAGCTGGACATGTACAGTCAAAAGTAGTGTTATGCTGCATCCTGACCACAGAGGGGAAATAATGCAACAGTTTTCAGTGAAAACGCTCAGATAAACCCGCGTTTCACTACTTTCTCTCCACTGAATGGCACAAAGATACAGCTGGAGACTGTGCTAGTGAAGATAGGGGAGCATTTAGCAGTTAAACATCCAGATATTTATCTCAGGAGTTGGTTGAGACCAAAAACAGAGATAAAAAGAGAGAGTGAACATTGGACTTTTACATTTACAAAGATGACAAAACAAAGACTTGACTCCAAAAGAATAAACTTACACTCTAACATAAGATTGTGAAACTAAGAAGTCAACTCTGATATGACAGAGTTGTTTCAGCTGCCTGGAAGTGACCAAAGAAATCCAGGTCAAATTACAGGTCAAATGGAAGAGGGTGAAAAGTGGACAGGTTTACATACAGCAAAGTAAAGATAAGTGAATGTGCCCAGTAGGGCAAGACTGGCAGGTAGGGCAATGACGAACAGGTGAGCAGGTGGATGTGGTAGTCAGGTTACTGGGACAAATGGAGAAGTCTGAGGGCATCTGGTGGATGGATGGAAAATGGCAATGACGATGAGCCAAACCATGTTCAAACACACTGAACTTGTAAAGTGTGCGAAGATTCCAAAGTTTTTTTAAGCTAATCAAAAACATCAGGCTTAGTTTTAGGGAAATGTATACATGGTACACAATGTGGTGAGAGGTTAGTTAACAGTACTCATTTTGGTAGAAATTGAGTAGTATTCATTTCATATTTACCTGTGTCTGTTTGTTGGTTTGTTTGTGTATTTGTCAGCAGGATTACGCAAAAAAAGTACTGAGCCAATTTGCTTAAATTTTGGTGCAGATCCAGTTAAAGGGGTGGATTCGGGACTTTTCAGGAACAGGTCATTCTTCATTACCAGGGTGCATTCTACTGAGTGTCAATTTAGTTTAAGATGCATCAGTCACATTAAAACTCTTCACAGTGTGGTCTCAATCATTTTCTTTTTTTTAAACATTACTAATTTCCATTGCAGTATCTTAGTGTCATAACGCTTCCTGTTTCTTGTTGCACCTCATCCTCCTTATCTTTCCCTGGTATGAAATTTGCCACTTCATTCCCTTTCCCTCACATAGTGTTCATTTAACATTATCTTGTGAGACAAGGCTCCAAATACTTGATTGTCCTATGAATCCTGGCAGGCATCAAGCCTGATGTAACATACAGAAGCTTATGTGCACCTTATTATTTATGTGTCACATGCATCATACAAGCTATAGTTTGAGTTGAATGAGTAAATTAGTCTGGCTAATTACAGCTAATCACTGTCCTCACTATCAGTGTGAAACATGGTGTCAGAGGCTTGATGATATTGTTATTGATCATTAAATAAACCTTGTGTTTCAGCTGGAGACTGGGAAAGAAAAATTATTCTCAAAGTAACCTGAGAAAAAAAAGAAGGATTTTGGAGATGGATTCAGGCCGTGGAGAGTTTTCTCTAACACTACATAAAAATATGGTAATCATTAAAACAGACACAGGTGTCAATTATGATCCACTTGTTCCAAGCTACACCAAAAATTAAGACACATGATTTTGCCGTAGCTTGCAAAAGTGGTGTTCATCTGATTTAAGCTTTGCCATGATCTTTTTCTTTACATATTCCATCTTAACCTTTTCTCTCTACTGTTCAACCAGGAGACTGAGGTCATTTTTGTGTGTTCTATGAGAAAACAAGATCCTTTTCTGTGACTTACTAGTCCCTGGTATGTGCCAGGTTATGAAGAAAAACAACTGTGTGAACGTAACTGATTAAAAAAAAACAAAACAAAAAAACAACAGCAATATGGACCTATGTTATAATAGTCATGGTGACTGGTCAAGGCTTGTTATATAATATAATAATAATATCTAATAAAAGTTGTATTTTAATCTAACCAGTAAAGTAACCACCAGTAGCTGGATGTCCACAGGTATTTTCTGTCATTGTTGTATAAATACAGGCATATGAGTTTTGTTCTCATTCATAAATAATATGCATTAGATCAGCAGGTTGATACATTACAGCACCAACCAGGCCTTTACTGGACTACTTCTGCTCCAGGTCTGATTAATGAATCCACAACAAAAAGCACCATACTGTATGCATGTTTGTGTGATTCCAACCGTTCAGTGTGACCTTGATGAAAAATCATTACACTTTCATGCACATTAGACACCATACATGTCCAATCCATCTTTTGGCTAATCGTTATCTATTTCTGTTAGCGATGCCAGTGCCTGGACTCGTTTCCAATTAGAAGAGATATATATCACACATCCAATCTTCACTGGTTACCTGCAGAGAGAAGGAAGGAGCACAGAGGCAAAGATGTGAAGGTACAGCTGGGAGTGAAATAGACAGAAATAGAGAGGGAGGGAGGTGAAGAGGCAGTGCAAGAAAGCTGGCTATTTTTCACCAGGGTCCATAGTGAAGTCGTCTGGCGGGAGTGTATGTGAGCCCGCCAGATGATAATGTGGCATGACACTTCTGAAATGAGAGCTGGGTTGCCATGGCAAAAAGCGGGGAGGGACAGTCTCTCCAGGGGCCCAAATAAAACAAGCTGTAAATTATGTTTGATTAGGATTTAGATCATGGAACTGTTCAGGACGGCCCTTTTGTTGGCTGCTCACTCAGGCCTCAGAGGCTTTTTGTTATGTTTGTTCCCGAGCACCAACATGTGTATGTAATATGTGTGTCTGCTGCTTTGGGTTACATCCACTGGTGAAACAGAGGTGCGGTCTAGTGTTGGCCCAAAATGAACGACTGAATGTAATATTTTCTACATGTATTTTTGTGAGTTTGATGCGAAATGGTATGTGCTGCCTCCAGGAAATAGCCATATGCCTGCACTCTATCTGACACTGAGCACAGCTCTCACCTTCTGTCGTCTACTTTGCTTTTTTGTGGTTCTTTTCATTTACGGCAGAGCAGGGTTCTGTAAAATTGGATGGTGCCACACAGCTAATATGAAAGTTTCCTCCATTCTAGCTTTAACAATTAGTGTCATCTTCTACAAATTTGTGTTTAATAAATGCTAGATCATCAGTCCATCCTCGAAGATGGAAATTCCTCATCAACTAGTCCTTATTTCCTGTATATAAGTGTAGTTCTGGTATCTGCCCTGTTACCAGCTGCAACCTGAATTTTAGTCCTTGTTCTTCAGTTTAATGTGAGTTTAGGTGTGATTCTGTTGAATTTTTGTGTTTGAATTCTAATTTTGTCTTGAACAAAAATCTGGATATCAGCACTAATATTGTACTGGCCTCCAAAAAGCCACAGTGTTCAGAAGGTGTCAAGCTAGCTTCCCCTGATGACACTAAATCTTCTCTTTTTCATGTTTTGCTTCCATCTTATCTCCTCTGCTTTCCTGCTCGGACACACTGCTGTCCCTGCTCTGTTTTTGTCCTCTCCACTGTATCGTTCTTTGTTTTAGTGACTCAGAATATCCTTCCTCGCACACACACACACACACACACACACACACACACACACACACACAGACACACACACACACAGATTTGGTAATGTAATCCTTATCGTCCCGTCTTCTCTCCAGCCACACAACCTGTTCAATAGACCATAATAGGATAGAGGTGTTGACGTCAGCCACCATTGAGAGAACATTATGATGTGTTTCTCCTTTTGTGCAGTCTCTCCACTGCCTCACCTACTATGAACAGACAGGGGTGAAATTTATTCTCTCTTCTGTTGTCTTCTAGTGTCTTCTATTCATGGCAGGGAGAAACCCTCCAGTTTTCCATTTTGTTTCCCTCCTTCATTTCTTTGGGAAAAGAGAATGGTAATGAAGATGTTCCTCACTGCAAATGAATCCACAATAATCATCATCAGCCGCATCATTCTTCACTTCTTTTTTTCACTGACTGGAGTGGAGATGTCTCACAGGAAAAAGAAGTGGCTCCTCTAACATTGGAGAAAAGTTCATATGAAATAAAGTTAAAACCGAGCTTTTGTCGAAACCTATAGCTACAAATTTATGATTTGCAGAATGCAGTGACATTGTTGTGTTGCTGCAAATTATTTGCATGTCATTGCATCTAGAGTCTCATACAGACTCTAATTTTGAATTTGGCAAAGCTGGTGAAGAGTTTTTCCGAATGAATTTATTCCGGTCAGGTCACTGGACTTAAATGTTGACAGGGTCAGGATATCAGCAGCGGTGTAGTGTATTCTGAAGCAGCAGAGTGTAATCATGGGCTGAAATCCTAAATAAATGAAGAACATCCCATTCTCTGCTGTGCAAGGTGTTGGGATATATTCTAGCAGGAAATCCCTCCACAGGAAATGACTGTAGGAGAAATGTTAAACAGGTCTTGCCTCGCTTGTCCCTTCTGTGTTCTTTGGCTGACTGACCAGGTTGAAAGGAAGACATGCTTTATTGATGAGTGTTTGATGTTATATATAAACATTTTTAATAGATCATTTAGATATTCACGCCAAACTAATTTCAGTAACCACATTCCCACCACTTGAGGTCGCCAAGCTGCAAAATGGCCTCATGCAGCTTTAATTATCAGTCAGTCGGCAGATACAGTGAGTTCCACAAATGTTTCTGCACATCTTGTATTTTGCTCAATCTTTTCCTCTCTCCTGCCATTCCCCTTCAGCCCAGGTTGCTAATGAACTGCTTACCAAGGCTGAACTAATCAAGGCTGACTGCTCTCTGTCAGTGTCAATTATACAGCTCACCCTCCCATCCCGTCTTCCTCTCACTCCTGCTCTTCATCTCCCTTATAAAGGGCTGGCAGGGACCAGACTCTGCTTCTCTGCTATAAATTGAAAAGTAACACATAAGAATGATGGGATAGCGCCAGACACCGGGGTGGGGATGTGGGGAGGCGCGTGTGTATGTGTGTGTGTGTGTGTGTGTGTGTGTGTGTGTAGCTTCCACAGGGTTTCAACTCACTAGTTCAGACAAAGCTTGAACTTCAAATTAATTCACAGGGTAAGAAAATATAGTAATTTTAGAGTAATAAGATATAGATTGATTACTTAACCAAGGTGGGATAACAATAGATAACTCTGTCAAATGACATTTAGAAAGTAGATGAAATGAAATTCAACATTTTTGCCATCAGTCTACACATATTATCCCATTTAAATGAAATCAAAACACATTTTTTATAGTTTTTTTTTTTACAAAATTGCTCAAAATTTCTTCTGTGAAAAATGTTATTCAGCTGTTTTCTGGCCAGTAAAAGTCCACCTGTGCCACAGGGTAATTGACTATGGTCAATTTGATTTAGTGAGACACAGACCTGTCTATTAAAGATCCTACAACACCTGTCAGAGCACAACAAGAGCCATGAAAGGATTCCAACTCAAGTTTGGGGGCATGTGCTGAAGTGTCCTTGGGTAAGATACTGAACCCCTAATTGCCCCTGATGTTCCCATCGGTGTGTGTGTGCTGCATGCTTAGAGAATAATAAGAATCACTGTTAAAGGGAAATTGCAGGTTTATAGGCCAGTCACTGGCCTGCTTCTGCACTGGCAGACTCCAGACCTGCCAGCCACCTGAGTTCATCCCAGTTAGCTTCCCACCAGCACTCTAGCCTCTGGTCATTTTTTCTAGGTGTGCACCTTCTTATTTCCAAGAGGTGTCTAGATGTCAGAGCCCTTAGAAAGAAGCATGGGCTCCAAAGACGACGAGACCCAGAACCTCACCTGAACAGTGTCATGACCAACACCCAGCTGGATCCAAAGCCAAAATCTGAATATCCCATCCCAACCTACGTCCTGTCTGTTCCTGAGTCTGATCCTCATTAAGAGGTCCCTGCGGACGTCTCGCACACAACAGACTTTCTGCTGTGTTTGACCAATCAATAACAGACAGCACCAGCTATAACACCAGGAAGAACAGGAAGAAGTGAAAAACAAACACACTCGATTCCTTTCTGACACTGTTAATGTACGTATGAGTTTGCACACTACCGTCCTCCATCATTCATTTCGCTGAAGTGTATATGCAGTGTGACTTCAGGCTTCTTCCTACTGGTACATTTAAAACGTAAACTTTTATTTAATGAAAATTTTACGAGTGTGAATACATGCTTGTAGTTAGTCATTTTCATGTTTGCGTTGCTGTTTGCTGCCTTTTCGATTGTGTTCTGTAGGTGTGCTGCAGTTTTTGTTTTTTGTTTTTTTTTTGTTTTTTTCTGTCTTGCTCATCTCCTCCCATGATTCTTGCATGTCAGACCAGAAAATACACTTGGTCACTTTTAGTCACTCAAGAGTCAGAAAAAGCCTCTCTCCTTTTCCCAAGTTTCTAATTGTGCACAAACTGTCACATTAAGAGATTACCTTCATGCTCCCCAGGTGATGAACCTTTTCTGTATCACAACATATAGGTAACTTTATATGTCACACTTAGTTTCTCATCTGATCACTAACAGATTAAATTTGGTGACCACATTCATGCCTCCAAGGAGATAAACCTTTTTTTTTATTATTATTTTTTTTTGTTTAATGATTGCATGATGGTCTGGCACCATCCTTTGGAAAAATTATCTCACTACATTGTTAGTCTTAGTAAAGGACTGTTCTTTGGATTAATCTTGTTAGACCCTAAACCAAATCCTACTTTGGGATTAGAATTTAGATAAAGAATTACCATCAGGATAAGGCTTGAGGGTTAAGAATGGAAACTGTGGTTAAAGTAAGTTTAGGGTTAAGGTTGAGTTTAGGGTCAAGATTAGAATGAGGATTAAATTTAAATTAGGTTTAGGGATTCAAGGAATGAACACAGTCAATGAAAAGACCTTATAAGTATAGTTAAAAAAAGTGTGTGTGTGTCAGTGTGTGTGTGTGTGTGTGTGTGTGTGTGTGTGTGTGTGTGTGTGTGTGCCCATTCACCCCTGCCTGACAGTATCCTCCAGCAGACAAGAAGGTCCACCTCCTCCACCTGCCCTGCGACTGCCCTGAGAATTAAAATACATCTTTCCCTCTATTCGCTTCCAGCCATGTTATTTAAAGTAATTAACCTTAATTTGCCCAAAAAGAGACAAATCTATATTAGACCACTGCCTCTTAAGTGGAGGCCCAGTTGCAGACCGCCGTCCATCTCCCTTTGCTCCTAATGGGGTCTCTGCTTAATCAAAATTCAGCCATCAGATCTTGATATTGAATCATCTTTTAATTGGGAGCTACATTCTGGTTAATAGTTTTATAATTCACAGGCTCTAATAGTCTCACCACTGGGATCCGCTCCAGTTTCTCTTGCACGGCTGAAGCTGCCACAGCGGTGAGGACGTTTACACTCACACATTTGCACACACACACACACACACACACACACACACACACACACACACACACACACAAATATAAAGTTATATATGTGTCTATCTGTAGAATAAAAATCTTTCCCCCTCCTCATGCATCCTCTTCCCCACCAAACCCCTTCAGTAGGTATCTTTGCTTGTAATTCCACTAAGGCTGGTTTATATAGGATCCGTAAAATGAGGTCAAATTATCAAATAAGACTCGTCCAGAGCCCTTGAGACTCAGACTCTGATACTCACCTCTATATTTAGCTGCTGAGTAGTTCATTCTTATGATGTGTGAAGAAAAGAGGCTGTAGCTGCCATTGATGGGAAAGCTCTCCAGCTGGGGTATGTCTCAGCTCCTCAGGGATGGAGTTTTTTCAGGGTCCCATCCATCCCCTGTGTGAGCAGGTTGTCATCTCTTGAATTGTGCGTCGCTTAATTTGTTGATGATCATATGGAAATTATTCCTGACAGCTGTACAAATTACGACCAGAGGAAAGCACACAATGAGTGTGGGTGTTGCAGAGGTGTTTTTTTTGTGTAGTATAGTAGTATAATATAGTATAGCAGTTTTCATAGTATTGCCAGTGTAACAACACCTCTTTACAGAGAGAATGTATATTTATATGAAAATAAATACACCAAAGACTAGCTGCATAAATAATGGGTGTATTCATAGTTGACATTGTTTGAATTTGCTGACAGAAGTGTTTTCCTGAACTCTTTCACAGACAGACAATAAGTTGTATGTTTGACAATTATGCAAAACCCCAGAGTTAGGCTTTTTTTCCTAAAGTTACTGGAAGTTGCAGTTAATGAAAAGGCTAATGTTCTAATGTTAATTGCAGGTCTGTGATGAGACAGACTTTTCAAATGAGTCTCCTCTTGCAACAGTGCCATTGAACAAAAAAGTGACTTTAAAAACAGTGAAAAAGAAATCACTGAAATTGATGATTTTTAGATCTCACTCCCTCACACTAACAAGCAGACAAAAAAAAAAAAAAAAAAAAGGGAATTAAATTTTCTCTTCACTGATGGTAAACCATGGCTTCCCAGATGGTAGGAGAATCACCTATGAATGCTTTGTGGTAGGTGTGTGTAAAGAAAACATGATGAGCTCTGCTTATGATCAAAACAGTCTATGTTACGCCTTTTGGATGCAACCTTACATTTTGGATGATTTTTGGATGCTGCAATGTACTATACTATATACTATACTATACTGCAGCAGTTAAAGGTCGCCTCACAATCAAACAGAACTATGAGATGTAATAAGCTGCTTGCACAGACCACCTGTGATGGCCACAGCCACACGGCTGAAATAGTAATGTGGTAATGTTCATCCAGTTTCACCACATTCAACATAAAACACAGCTCACACGCAGCTTGTTTAGTTTAGAATGTTCTGTGCTGTTTCTTTGTGTTGACTTTTACTTATAGACTGTGTTGTGCTGTAACCTCTGTCTGTTTGGCCTTTGTATGCTTGGTCCCACCCCCCCTCAACATTTCATTCATCAAGTGCCTTTCATTCAGCTTCAAAGATGACACTCGTCAGGCCTGCACTCTGCTGTATGTGACTACTGTTCTCCATCATACAGCCTTTTGTGACATGTTCTACTGTGGGGTTGTTGCACCTTAGCATCATTATTCTTTCGTCTTTATTAATATTTTTTATGTGATTGTCCATTCACTCAGTCCATCTTTTCTCCCAGAGAATATATTTCGCTGAAGAGCCGTGATATTCTCTGAAATCAAATGATGTCCTTGCTGTGCTGGTCTGGCGCAAAATATCATTTTCCTATTCACGCAATAACACTAAGAAGTCATGTGCTTGGTAAGTGCTGTTGAATTCAAAAGGATGATTGTAAACAGCCCCTCAAATTTATACAATGCTGAATGTAGATTTGAAAAATATATAACACTTGAGAGTAAACAATGCTGCTTCCCTTGCAGTTTCTGGGCTCGTGTGAAGCAGAATGAGGCCCGAGCTCATATTGTGATTTTGATAAGAATTCAGGGTGGCCCGCGCTGCTAATGAATGGCTGAAGGGCAGAGGACTGCAAACACACTCGCACAGTCAAGAGACACAGAATAGCAAGTAGCTTTGTGTTTACACAGGGACATTCAGAAAGTTTCTTTAGCCTGCACTGGACCAGGGGTCGATGGAGCAAGGTGAGAGGAGAGAGATGCAGCTGGGTGAAATGGAGAGAGCAGGGCATGCCTTTGTTGTCCTTTACTATTCTTCTTCTGTCCTCTCCCCAGTGGGCTGATTTGCTATTGATTGGCAGGCTGGATTCTGGCTTCAGAGCTCCATCTCCAAGGCTAAGGCTCAAGGCTGGGCCTCAACAAGTGAGCAAAAGTATATATGTACATGTTTACAGAATGTGTGTGAGCACACAACGTCCTCATCCAGTACAAATGTGTACCAGACTGACTACAGAGGGTCAGAATGTCATCGAACAACTTCTGTACATGTGTTGTTCCAGCTGTAAACTGCTAATAGTTGTGTGTTTTCCGTTGACAGTGTATTTGTTGGATTTTGGATCCTAAAATACATTGTGTTTTAGGATCCATTGTCATGTGTCAGCTGTGACAGCTCCAATTCAGCAAAAAAAAAAAGAAAAATAATTATAAAAGAATAAAGAAATAAATCTTTAGATAAATACGGTGTTTATCAATTTTTCAAAATCCTGTACATTTATTTCCTTTCTGCTCTGTGATAAAATAATAATAATCTGTTCCAGATCTCTGAATCACATCTCATATTTTTGGATTTATTAAAAAAAAAAAAAGGTCTGGAGTTGTGCCCACTGATGGTTGTTCCCACTGGTTGGAAAAATAACCAAGCTGATAAGTTTTGAAAGCAGAGACGGAAAAAAATACCACAGAAATGTTGACAGCCATGGATGCAGTCGTTGCAGCCGCACAGGTGGTCGAACTCACAGACATCAACACATTTCTTTGATCGGTTTGGAAAATTTCAATTTAACTCCTCCTCCTTGACAACTGAAAATGACATTGATGGGATGTTGCTATGGATTAGCCAAGGCAAAATAACGCTCTATTAAAGAAATCAGAAATCAGCTAACATGAATATAATGTCAGAAATGGTACTGCAGTGAAACAATAGGCCAGTTTACACTGATTATCAGGCTACTAAAATAACACACTTTCACAATGTATAGTTCACTGTTTTAATAGTTAGTATGGGATAGAGACATGGGTCATATTGGAAAAATCATGTACTGTATGTGTGTGTACGTCCGTGTGGTTCACCCCAGTACTCGATACCTTCTCCCCACAGTCTCCTAACAATGCTCCTGCTTCACAGGTAATACATGACAAAACTGCAGCAGCAAATTTGGCTGGATCATGTCCAGAGGCAACATATGTTTGAGTTTTCCAAATACAGAAAGTTACAACATATCCTCATTACGTTATGAGAAAATATAATCCAGTCGCAGTTTTTCCTGACATGAATCTAAACGCAATAAACTGAGCTTGCAAGGTTGGCTAGCAAGATTTCAGTCTGGTTTAAAGAGGGTAGATTAACAGCACCTTGACTCTTTATGTTCATGCCTCTCCAGAGCGTCACTGTGTAAGATTGTGTGATCATGGTGCTGCTGACATTAGACGACAAGTCAAACCATCAAAAGTTGTAGTTTTTGGTCTTTAGTCGTTGCGTGTCACACAACTTGTGTGATATACAAAGGAATGTAAATTCATTGTGGCTGCTGTCAGATTCAGAATACTGAACTGGTCTGATTTTAATTGAAAGCCCCAGCTTTGCTTTGCTTTGCTTTGCTTTGCTTTGCTTTGCTTTGCTTTGCTTTGCTTTGCTTTGCTTTGCTTTGCGTGTAACTACTTCTGTGAAGCAGTGTAGATGCGGTTCAGTCATTCAGATATTTTCAGGGACAGAAATGAGCATTACACTCCTGATTTCCTCTTTGTTTTCTCAGTATTATCTTACATGCACAGTTTTCATCCAGCTACTGCTCCTCTCTTCTCTTACAAAGGGTACTGCCCTCTTGCCAAAAACACACACTCATACATACTCACATCAGGCTGTAGGTTGGTGTGCTGTGGAGTAATCTCTTACACCGAGGCAGAGGGAGTCAGTGGAGGGTGGAAATGAGGTTTTCAGCCCTCCTCCCACCTCTATTCCCCCTCTCAGCCTTTGTATCCAGTGCCCCCTTGTTCATTCAGTGTTACCGATGAAATCTAAACTTGCATCTACAGAGCAAATTAGATACTCAGCATCATTTGTTTACTTGTATAGGCAAGCCCCTCTGCTGTTGTCTTTGCTGTAATGTTTTTTAAGGACAGTGGAGACCCTGGGATGCCCCCTAAAGGCAGGAACAGGATATTGCAGAGGCCAGCATTAACAGCCATCCTCTTGTTTTTTCAGAGATGTACACGAAAGCGACTGAGGACACAATAGCCTCCCTCTCACCTCCTTCCTCCCTGTCTGCATCCCTCCCCCTCCCCCCCTCAGCTCCCCTATCCTCACGGCCAACCCCACGTCCCATTCATGCATTAGAATAGTTCACAGGGGCTCTCCCTGCTTCACAGGTAATAATAAGGCCCGTTCCAAAAGGCTGCCTTTCACATGGAGGCTCCTCTTGAATAGCCAACACAAAGTGAGAACATGTACCGGGTATGAATGGCCTCCTGGGTGCGCCGTATCATTCGCGGAAAGCCAATCTCGCTGCCCGCTCTTTAAGTGGACCAAAGGTGATATCAAAAAGGACTGTCGACGTATCAGTTTTTTCCCTTTACATTCTCATATCGCTGTGAGCTCAATGTCAGCCAGTCTTTGAATGTTGATGAAGATGGGAACACGGACATAAGGAAATACTAAATTGAAATCAGTCTGGATAAAGTGCATTTTTCAATATGAAAACAAACATATTGGTTGTAAGTGAGATATTTTTTCCTCACCATTCAAACTCACACGTGTGATATCAGCTTAAATATCCACTGACTGATGGTGTTTTTTTAACACAGCACAGGCAACTTTCCTTCATGTTTCACTGTCATTTTTAGTTTTCCTGAATGTCTTTGCTGATCTGAAATAGTGAATTGAAATTGTGGTTGAAAGGATTTTTATTTTGAATTTTTAAAACAAAGACTTTATCTTTGTGACATGGAGCATTATCCTGCTGGAAGTATCCATTAGAAGATGGTGAACTGTGGCCATGAAGGGATGAACATGATCAGAACAATACTCAGACAGACTGTGACATTCAGACCATGATTGATTGGTGTTAAGGCCCAAAGTGAACAAAAAAACATTCCCCACATCATGATACAAGGCAGGTTGGGTCCATGGATTCATGCTGTTGGACTGGAACCTGACGTGGTCTCTGCTGTTGTAGTCCATCCACCTCAAGGTTGGACTTGTTGTTCACTCTGAGAAGCTTTTCTTCTCAGCACAGCTGTACAGGGCGGTTACCTGAGTTAGCGTAGCTCCAACCAGTCTGACCTCTGACCTCTCTCATCAACAAGGTGTTTCCCTCCTCAGAGCTGTCACTCGAAAGATGCATTTTTGTTTTTGACTCCATTCTGAGTTAAACTCTAGAGACTCAGGAGATCAACAGTATCAGAAACACTCAAACCCGCCCATCTGATACCAACAGTCATGCCACAGTCAAAATTAATGGGATCACATTTTTCCTCATTTTGATGTTTGATGTGAACATTAACTGAAGCTCCTGACCTGTATCGGCAGGATTTTCTGAACTGCACTGTTGCTACAACTGATTCATGCATTGGATCATGATAATAGATACAGAAGAGTCTCTCCTCAGTAACATATTGTTAACTGTCTGTCCATCTTGGCCCTCCAACATGCTCCATACCTGTGCAGCTCAACATTGATTTGAAACTCAACCTGACTCCTTTTTTGAGGTTTGATAGGTGGATTGATTGATTGATTGATTGATTGATTGATTGATTGATTGATTGATTGATTGATTGATTGATTGATTGATTGATT
>JBBMJY010000026.1:23642194-23669113 GCA_037833715.1 Toxotes lorentzi
TATCTATCTATCTATCTATCTATCTATCTATCTATCTATCTATCTATCTATCTATCTATCTATCTATCTATCTAGGTTATATAGATAGATAACCTATATAGATAGATAACCTATCTATATAGGTTATATAGATAGATAGATAGATAGATAGATAGATAGATAGATAGATAGATAGATAGATAGATAGATAGATAGATATAATACATTGTCTATATCATTCTATTCTCTTCTTGCCAAATATGTCAATTACTAACATATCCTCATTAAATTAATAGAAAACATAATCTAAAACATGGCTCGCTGTTGCAAAGTAGTTGTTGATTAATGCAGTGCAATGCAATATACTTGATGAACATTTCTCAATAAGATAATCATCCTTAAAGAATGTCATATATTTATAACCTCTCATTCATTACTTAAACAAACAACATGTGAAGAGTTTAAATTGTTATTTTCAAAGCAAGTTTTTTCATATTTGTCATATTTACTTGCATCATTTCATTTGAACAAATCCTCATTTCAAAGGTTACGTTCCTTCTGTAAACCACAGAGGAGGAAGTGATCTTATAACAACAACAACCACATTAGGTTTTAACCAGACAGTCAAAGAGTGTGTTCTCGAGAGTCTTCAATAAAAACATCCTGTCACTAATTTGACATAATGCATAACCCCAACTATCACAACTGAATGTCTAACCCCATCCCTTGCCCCAAAACCAAGTCTTCACCCTCAAGCAGCCATTTAAACTTGTGGGGTTTAGCATTTTGGCCCCCACAAAGCTGTAGGTCAACATGAGTACAGTGGGCTCCTGGTTTTCAGACCCCACGAATATAGTAAAACAAGCCTAGGGCACACATGCGCACACACACTAATGTTCTAGAGTAAACAAGCCTATTGAAATGATTAAGATGCTTTATGTAATTCTACACATTTCTGATGCAAAGCCTTGCTACCAGATTTCCCTGCTGTGCATTATACTGGGGACTTAAAATGTGAGCTGCGACTTGTACCTTGAAGCAGAACCAGCCCGCCAGCCTCCAGGAGCTCTTAATGCATATTAAAACTCCAAATATTAGCTTCCAAAAACTGCACAAGGAAGCCATCCGGGGTCCATAAATTGCCCAAGCGAGCACTCTCACCTTGTAAAAGCGGGCAGTTTCTGATGGTAGTGTGGAGATATAGACACAAAAAAGCTCCAGCGGGGGAGTGAAGAACTGTACCTCAAAACTTTGGCAGGTCATTAACACAATAACGAATCATTGTGAGCATGAATCAGAGAGGGCCATATATTACATGTTCACATAAATAAAAATAAAAGCAGCACTTTACCTGGTAGAATAAGTAGAACACACAGCTTTGCCGATGCTATGATGAAAATGTGACAGAACAAGAAATCTTCATGTCAACTTAAATTGCCAAATCTCCACTGATGAGTGACTGCATTCGATAAGAGCTAGGTTTTGTGAGATACTGGTCTATCAGGCATGTGTGATGATGTTCCTTTGCCAACGGAGAGAAGCAATGAGGGCTCTTTTTTTTTGTTGAAATACAGTATTGAGCCAAAGGAAACCACCCAGTAGTTTCTAATCAGAGACGGAAATGGGACCGGAGTTACTGATGGTCTCCTGTGCATACGGGAGGCACCCTGAGACCACACAAAGCGCATTGGAGCCGGCACCTTGACGGATGCCCACTTCATGAATTTTGAATTAAATTGGCCCTTGATGAATTTGGAATGTGGTACCTCTGTTCCAAAGCAATAGGAATCCAATAAAATGCTGGTGCCATACAAATAAAGCCATACATTCCCCTAGACCTAGGAATGAGCCTCAGGTGGGGAAAAAAATGACTGCAGCACCAGGAAGCAGCAGCAGAGAGGGATGAGAGAGAGGCGAAGGCGAGAAGAGGAGAAGATGGGAAAAGAGGTCCTGATATGAGCGCGGCTGAAAGAGGTGGCGACAGATAGAGAGGCTCTGATATGAAGAAGAAGAAGCAATGGGAGAGCAGGAGAGTCAGGCGAGATAGAGAGAGTCTTAAATGAAGGTGGAAGGGGGTTTTTCTGAGGGGTGTCAAGGGGGCGTCGGGCCTGGGTTCTAGCATATTAGCCCTGTCCTTTTGAGTGGAAGGGAACATATTGGTCGGAGCCAATCCCCACATGGGGCTCGGACTGCCTGGAGCTCATCAGCGAGACATGCCAGGGCCTGGAGTAAATCAGAAGCCCCACTCCTAAGGCCCGATTTCCCCAGAGGAGGCCAGCCACAGCCACTCAAATCAGCCTGTGTGCCAGAGAGCTGTCTGTAATCTCTTGTTCCTACTACATCTGCCTCAGCAGTCCCAAAACAGCAATACTACTCCACATATCATAAACACGGCATTTAAGATGTTTGGGACAAGTGTGGGGTTGATGGTGGATGCTGACTGCAGATGACGTTTGCCAACACTTGCATTAGGTTTAATTTTTGCCTTAGTCATTGACACTTGTACAGTATGTCAGTGTTTTCTGTTTTTTTTTTTTTGTTATTTGTGAACAGAGAACATAGATGAAGCTACTTCTGCGTATTTTGCTGTTGATATGTTGCTATCTTTGGAAACTTGGGATCTCCAAAAAAGAAATTAATAAAATATTCTCTGGGTTTAAACATTGTTTGTAACTAACTGGACTGGTGGCGGCTCGGATTCCTGGAGGACGGAGATCAAGATCCAAACATCTGGAATGAGGCGCCGACAGCCAGGAGAAGGACCGAGGTCCCAGGACGAATGATAGTCCAGCACAGAGTGAGTGAAAAGAGAGAACGAGAAAATGGGGGAGAGAGAAGGAAAAAGAGACTCATAGAGATACAGACACACAGTACCATGTGCCTGAGGGTATAAACAGAGAGGTGCAGTGGTTTGAACAGGAAGTTTACAGTGATCTCATCAGCAGGACAACATGGACTATACTATGGGTTTAATGGATTCACTGAGGCTGAGATCAACCCACCTGTGGGAGAATGGTAACAGGTACAAGGCCTGAAATAATCAAAGAATGAGTCACTAACTGAAAGTTAAGACGTAAAGAGGAGTTTTAAGTTTGGGTTTAAAGGCCTCAGTGGAGTCAGATAGTGTGATATCAGTGAGGAGGTTGTTTCAGAGGAAGAGGACATGATGGGAAAAGGCCCTGCTGCCTGCTGGCTTCATTTTAACTCTGGGGACAAACAAATCAGAGAACACAGGATAGAATATAAGGTATAAGGAAATCAGACAAGTATGAGGGGGCCTGCCCATTCAGGATTTTGTAAGGCATCAAAAGCACCTTAAAGTCTGATCTGACATGGACTGGGAGCCAGTGAAGGGAAGCAGAAAAGGGTGTGATGTGATCGCATTTATTGGATTTAGTTAAAATTCTAGCTGCAGTATTCTGAACCATTGGACTTTTAGTACCAGCATGTGGCAGACCTAAAAACAAAACCTTTCCATAATCCAGTTCAAACTGGTGTCTATGCTGGGCCGGGCCAATAACCAGTATCTCAGTTTTATGTGAATGTAGGAGCAGGAGCAGCACTGAGTCTCACCCTGGAGTGTGACTGGGCATTTGGAGTGCTTGGATACTGATTTATTTTTTCTTTCTTTCAGTGTTAAAATGTTGGAACTTATGAGGAGCACTTGGAGTTACACCTGATCACATTTGGCTACAGAACACTTGAATTTATTGCACAGTGAGTGTTTAAATAAATCTGTTGGTCATTTACTGCCCTGTCTGAAATGCTCCTCTTTACTTGTTTAGAAGAAGCCTGACATGGAGAAGCTCTTGCTGACTTGCTTTGTGGACTTTTAATCATCCGTTGTGTCTTAAACTAAATGAGGTTGAGTAAATGGTGAATAATTTCTCATTTTGGGGTCAAGTCCTGCTTTAAACGCCGGCCCTTTGCACCGGCGGTGCAATGACTAAGCAGCTTGCTCCTCCAACACTCCCCCTACCTCTCTCCCACCAGCGTGTGCATACTCTAATATGAATAATGTTTCTCCTCCAAGTCCCCCCTGTAATAAATGGAGTGCCATTTCGCACAATGGCAAAGTCAGGCCTGTATTGATTAACTCTCATCATCGACTCACGACGCCTGCTTCCTTGATTTATGATTGTCTGTTATTTTTACATTAGCTGTCAAATTCATCTTGTCTCTCCACAGCCCGGGTCGGCATCTGCAAACAGTAAACACCCAGCACCCCTTCCTACTCAACACCCCCCTCTCCACCCCCAGCCCTCGCCCAAGGGAATGGGCTGTGTTTTCTGTTAAGTATGGCTCCACGCAGCAGAAACTGAGCAGAAATGTGTTCAGGCTGGTTTCACAGCAGGTTCAGGAAGGAGAGCCTCACTGTGGAACTGTCAGTGGACGGCAGGAACAGACAGGACAGGAGAAGGACAGACTTAATGCATGTCTTATCATTATTAAACCAGATTTAGAGCTGTAGAGGTGTTGTGTTCACCATAGTGACTGTGAAATAGAAGCAAGCCACAGAGTTTACCAACCTTTTTAGCTGAAACAGAATCTGAACAATGATTGGAAAATACAACAGTTTCATAATGGTTGTTGAGCAAGGCTTTGTTTATTTTTACCATTGTTTTGTTTACATCCATTCCTCGAGGGCCGTGAGGTGGCTGGAGACTATCGCCTCTGACACTGGCCAAGAGGCGAGACACACCCTGGCTGCTAGTCAGTCACCAGGCTGTGACATAGACAGACAACCAATTACACTCACAATCACACCTACGGGCAATTTAAAGGCGCCAGCTGACCTAACTGGCATGTTTATTTATTTTTTATTTTTTGGACTGTGGGAGAAAACTGGAGCACACAGAATCTAAAAATAGATTTTGTGGTGTGGTCAATTTTAAAGTGATCACACCTTCCATACTTAAATTTAGGGATTTCCTGATTGCATTAAATGCATCACAGCTAAAATTGGTTTTGTTCTGCTCCCATTGGCCAAATAGGGTTCACTGTAGTAACTGTCCTACATGTCAAGACATGTGGAATGTCCATTCCCATACTAACTGTATACAGTGTGTATTAAATAGTAATTGTCAGAGTGTATTGTTTCTGTAGTTCATAGAAACCAGCACAGTATTCTGCAAACAGTCCATTTGTAATTTGTGCCCTGATGGACATTAATCAAACTGTGAGTTGAGAATGTCACTGTCAGTTAAATGTCTCAGAAACAAAGCAAACGGCTGCTGCACATTGTGCTATGGCACAATGGTTTGCATCAAAGCAGATTCAGAAATGAATGAGGCTTATTCAGAATTTCCACCACCCAGACTTGAGGACTTGGCCCTCGCAGACTTTACTGAACCGTACCATGATGTGTTCACCTCACTGGACAGTGTTTTCTTGCTGAGCTGCACTGGAGGCAGTGGAAGACAAACTCAGGCTGCTGAAGCCTCATGAGTTGAACTTTATATATTTTTTCATATGTGATTGATTGTTCTGCCCTTCTTCTTCTTCTTTTTAATATCCCTTTCTTTTACATATGAATAATAGATAAACTTCCAAGCATTGCTGAGTGAAGTCTGCATCCTGAGCAAACTCTCTGAGAGTCCACAGAAATTCTGCATGAGGTGTTTGGATTGTGAATTTGTGAGTTTGCAAGCACAGGAGCATCCGGATGTTTGGATTATGCATTAAGTCATTTTTGTAGTGTGATCACTGAACTCCTGCATCTTACATGGAACTTCACTCACTTTTAGTATTTCAACTGTAACTTTAATTTCATTCAATTTATTTCTAAAACATAATTTACATAATAACTACATGTAACAACTGTCATAACAACTGAGTGTATGTGTGAACTTAAACTTTAGTACTGAAGTTTTGAGAGGATCAGTTCCTCGTGGTCAGATGACACTGGGAAGGAGAAACACATCAAACGCATGAAAACACAGGCTGTACTTGCAAATTGTTACTTTACATAATGTGGACTGAAGGTGGCAGGAACAGATTATTGTAATCAAATCAATTTGTAGTTATGAATTCACAGTTTAACAAATAATGTCTTTTTGGAACATCATGAGGCAGCTGCAAAAATTAAAGTCTGCTCCCTCTGAATGTTAAGCGTTTATTTAAACAGCGATGAATTAACATATGTATTGCTGCCGTTCTGATGGCAGTGTTAAATTAGCATATTCCAGGATTGAATTTGGTGGAAGGCGGACTGGTGTAAGACAATATGTTTATGACTTTGAGATAAGAGCGCAAACCTTTAATCGCAGCTCCGCAATTTGACATGAAATTTGCCGAGACGCAGAACCTTAAAATGATTTGAATAATGTTTCACAGATGGATTTTTCTTTTTTTTCCCACCTTGCTTTAAAATGACAGCCAGATAGACACTTAACGTGCGTAATATCCATGCTTTGCTTGTCTGTTTGGAATCAAGATTGGACATTGGGGCCAGACTGGTGATCAGCGATCAGTTTAAACACAGTGTCCAGCTCTGTCAATTTACAGGGCTGCTATTTTGCCCCCCACACACACACACACCCCACACACACCAAACTGAACTCGATCTAGCAAATGTCAAGGTACACAGGCCTAAGTTGGTGGAACCTCCCCTTTTCTGTATGTTTTTTTTCCCCTCCTTTCAGATTGGCGGCATTTCACCCCAGGAGAATGAAGCGATAATAACAGATGGGCCGAGGCGAGAGGTGTTCGGGTAAAGCGGGTCCTCGGCTCTAATGGCGGGGCTGTCTGCTCTCCCGGACCCGCTGGCTCGGGGGTTCATTGAGATTCCATTAGAGGCCGCAGGGAGGGATTTCATTGCAGCCTTCCTTTCGTTTGCCTGACACTCACACGGGGATCACTGTAAATTGGCTCTGTCATAGCAGACAATTTTTGAGATGTGAAGTAAATTAAACATGTAATCACACAGGAAGTGCCACCGTGGGTTCCCAACACTTGACTCCCGTCATGAGCGGCCAGAGGCGTCTCACTAGCTCGTTTTCATTCCTCGTCACCCTCCTATCTTTACCTCCATCTCCTCATTGTTAAATTACACTGCACCATTTGCTTTCCCGGCACCTGGAAGAGATGATGTGCTGACCTTTAATGATGTCAGGCCTCGGCTGCAGATACAAACTCTTGTGGTGTGTAACAGTGTGCAACCTCTGACTTAACTGCTGTTCAATAGGGATATTTACATCACCGTCACTTGTTTAATAGAACTGGTGAGGAAACTTTACCGGTACTGTTTTTTTTATGCTTCCCTAAAATTACCAGGCAGTTAGTGAAATAACGTTTCTCTGAGTACATGTGTACTGAGGGAAGCTGTACTGATTTAAATGAGACGTTTTGACCAGATTACAGATTAACCTACACGAGGGGCGCAGGACAAAAATGAGCTGCGTCCACCCTGCTTCACATTCCTGTGTCTCTGAATGACCCAGGGCCTATAGATGACCTTTTAAACTGTATTTTAGATATTAGATTATGGATGGCAGAGAACGTTCTACAGCTCAGTCAGGACAAAACATCTCATCTTCTTATCTTCTCATCTGAATAACCTCTCCAGAGTGCGACTGTTTCTCTCTCAGACCAGTACAAAGACACTACTGCACACACCTGAAGGACTGACTCCTGCAATGATCTGACTCTGGTCTCCCTAAGAAGAATATATTACTACAGCTGCTTCAAAACTCACCTGCACATGTGCTGACTAAGACCAAAAGACAGCACACATTACACTGATTTTAAAGTGTCTGCACTGGCTTCCCGTTTGCTACAGAATTGATTTTATGATCCTATTATTGGTTTATAAAGCTCTTAATGGTCTTGGCCGTACCTATTTATCAGATTTGCTTTTATCCCATGAACCTTCTCGACCTCCAGGTCGTCTGGTCATGGCCTTTTAATCAAACCTAAAGTCAGAACAAAAACCTTTGGTGAGGCCTCCTTTTGTTTCTGTGGTCCACGCTTCTGGACCAGCCTTCCTGAAGACCTGAAGGCAGCAGAGAAGGCTGATATTTTTAACTCAAGACCTACCTTTTTAGTCTGGCTTTTAATTGAATTTTATTTATGTATTGGTTTTGTTTTATTACTTGGTATATCCTTCTATTCTATTTTTATGTCATGGATTTCTGGTTTTACTCACTTTAATAATCCTCTCTTTCAGCATTTTATTATCTTTTTTTACATTTCACTTTTATTTTATCTTCTTTTATATTATTCATTTTATGTCACATTATCTAATATTTTATATATTGTTTTATTTTGCTTATAGTAGGTATGTATTTATTTATTTGCTTATTCATTGTAATTTTAGGAAATTCCTACCGTCTTGGTTTTAGCTCCCAAAGTTCTCATGAGCAAATGAGTGAGTGTCAGATCATCTCTATTTACCGTTTTCAGTTTGGCAGCTCCAAACGGATTTGACATTTTTGCATGTAAACCTAATTTTTATTAAAAATAGGTTTAAGTCCTGCAGAGGTGAAGCTATTACTTATCTTTGAAATCAAGAATACTGTTTTGTGCTGACGATTATGAAGTAGTACCTTAAGGTTTCTCTTGTATCTGCACATTACATTTCATTATCATTTTTTGTGCAACGCCAAAAAAATAAAAAAAACAACCTCAAAGTCAAATATTATAATATTATATGAAAATCAGGCTCATTACACTATATCTGCCCTCTACCCTTTTGTCTCCACACAGATACTCTGCTCTGCGGGTTATTTGCATACTCAGACACTGCAGTCTGAGTACAAACTTTGACGAGACCAGGCTGGAATCTCACATAATTCCTCTTTTACACAGGCCTCTCCCTGCTCCAGCATCTCCTGTTCCTGCTTTGTGATTAAGCCGTTGTATGTTGTCTCTTCCCATTCCCATGTTGCAGCTGAAGGCCCAGTGAAGTGCTGTTGGCAGTGCCGCACCGGCTGGGTAGCACTTGAGTGGAGGAAACAGCGAGGATAGAGCAGCATAGGCTGAAAAATTAGGTCCCTGCCTTGTAATTCAGCGGCGGGAGCTGATATCATCAGGCTGCAGTCGGATATCAGGCAGGTAATACCACCCACCGACTGTAATCGCTAATGAAGCTACTATTGAGTTTATAATGCGCTAAATGATGCAGACTCCCACTCCAGATAAACATGTCCCAAATAAACGATTTGGGTGGTAATTGCACTCTGCCAGTGGCTTGTTAATAGAGTCGGGCTCTGATGAAAGGGTTAACTCTTTTTCTGAAGCATCCTCTCACTGGCTCATTGCACTCTCATTTCTACGGAGATCTCAGCATTCCCTTGGTTATCAGTGTACTTAGAAAGAAAACCTAATTAGACAAAAAGGCCTTTTTTCTCATTCCCTAATTAGGTCCTTAACATAATTAGCAGGTGATGTTAATAACCCTCTTTTAAAACCTATTAAAAGGCTGTTTGGGAGCAAGTGGTGGAGAGGAGTTGGCCTGTGGGCAGTCAGGCGGTCCCTCTGAGGGCCCCAGTGAGGACAGCCAAGCATGTTGGGAGTACAGTTCATCAGGACTGGAGTGCCACTGCATTAGGACACTGGCCTCTTTGGAGACCCTGTTAATACAGAGCAGTGTATTTCTTCAGCCATTAAGAGATGTTACAGCACACCGGTGGCATGCAGTGAAGAACCAGCTACACCCGTCCCAACTTAGACCAGATTAAAACAGAGCTTTCAATGACAGTAGCAGTAGCAAATCTCTCTTTCATAATTTTGTGCTGGCTGATGAAAGTCTCTCTCCTGCATCTTGCCAGACTGGACTTCTTCAACATATCAAATGTGCAGTATAGAGGAAGAATATCTCAAAAAGATCTCTAACCTCATTGTCACACATGTCAAATATGGTGATCAGTAAAATGACAAACCAATTTCAGATGAGAAAACACAGAGTAATTTGCTTCTTTACTTGCTGCTGCTAACTGTGAACATGCTTGTGAAAAACATCCAAAAAAATGCTGTGCTCGATAAGCAGCATAACAGCTGCATTAATCACTAATTTTATATTAACAACAAATCGAATAAGTACACATAATGTGAAAGGTTTGGCTTTGTAGTGACAAACACACATTGAATTATCTACAGGGCAATTTAGCATGTTTCAGCTCTTAAATGTGGTTTTATGACCAGCAAACTCTGCTAATCAGCCTGGATCTCAGCACCAGAAAACAGCTGTTTACAGTGAAAATAACCTGATAAAACCGCTGTTCACTGCCGGTCCACCACAAGCAGCTGATACAGTTAGCAGCTAGCTGGCAAACGTAGAGCAGGATGAAGCTACTTAAGAGTCAAACCAGAGACCAAACCAGAGCTTAAATTCATGAGATGGACACAACCAAAACTCCAAATGAAGATTTCCAATTGTCAAGTTAAGCTGATCCCAGTTCACCTTAACTTTATATGTAGTAATATGTCAACATGTGTTTACAGCTTGTCGTGCTGTCCCCATGTGGCCAAAAAGTTGATAAATGCAGATTGAAAGGTCCGTAGCATCGGCCCATAGTATCGATGATTTAACCCCTTTACTACGTTCACTTTATTTTACACCACAGCTAATTACAAACTGTGCAGGTGTATTTTATCTACTGGTCTGGGCATTTATTGGTTTCCATTCATTTTAATATGAACATCAATAAGCAGACTCTTGAAACTAGCTTGAGTTGTGTAATCCATCATGGTCAAGATTAAGTCTGTATTCATTTTTGTCAGCATTTTATTATTGTTTCGAGGAAGTGCAGTGTAGACTTTTGAGATCAGTCTGCATCCAAACTGCATTATCAAGCATAAAATAATGTGACACTTCTGAATATAAATGCAGAAGTGGAACTTTCATAATGTCAGTGTCATGTGTTGTACCTCAGCACCTTAAAGCTAATTTTCATCTGTAGTAATATGGAAGTTCACAGTGAAATCATGCACGATTGGAACATATCGGCTGTCTGCAAAAATATATCAGGCATGAAAGCTAAAGGAGTTAACGGCAGTTGCAGGAGCTGAAACTTTTTTTTTTTTTTTTTTTTAGCTGTAGTATGGTCTAAATATAATTTACACTCTGATAAGACCCAGATTCTACACCCAGAGATCAACACTGAATTTTACTTATTTCTAAGACAAAAAAAAAAGAAAAAAAAGTCAAAACTTCATATGTAAATCAACTAAATCTGCTAGCAGAGGCTCTACAGCATCAAAATAAATACTTTCCAAATTCAAAAATCCAGATCGGTCCAACCATTATTTTATAGAGAATACAGGACTTGTTTAGCATTTGCATTTGCATACAAAGGTTTAATCTTAACCTTCTAACCTCTGACTACTGATGTTTGAGATCAGGGACCCTAAACCCTTTGCCAACATGAATCTCTGCAACAACTTCCCATTTCACACACTCATACACTCAGTCAGTGTCCAGCCACTGTCATTGTTTACAAACCACAGGACAGAAGGAGGAGTTGCATTGTGTTTGCATTATGGGCTGGTGACACAAACCACCAGGGGGCATTGTGTATTCAATATTGCACCAAGAAAATTACCATAGACGCAAAACAGGGTGCATTGTCACTAACTGGCCTCCAGTGAAATGTTGTTGACAGGGCTCAGGGAAGTGCTGCAGGTTCCAGTGAGCAGTCTGTGCACTCTGCCGAGGAGGAGGAAGATGAGGAAGAGGCTGCCGCCGACCAGAAGAGCCCAGTCCTCGTCTTTAATTAAGTATCTGAAACATCAATTTAAATGTAAATATCGGCGGTGCAGCGCCACTCATGCGTAAATTAGAGGGTTGGCCCAGCCACGTTTCTCTCTCTCTCCCAAGTCCCTCGCTCACTTACGCTGACATCTGCTCACAGCTGCTCGGCCCGGGGCTGTCCCCCCCTCACGCGCACACGTGCACACACACACACACACAACTCATATTCACAAAATTTTAAAGGCACACTTTTAGTGTTGTAACCTTAAGTTGCTACAGTTATTTTTTCTCCATCGATTGTGTTCTGTTTTTTATCACACAGAATGGCTTCAGTGACCACTCCGCAATGACACCATTCAAACATGTATATAAACATATCTAACATGGTTTGTGATTAATAAGCTTTGGAAACTATCATGGCTCCATTGAGGCAAAGGTTTAGTGACATGTTTAAATATTCCACAGAGTGAGACGTCAGTAGTTATGGTTCCTTTAAATTTTTGAGCCTTTTGAGTTTTAAATTTGCATTAATCAATATTTGTTACATTAAGAACGAGTCAGATTTCTGTGTGGAATGTGAAAGGTGTTGCTTGTTGTGGCAAAAAGGGCCTCAGCCGGTATTTTTAGAAATACGGAGGTCACAAGTCCAAGTCAAGATCACTGGATTCCTGTGAGAAGGGGGCGGGGGGCAGAAAGTACCATTTCATGTGATCTCTTAGAAATAAAGTAGCAGCAGCACATCAGCTGGTCTTTTCTCATGAAGAAGACTGTGAAGTAAGAAAAAGTGCAGCTTTAGCCTTCTCTATGTCCTGACAACAACCCTCCACACAGTGGGAGCCAGCACTAGCCTGTTTGTGTTCAATGTCGGCGGTTTCAGCAGTCTCAGTGGGTGCAGAGCTGCTTCTATGGGGTTCTTGTGGCTGCGCTGGTTCAAGGGTTGAAGGGCCAGGCTCCAGCAGAGCAGTGTCAAGGATGTAACGCTGCAGACACTGAAACTCAGTTTTCTTTGGTTGTGTTTTATTTTCCTATGCACTGGCTCTTTTGACATGTTTGCAGAATCACGCAGCGTAATACTGACAGTTAAGATCAGTTTGCTTGACTAAAGGAAAACAGAACAACATAACACACAACAATGAAACAGTTTTATTGGTTGTAATTCAATGTAATGTGACAATGTTTTATTTGATTGGATTAAAATTGAAATATTCTTCCCATTTTATGTTTGGTGGAGAAGCACTGAGTCCTTTATTAGTCTGCAAACAAAAATCCACAAATTCCAAGGGAAAATACTGATGAAAACCACACAGTTCTCCAGCTCTGCTATGGCCACCATCCAACCTCTGTATTCCTTTTAATTAAAAGTCATTTTCATTTTTCAGTTATACTTTGGGTAAAGACCAAACCAGAGCTAAAAGGACAAGGAAAAGTGAATAAGTGAGTCACAGTCAGTGCAACATGAAGGTGGGAAAATCAGCTTTTATCACATCTTCTCTTTTCTGATATGCAAACTACTGCACCTCAAACAAGCAGGGATTTTTTTTTTTGTAATATTTTTGAAACGCTCAGCACTTTTAGATAGTATTTAATGTGCAAACTGAAAATAGGCACACGTCAGCTGGATGTAAACATACATATTAAAAACACACTGACTTACAAGGAAAGGAAAGACTTTTTACTTGAGTGTAAAAGATTAGTCTTGATCTCAGAAACAATTGTTTGACAAAATAATCTTTACCAGAGCTTTTTGAACCACATCTCATGGCCTTCTTCATGGCCTTGAACCACCAAACTTGATGCTAACCCCCAGATGCCCCCATATCTTGATGACAGGTCTGTGACTAGAGGCCTGTGATGTGAAACCAAGCTTTACACTCCCTATTCACACACACACACACACACACACACACACACACACACACACACACACACACACACACACACACACAAGCCTACAGTATATGAGAGTAAGCAGTCACAGGGAATGCCCCCCTTTGATTATTTTGGCACAGATGTGCATATCAGTGTGTATGTGTGTGTGTGTGTGTGAGTGTGTGTGTGTGTGTGTGCAGTTGCTTGCGCCACTAACTGCCCCTTCCGCTTGCTTGCTCTCCTTCTGGAGGCACCCAAGTGGCACGGCTGGCCTTTAGCAGTCCGTCTGCTGGCCCATCAGGACACAGCTCATAAAGAAGAAGGATGATTTAATGGAAGGGTGGGGGGGTGATGTCTTCTTACAGGCCCCCGAGGAGGCCCTCCCATCTCGTTGCTCTAGAGGCCCCTTCTTGGCGGTCACAGAGGAAGACGTCGGCCTGTATCACCTCACTAACCTCAGCGGAGCTGATTACCCAGCTCATATTTAGTCATTTAGGGGTGAAGGAGTGAGCGTAGCACTGACAACGTGCCCGATATCTGCCTTTTGTGTATTCTCCCTCAGTCTAGATCATGGTATTAGAGGATGACACCCTGGTGTAATGCCTCAGGAAGATCTCGGCTCAGAACTAAGACTCAACTAGTGTTCAATCTGCAACTGCCAGTTCGCTGATGGGTTGTTAACTGCGGCTAAAGGAATTAGGATTGACATGTTCACTCTGCAGAACAATGTAGCTTTTAAGTGGCGTCGTCTCCTCTCCTTATGGCTCTATGTGTGTGAGAATGTACTAATCGGTTAGACAGCGCTAATCTGAAGTCAGAGATTTCAACAGGTCTGCATATTTCCATAGGATTTTTCTATGTTAAAGCTGTTAAAGCCTGACCTTCAGAGCAGGGCTGAATGATGAATTAGAGCATGTATTCTGCCACTCATGCTACTACATGATTGTTCTGTATGAATACAGTATCTTAAAATAGGGAACAATGGCCTTGAAGCCGTTCACATTCTGAGGCATTAAAACATTTATATTGTCATTGGACACCAGTGATCCCAGTTCTGTGCTGCTGATCTAACTAAATCCCCAAAGTGATCTTTTCTCTGATACCTTACTTTTTTTCTCTTTTTTCCTATTTTGTAAAATTAACAAAACCATAACCACAGCAGAACTTTCGTCTTCTGAACAGTGTTCTCCTCGTATACACCCTGAAAGTTCTACTTAAAGGAGCCCTGTGGAAGTTTCCTGTAAACAAAGAAAAGTTCTATTTACATTCAGTGTTATTCATCAAAACACAATGTGTGTGTCCTTGAGGTCTATAAAAAGTATTTTTATAGACGGTTTTTGAAGTGTTCGGAATCGATCGAAGCATTGATTATCTAGTCCTCTTCTTCTTCCCTGTCACTCCACCACATCTTGTCTTATAACTCCCATCTGCAGATACGTGGAATAGTGTGGCACCATTGGTAGGACTGTGCATTGTGTCACCTGCGTTTGCACTCCTGCGTGTGTGTGTTCTCATTTGCGAGCTCAATATAAACCAAACAGCGACCCACTCATAGAGAAACAGCATTAATAGAGGTCTGAAATTTGTCAGGGAACCTTTAATCAGATCTAGTAACAGTTCAAATTATGATTTGAATTTAATTTACAGCACAAACAACTGCAGGTCGTCTAACCATCTCTGAGGCAACGATTCCTGAAACTCTGGATTACTTACAATGCTCTTGAACAATCATTGCCAATGTTTTTAAAATTAGGCTATTTTCTCAACAACATCTGTGCATTTCTGATAATTATGGCACAGTTAAGGTGAACTCTGCAATTAACTGGATTTGAACATACAGTAAATGCACCCTGTACAACCCTTCAGAATAAGGCTTTTGAGGCTATATCATGTTTGTCATGAATACCTTTTTTTCTTTTTTTTTTTATTAATCTTGAAATTGGATTTTAACAAAACTTTGTTGAATGTAATCCAGGGTTTTGCAGAATCAGCATCAAACCATCATGATTAAAGTATGAAAACAAACTGCACTCAGCACATACAGGAAGACGGTATCAGAGCCTCTGGTGCCATTAGTTATATGTGCTGTCACCAGTATGGTAACCAGGATGTCATACATTTCAGAACTCACTGTTCAAATGCAACATGTCCTAAGTTAAAGCCATGAGAGCCTTGGCCTGCAGCACTTCCAGTCAGTGAGAGTGGGGATTTGTGGCAGGGAACCAGCTGACTGGTAAGCCTGTCCCAGCTCTGGTGCCCACTGGCAGCCATCAGCAGCCGCAGCTCGTGCTTTGGAGGACCACCCTTGCCATGGTGAGTAATTCCCCTGTCATCGCTCCATACACCCGCACCTCAGTGCTGGCTGGCACGGCTCCCTGTGCACATTCTTAGTCAACAGGATTAAGCTTGCTTAGCGTGAGCTCTCCGGGATCACCTATACTCCATATTGGACACTCACAATGCTGGTTCAACAGTTTGGTTACAAAAGCCTTTTTTTTTTTTTTTTTTTTTTTTTTTTTAACTCCTCTTTGAATTGGGAGCATATGAATGTGGTTCCCTTGAGCAGAGAGAAGAGGATTGAGTGGTGACAGAGTTATTGAAAACTATGACAAAAACATATTTGTTGACAACCTTTTTTTTTTTCCAGGAGGAAAACAAGTCTAAAACTAAATAAAAGCTGGGCTTTGAAAACGAGAACTATGGCGAAATGCAATTAAAATTAAACAATAGGACGGACAAACATATATGTTTTAATGCAAAGTTTTATTCATCAACCTGCGTCTGTGGAATCACACAGTGTAGCTCCTGATTAACACTACAGTTTCCTGTGGTGTTCAGAAGATGATTTACCTGCTTGACCTGCTGCTGTTAATGAGAGGGTTGTGTGTCTGTCAGTAATGTTATCTGATGTTACCTGGTCTTGGAAGAAACAAATTTATGGACTAAATTCATCCACAGTCCACTGAGAATTAGACAATGAGCGGCAACAAATCAGCTGAGACAAACTACAAAAACCTGCAGCCAGCACGCTACATTTATAAAAAGGTAAACTAATGTAACCACTAAGTGCTGTGAATGTGGAGGTAACATTAACGTTACTTTCAGTCGGCCATCTTTAGTGTTTCTAGATCAGATTAGAAAGAACGGCTCTGTTCAAAGACACAAAGTTAGCTACCTGGATTTACTGAGATGAGTCTGTGTGTATTACTGCAGCGGAGAGTGACACGGACACCTTGGGAGACAACCCGTAGCCATGGTAACTGTACACAAAGATGGCGACAGCTGTGGCTTCAAAATGCACTGAAGACATAAAAAATTAAAATGTATTACACAAACATGTCACTGATGAAAACTAAACTAAAACTAATACACATTTTCATTCAAAGACTAAAATATAAACAATAGCAAATCAATAGCAGTTGACTAATTAAACACTGTCGACAGAAACCAATCATGTCCTGGTGTAAATGGGGGATCTGAGTTAATTTGCCATGCTATTTCTAAGTTTGGATAAACAGACTAAAAACCACTGGTTGGTTGTGGTGTTAGATTGTTTCCCAGCAGGACTAGTAATGGCTAATAAAAAGCCCAGTCAAACCAGCAAGTGCCAAAAAACTAAATCAAGCTGGTAACACTGCTCATTTGGTGTCACTAAATATTCTCATTAGCAACAACGTGAATTTTGATTTGTTTTGTTTGATTGCAGAAATGCCACACTGTTCGATTAAAGTCTCACAGTGGTACATGACGCAAGCTGTAATTTTACCAACAAGCAAGCTTTACAGAGTGGCATTTCACAACTTTTGTTGTACAAGAACTGTTCTCACCTGAATGAGGAAGACCCTTGATGTGTCTCAGAAGGTGAGATGTATTACACACTATATCTATATACAGGACCATGGCTTACCTGATAAATGATAAACCATATCTTCTCACTTCATTCATTCATTCAAGTTATTTTCAGGCAACATGGAAACTGTGATAGCAGTAGCTAGAAGCAGTTAACATTTATCACACTAATCAAAGGAAAATGTAGATTTAGGAGGTTGTTGTAAGGCAACTTACAGCAGCTGCTGCAGTAAGGCAACTTACAACAACCTGTACAACCTGAGCAATCTTATCCAGGCTTGTAGTCATTTTTGGGATCATTTTTTCTATCTCTATTTTTCATGGATATATCAAGAAGAAAGATGCATACCCATTCTAAGTCCAGCCTACAAAGCTCTGACTGGACAGAGAAACAGGTATCAGTGAGCACAACACTGGACCAAATCACTTTACTAGTGTTATGGATGGTGAGTCATGTCCATTGAGGACACTTAGCTCATGTCCTCTGTATTTTTTCTGGAAATTTCATAGATTTGAGCAACCTGGAGACAGTTACACAATTGATGGATATTTTATAGGCAGTTTCTTTGCACACAACATATTTAAATTTGACCACTTTCTAAAACATTGGCCAAGGCCCAGTCCACACAGTTCAGTACTTTGGACCAATGTCTCTGACATCTCTGACCAATGACTCTACAGGTACAAAACAGGAACGTTATGCTGGTTCCACTCTCAGACAATAGCTGTATTTGAGAGAAGACAGACTTTGTTGTTGGTCTCTGTACAGCTTTTTTGTACAGAGCTCTCTTCTGCACATGTTGAGACATTTGTGCCCGTCACTCTGCTCCATTTAACCTTCCCTTTATTATCAGGGCTATATGTTACTTCTGAGCCAACATGTTTAAATAACAAAGCAGTGCTTGAGTCTTAGCCTGACCTTCCAATCCGGTGATTTTCCCTCACTGAATCCTGGGAAAGCTCTCCTGACTCAGTATTTTGGTATTAAATTGTACCTCGATGCCATTTGTGTCACATTATAAAATGCTAGCGGTACAGAATGTCATTTGGCAGAATCGGGGGCATTTGCTCCAGAAAATTAATGCGGTTTCCTCCAGGATCTCTGTCTCTTTCTTCAGGCCTGTATTTCATTGGAAATGAAATGCCCTTCTACCAGCAGCACCCTTTTTGACAAGAGTAATATTTAATGAATAGACTATTATAAACTTCTAGGTCTTAGGGTATATTTCTTGGTAACGAATGTAAGACCCGACTACGTATGTGGGAGTTCATCATGTGGAATTGACTGAGACATTGTGAGGCATTAACCTGGTCATGTGTCTCTGTGCTCTGTGGATAATCACAAATCAGTAAGAAGAGCTGGAAAATAGTCCAATATTGACTTTAGAGTGTGTGTTCAAATCACCATAATGTCACACAATTATGCACAATATTGAGTCTTGTTTTTTTTTCCCATACTTGCAGTTAATTATTACTGTGATAATTAGATAACATGCATACATACATACATGTGGGGGCACATTTTAAGTGAGGAAATATGCATAAACAGTATTTATGTGATATTTGGGTGAATATTTCTGTCAGTTCTCAATAAGAATGTGCAAATATGTGCTCTGTGCACAAGCATACTGTGCATGTTTGTACTCCATGCCAGCAAACATATGCTCCTGTATTTGTCTATGTGTGCGCACACCTGCTGGTCTGTGCATGTACAGAATCTGTGTGTTTGTTCATGTGTCTGTAGGAGGATAATAGCCATCACATGGTCTCAAGTTAATTTCCCATGTAAATAGCACATTGCTGCTTAATCACACACAAACCAGACAGAAATGGAGCATGTCTGCAGTGTTCATACATAATGAACTCAAGCTTTTACAAATCAAATGTGATTTTTTTTTTTTTTCAAATTGCCAACAAGGAGGAATCAACAAGGAGGAAGCTAGATTGAAGATAATATCTTATCTCCTACCTGAGCTAAGAGTTTCAAATTAAAATCCAACTCTCATGTTTTTATCATATCAAGTTTGCACATATCAGTCAACTGATTAGTTTTTTATTGTTCAGTCAATAGTCAGATTGTAACATGAACGCTGCAAAAAGGTTTTTTAGGTGTGGGCTCCTCACAGACAGAAAGTGGCCACTAATCACAGCTCCATCCTCAGAAACAGTCACAGGAAGATTATAAACCTGCTGATCCAGATCATCTGATCTGAGCTCTTAATGACTGAGAGGACAGCAACAGGCCTGAGTAGCAGTGTGTCAGCTGTTCTCCACCAGCTCTAAGGTGGAGGAAGCTAAAGGTGGTGTGTATGTGGCCCTCGGTCTCACTCCGTCATGCCTCGGCTCACCGCTGACCCCTCCTCGTCCTTCACACCGGGGCCAGGAGCACCTCAATAATTTCGGCGGCTGCGGCGGCTTAAAACCTCCAAATCATAAAAAAGCCATGGCGAGCTCTAGTGAGTTACGAGGAAATATGGCCTTCCTTTACAGCGGGGGCCGTGAATGAAGCCATAAAATTATGAGCAGTTTTTATGATGGCCCATTGAAGTAGGATGCTTGTATATTGATGGTTCACAGGCTGTATCCCTCTTCCCCCATGCGGTGGAAGAGCTGACAAAGGGGCCCCTGTGTAACTATTTTTCATGCATTTAATATATTAATTATCCGGTAAATGTTCCCCAGGCAGTGCTTGGGATAGCAGAGAATGACAGCTTTTCGATGAAGCTCCCGGGTTGGCCCATCAGGCCGCAGTGTATTACGTGGGAAAGGTCATTGCGGGGTTAATGTAACTTTTTATTTGCTGATTTTTCATACGCAGGGAGGGAGGTAAGGAAAGGAAGTGTGGTTATTTTAGAAAAAAAAAGAAAGAAGAAGAAGAAGTGACAGAGCAAGACAGAGAGATGGGCAGGGACAGAGGCAGAGGGGTGGTGTGTGTTGTGAGTGTAGAAGATAACACCAAGGTTTTTATTATTGTGTTTGGCTTCAGACTTTTTTTTTTTTCCCGCCTTAGTCTGATATTGCCGCCTCCCCTCCCACACACACACACACACACACGAACACACACGCACACACACTCCCAGACACATACTCACACACAGTAGCTGCTGGCTCTGTGACATGAGAGAAACTGATAGGTGAACCCACAGTAAAACAGCATTACTTCAGTGTAACTCACTGATTGTCTGCAATCATCCATATCCCACCTTCACATCCCATCCCAAATCAATTCTTGATCAATTTCATGCCAGGGAAATAAATAATTTCTCTAAAATGGAGAACATATTCAGTTTGATCATTTGCGCTCTTCCAGAAGTAATTAAACTGCTGGGTGGAATAACTGAAAAGATTATTGTGCTGCTGCTTGCTGCTGCTGCTGCTTTATGCCAACCAAATTCTTCCCTCTACAGTTTTAGATTATGATGCTGGAAGTATCTCTTTCAAATATGGTTATGAAAAAAAAACAGACTTTTTTAATCACCATATGCACCCTCACTAATTCAGGTGCTCTGAAGTGCTGTCAAGAAACAATTGAGTGGAGAGTCCGTTGAAATGATCAATTGTTCACAGTCCCTAGGTGGGGCTCTCATTTGCTGGCACATTCCTCCAGCTGATTGAGTTAATTAGGCCGCCCCCACATCCTGCTGATTGGATGTAAACATTAATATGCCAGAAAATGACTCTGTCGATGTTTACCGCAGCATTCCGAGCCACGCTAAATTGATCGGCTACTGAAAAAAACAAAAACAAAGAAGGAACGGCTGCTGTGATTTCATCCCACTTGGATACAGTGATGGCGCTCAGAAGCAAACACCCTTCTGTCCAGCCCCACCTCCCCTTGCCCCTCTCTTCTTCATCTGTTGTTTGGAATATTCGTTTGATTTGATTTGTTAAACTTATTCTGGAATTAATCAGATTTTCTTCCAAGTTCAAATCTGTCATTAAACTTCTAGCCACTTTTTTTTTTTTTTTTTGCTTCTCTTCTCTGGACAAGCCCTCACTTTTCCAACCAGCCCTTGAGAATTCCCCTCGCCTCTCAAAGTTGAAAAGCTGTGGTGGTGAAATACAGAGCGAGGACGGCAGCGTGCTCCAAGATGGTCTTTTATAAATCAGAGTGCGGTGTGAAGTCCCAGCTCGATATCTCATCATAGACGTGGTAGTGTTCAGAAAGTGGCCAGAGCAATGAGCCAAGGCTCAACTATCTATTCGGAGGTGTGCGAGTGTGTGGATGGTGTTTCTATTGACCAGTGAATGCACCATTGTACGCTGATTTATGAATATGTGCTTTCATGAGTCCTGCATGCATTCACAGTTTAGAGAGAAAACATGGTTCATTTGTCAGAGAGGCTAAAATGCATGCACCTGAATGAACACAGAAATACCTGGACTGTCTGTTAATGGTTGCTGCTCAGCGGTGGTGTAACAAATTATATGTACTATTTTTACTGTCTCTCAGCAGCTTGTGTACATTTGCTCATTACACTAATTTATATTTTAAGAGTTTTCTTTCTTTCTTTTTTTTTAAACATTTGGTAAGTTTTGCGACCATCCAACTCACCCGTCCCCACAGGTCTGCAAAGATGTATTTAAATCTGCACTTTAACATATTTATATGTTAAATGACCCACATAACTATGTGTAATACCAAAGAGGTCCTGAGGAAGGTAGTGATGAACCACACAGAATAAGAATGCAACTCAGTGATTATATGGAGTTTTCAGCCTTTTTTAGCTGCTTGTTTTGGCTTTGTGGCCTTCACATTTCACACTTCTGCTGTTTCCAGCAGTAGCAGACAACTGTTTGCAGTGATTCAGCTCCAGTAAACCCACTGTACACCACCTTCTCAGCACTAAACTGTCCACAGACAGTGTTAGAGACTGAGTGGTGAACAGAGTAGGACACTGAGAAAACAAAAACTCAGATCACTTGAAAAAAGTGGAAGAAAACTTGGTATATTAATGAAGAGAATGTGATGAAGATTGATTTTGTTAAAATAAGATTTTGTCCGGACGATATTTTTAAGTAATACTGATGAACATTTTCAACTACTGTCTTTTTCAATTAAATTGAACAAGACAATAGTCTTATTCTTATTCTGTGATTACATGTATTTATCAATCTATGCACGTACGGACCTTTATATGTACTCCAGTAAAATGAAAGGTGGTGGAGATTCTAGGGCCCATGTGTTGAAGAGGGTTCAACCTTGTGTGTAACAATTTTAAACCAAGACCAAACTTGTCATAAACCAGGCCAAAATCCGCGCTGCAGATGCCAGTCCCTGGTCCTGCTCTTTCCACCTCAGCATACACACAGCAGTTATGACTGTAGAGGGTAACAGCTCTTGAACAGGGGTTGACGTCCCAGCTGGATGTTGCCGTGGTCTCACGAACCATCAGCACCCCCCATCTCCCTGCCTCACCCATCCCATCTTCATGTCACCCCCCTGTAGTGCATCAAGCCCCATTAACCCCCCGCCTGCCTCTCTGCAGACTCCCTGTGTGCTTAACACAGTGGCGTTAGCGTAAAAGATGCTCCCTCAGATGAGCTTTGCACAGTTTAATAGAGGTCTTGGAGAGGTCCACATTAATATAGTAAGGCTGCTGAGAGGAGGCCATGACTTACAGCTCCCACTCCTCCCACACTACACCCTGTCTTCCCCATTTTTCTGTCTTTATTTTATTATTTTTTTCTGAGACAAGTTATTTGGCAGTGTGGTGACATGTCTGTCCTCACGCTGGTGGCACTGTGTAAACTCTAACCTTGCAGCTGGGTTATAACCTACTCCCATCTGTGTGTGTTGACAGCAGTGGTCAAACAGCCACAGTAAGGTGGTGACTTGTGCCGCCTTTAGCACTGTGCTGATGTTGTTGGAGTGTCTAGTTGAGCAAAGCCTTTGGCACATGGGCCAAAGTGTAGAGGAGAGGATTTTCAGAGGGAGCTTGGTCTGGTTTTAGAGCCCTGTTAGACAGTAACTTTGAGCTACAACAGCCCAGAGTCCTTGGTATTGCTTTAAAAATTGATTGTTAGGATGTAGGTGGCCATTCCTGATGCTATGCAGACTGTGCATGCATAGCATTTTTTGGATCCTCAGACTCCCTATCCTTTGGTCCAAAACAGGATATCTCAACAAATACTGGGCAGATTGCCATGAAGTATTTGTTTTAGCTATTCATAGTTCCCAGGCCAACATTTTCACTTGTACTCAAAAGTATTTTTAACCTCCACATGAACAGCTCTGCATACATACATACATACATACATACAAGCCATCACTCAAAACAACTAAAAGTAAAACAGTAATACTGCAATACATTAATTGCCTTCACAATGAAATTGATATTAAAGATACAGCTGTTGAATGGTTCAGCTCTGACAGCCATCAGCCATCACTGAAACCTCCTCAAGGATTTATTCTGGACCCTGATGTTTTTTTTTCTTTACCCTACTGTATATGTGCGTCCTAAACAGGACAGGGTGATTTGAAGACTGTTAGGGACTGTTTTCATGAATCTGTCTAAGATCACCTCTTTTGGATCTTAAGACTCACATCTAAAAACCATGAAAAGGTTAAACTTGTTAAAGTATTTGCCAAAAGTGTGTTTTAGTTTTTATTCTGATCTCAATTCAGTGGTTAAATGCATTTTTCTTCAACATCCAAAATCAGGTCTTTGCCGTCACCTATGATCTGGAGAAAGTTATCCATGCCTTTGTTCTTTGTCCCCTAGATTACTACAGATCCCCACAGTACATGTCATATTCATCAGTCCTCTTTGCCCAGGGTGCAGCCCGTTTAAAATATTGCTGCAGATGTTTCACTGGCTTCTTTTCATTGGCTTCCAGTGTGCTGTTAAATTGATTTTAAAACCTTACTGTTTGTTTTTAAAAGCACACAATGGGCTGGTGCCTTCTTACCTCTCAGATCTTTTAAAACTCCGTCTATGTGTCTGAGGTCTTCTTCTTCTTCTTTTGTTGGTTGATTCACAGTCGAGGGTGAAGCACGAGGGGGTTTTTGCCTTTGCTACAGCAGACTGTGAAATAACTTCCCTCTTAATTCCCCCACTACTAAAAGTCCTGCCTTAAAGTCCCTTTGTATTCTGAATAAATTATAACCTGCATAGCTTTGTTCTGCATCTGTTTTGCTTATTCATAGCGTAGCAGATTTTTTGCCTTGCCTTGAAAATTGTACATCAATTGGGTGTGTTTGTGTTGTTATTCAATGCCCTTTAAAACAGCTGACTTGTCTACAGCTGATGTCCCTGGTAATAAGTGAAAAGCAGCAGCACAACACTGACGTCGACTTGAGTTGTAAACATGGGAATCTTTCCCATCGGCATCTTCTGTCCCACATGATATGACCACAGTGCAAGACTCTATATTTCTGTGTCTGTCTAACACTTCTGTGCAGTGTAGTGTGATAGTAGTGGGCTTAGAGTGTTGGTGATTTTGATTTTTGACTTGAGAGCGTGTGTAGCGTTGAGTCCTATAATTTCTCCACTGTGGTTTTGTACACCTCTCCACACACACAGCTCCATTTTCTCTACACACTGATTGTTATTTTTACTTTCCCTACTCCTTCATAATTCTGACCCCTCTCACCCTATCAACTGTCGTCCATGCCTGTCTCACCTCGTCTTTCAATCTCCACCTCTCTTTCTTCCCACTCTACCCTTTTTGCTCTCCATCTAGATCCCTTCATAGCTATACCACCTTCTCCCTCCCTCCCTGCCTCCAGTCCCCCACTCCCTCTCCTCCCCAACCCACCACCACCACCCCACCTCCTCCCCTGTTTCCCTTCCTGCACAGCCGTCACTCTGAATTATTTTCAATGAGCTCCTTTATAGCGGGCACCAGATCTCAGCTCCAACTCATCACTGAGCACAGGGCTGGGGGGACGCGCTCTGCATTTCGATCAGCTCTGAGCCTCCACTTTGCTATTAACCCCTTTCACACTAAACCCCACCACCGCTACCACCACCACCCTCCCCTTCACTCCCCTTCTACACCTTAGCTCACTCATTTCTCTACCCGTGTTTATGGTCTCACCTCTCTACCTCCATCTCTCAACCTGATTTTTTTTTTTTTTATTCGCAATTTTCCATAAAGTCTTTCTTCTCAATGTGTACCCTGTCTGCACACTCCACACACGCTTGTCTCGTCATTCAGCTTCTTTCTCTGCATAATTCAGTTTCTTTTCTTTCTAATACAACATTGCCAAAGTGGAATTTTTCATCATCCATGGGTTTCTATTCGAAGCAAACTGAGATGATAAAAACGTAGGAAGTCTGAATAATTTGTATTTTGAATAAGTTGTACTGTGATAAATCTATATCTTTAATAACTGTCTTGTGTTGATCTGAGGATGCACGCTACACAAAATTATATGGCAACATCTCATGTACAATTTATGGAAATTATGTAAAAAGGCAGTATGAGGGTGTATCATTCATCAGTGTTCTCTATACACTGAGTCTATCTGAAGTGAGTATGACAGACAGTCATTGTGCAGCCCTGCCCCATTTAAATTCAAGAGATGGTTGTATGTGTGTGTGTTTCTAAAATAAAATGTCCTCTGATAAGCATGACTGCAAAATTATATTTAAAGCATCGCATAGGTAAAGCATTGCACTGGTGTTTTTGGATATTTTTTATTAGCACTGACGGATTTACGTCCATTCAACAGAATATGAAAAAACAACACTGTACTGAAAGCCAGTGTTCCTTCCTCTTTACAACACTGATTTCGCATCTAACCATTTCTGCATGCTTCCTGTCACTTCAAAATAAGAGGGGGAAAGAAAATTGTCTTCAGCAGTGAGCTGAAGACATATGTTGTCTTAAAATCAAAATGTATTTTGTCTGTGATAATGTCAGATAATCCTCAGGTAGAATGAAAATTCCCAAAATAATTCAACAAAATTTTATTTTCTAAAGAGACCTTTCAGAAATTCCTAATCCACATTTTAAACTGAGCTGCCAGGGTTGTATAAAATACAGTAATCCACATAAAATAGACCCTGTATGTTAAAGGGACACTTTGTCATTTTAGCACTGCACTTTGGAAGGAGGGACTCAGTCACAACTGATGCAGCATATGATGCAGGTATCAGTGGTATCAAAGCTTCAAAAATACTGGGTCCTACATTTCCCATAATGCGACTCAGTAGACTCTGTCAGTCCTTCCCTGCCAAGTAAACCACCACATCATTCAAACTCATTCTGTTATACACTCAGTGTTCAATGGCCAGCTCCTTCATATCTCAAAGAGCTGATCGTACCATATTATCCCAACAGACTGCTTCATTCCCAGAATGCAGGTCTGCTTATGGTTCCCATAATCTCTAGAAGTAGAATGGGAGGCCGAGCCTTTAGCCATCAGGCCCCTCTCCTGTGGAACCAACTGCCCTCTCTAATTTTAAAATTAAGCTTAAAACCTTTCTGTTCGACAAAGCTTATAATTAGTTGTATTTACAGTTTTAGTTATTTTAGTTATTATGACTAAACCCATATTTAGTCACAATTATTTCTATAAG
>JBBMJY010000026.1:23669213-23684216 GCA_037833715.1 Toxotes lorentzi
CTTGCTCTGGGGTCAGGCTCTGGGTCTCTGTGAAGCGCTTTGAGACAATTTGATTGTGGAAGGCGCTATATAAATAATATTGAATAGAATTTAATAGACCTGAATTGAATTTATTTGAGACACAACTTTCCAGTACAATAGTTTTGCCATAACGTCTGTCTTTACAAAGCTCACAGTTTTTGGTGACATTGTCTGAGATGTGTAAATTCAGTTATATGTTTATTATTGAAGTCATAGTTAAAAGTGGTGTTCAACATTTAACATCGACTGTGACCTCAGTTTTAGCACTGAGTTCAAAGTTAGTGATGTGTGGTACTGGACTACAACACCTTGAGGGCTGTTTTTATCCTGCCTATTTACATACATGTGAAGGCCTTTTAGAAACACTGACTATAATGCATTTCCAGTACAACACCATCTGGCTATGACAGAACAGTTGTGTTAGATTGCATTAGATTATACTAGTGTACCTAATAAAGTGGACACTGAGTGGAAATTCGTTGTTTCTATGCCTGCACTGAGATAACTCTGACAATATCAGCAGAGTCATGGTTTTCAGATTTCAGGCTGAGAAATATTCCCCTTGGCCACTAACCCATCTTCAAGAGTAAGTGAACGGCCCTGATAAAGAATTTTGAAAGGAAATACACACATTGTTTACAAAGACAAACTAACTCTCCTAACTATAGTAACAGATTTGATTACTTGCTTACCAACACAGTCAGTGAGTTCTCTCCAACTTGACAAACTTTTGGCAGTGTAAGGCCCCAGACATGCTTCACTCTGAACAGAAGATCAAATGACAACGTTTGCCCCCTCTGGAGAAAAATGCTCGACCCCTGTGAACATAGTCAATGTGCCTTCTTATACATCAGTGGAAATGATGAGGGGTGTGGGGGGTTGATATAGAGATATGGATGTGAGAAGATGGGACATGCGACCGTTGAAGGACGGAGAATTTATTTCTCTTTTTCAACCAATGCATTTTGACAAGGAAAAATACTTTCAGTATTTTAGGATGACACGCAGCAAACATGATGATCTGCTAGAACGGTTCAGGCCCTGGGTCAGAAACTAGAGTCCCATCGTCGACTTGGAGCATTTATTGTTTACATGATTATCAAAGCCGGATTCCATGTTTTGGAATATTCCATGTTTATAAATCCAGAGAGCCACCAGAGCAGTTCCAGGATGGCAGGATATCTGAGTGCACAGCATCTCTGCTGTGGACGTCCTTCCACCTCTCTGTCACACGCATGAATCTATTACGTAGCTGTTTCCATTTTCTCTTGAGCTTTGTCACACTGGTCAGTCGTGGTTGTTATGTACAGAAGTGAACCCAAACAGAGGAGATCAGGTTTCTCTTGTTGCTTTGTGCTGCAGTGTCCCTGGCTGCAAACACTCAGACGGCAGCTCCAGCTTGTGTCGAAGTAGCTGGTGGCTGATTAATGTGGGTGTGGAGATCAGGTGACAGGGGAGGTGTAAAAGTTTAAAAGTTCAAAGGCATCTGCTGAACAGGTGGAGAACATCAAGGACTGAAAAACACTGATATTATTATTATTATTTTATCTACACAAGTGCTGTATCACAAAAACTTTATTACCCATGTCTGTAAAGAACAGAGCTAGAATCCTTTCATATACAAGATTTTCTAGCAGTTTAGAGACACAGGTAGAGTTTATATTAATCTGCAGTTAGCAGAAATAACATGGGTTAGCTTTTATTTATTTATTTGTTTTTGATTAACTGGATTTACTTTATAAACCTTGAACAAAGTAAGAGCCCTTGTGTCTGAGGATATTTTGACACTATTTCCATTGCTGCTATTTCTGAGCCACATGTAATTTCTATCCTGCTCCCACCTCTCTCTGCAATCTCCCCACTCAGTCTGCCTGCTGTGGGAGAAACCTGTCCTAGCACATCCTCCTGGCAGAGCAGTAAACACTTCCCCTGTTTCCTGTCTGATGATGTTCTACAGAGATGTGGATGCATATCACTCACTCCCTGGACTCTGCTGTAGACTCCATTTGAAAGAAGTTTTTTTATATTTTGTGAAATTGGAAATGTAGCTTGATTTGCCAACACAGTGATGCCCAAAAATGTGATGATATCAAAGTATTATTTCCCACTTGCAGAGAGCAGAACAAGAGGAGTGACAGTGAGCGTAGAAGTATTCCTGGGAATACAACTGCAATGGGAATGCTGCTTCTGTGGGGTTTGGGCACAATAAGAATTCCACTGAGAATGGCTGCCGCTTAACTGGACTCTGATAGAACTAGTGTTAATCGCTCCGTCTGTCATCCTGACGCTCCAAGGCAAGATTAAAGTGTGGTATAAAAACAAAGTCAGGAAAACCCCTAAAAAGACTCTCCGTCTCACTCTCACTGACAGCTTGGAGGCATGTGCCAACCACGAGGCGTGTCCGTTATCACGGAAATTTATCTTCAAGACTTCTCGATTAGTGAACAGCAGCAATGACCCATTGTCGTGTTCTGCTTCGCTATTCGCCCATTTTATGTAGTAGTCTACGGGAATGTAGGACAGACGGGAAATATCTTTCCAGCAGAAGTCAGCCGCCATGTTAAGAATAAGGTCTGTCGCCTACAGGAATGATTTGTCATTTACAGAGAGTTCAGGTTTGGTGGCAGTCACTCCCTTTTCAAGTTGGAAAAGCCTGTTTGTTTGAAGATCACTTGACTGTGCTGAATCAATTAAGTCATCCATGGCTAATCCAAGAAGAGTGTGAGGAATTGATTTGGGGGACGCAGCCAAGTGATGGGTTTGACATTGGCATTGTTTATCCTATATGTGCTGGGTCTTGATGTGCTGAGTATGATACAGCTGTTAGAACAGGACCAGAGAAAGGAGAGAGGGAAAGGAGAATGAGAAACTGTGTGCACATACAACGAGCAAATCAAAAGTTTGAATTGAAGATTGTGTATATGTCCTCCTCAGATAGTTTATTATAGATTTTTTTGCCTCCGCACCAGCGATAGCCAAAGCCGGAGTCTTTATCTTTTCAGGTTGTCCGTCTGTCAAACCCGGATTCTTCTACGTGGGCTATCTCAGGAACGCTTTGCAGTCTCTCTGTCAAACTTTGCATAAATGTTGACTGTGACTTAAGGCAGATCTGAAAGGAGTTTGGAGGTCAAAGGTCAAAGGGCAAGGTCACTATGACCATATTTATGTTTTGCATGGTATTGCGATATCGGAAGAACCGTTTGAGGGATTGTCTTCAAACATTACACAAATGTCAACTGTGCCTCAAGATGCTCTGATGAACTGAGTAGTTTTTGGAGGTCAGGGGCCAAAGGTTATGGTCGCTGTGATCGTACATTTGCCTGCATTTTATGCAGGGAAAGTGATATCTGAAGAAAACTTCGAAGGATGATCTTCAAACTTTGCACAAATGTTGACTGTGACTCAAGGATGAACTGATTAGATTGTGGAGGTCAGAGGTCAAAGGTCAAGGTCGCTGTGACCTTAATGCAAATGTTGTGCTTCAGATTGTGTTATCTCTACAATGCTTTGAGTGATATTCTCCTAACTTTGCACATATTATTGCTGCTTGTCAAAGATGCAGTCAATATGTATTGGAGGTCAGAGGTCAAAGGTCAAGGCCACTGTGATCTTGTGTAAGTTTTGCTTGTGAACACCCAACACTAACTTTCCCAAACATTGCCATTATCACTACAAAACACCAATAACCTCTACATCTGCTACAAACAGGCACCCAACCGCGCGGAGGCATACCACCACCACGCGGTACTTCTAGTTATTTATTTTCTTGGTTCTTGGTCTGCAATCTGTGAGTTTTAGATAAATTCGTAACATTCGTAATCACATGATGAAATGTGGTTTAATACTCAGACTGTTTCAGTATGATGTAATTCGATGTGGATTAAATTTTCGTTTAATCTTAAATTATGGATGATTTTTTTATTTTTTATGGGACACAATTCAAAGAGTGAGTTTTGAGAGGCTGTGGTTAAAGCAAGCAAACAAACAAACAAACAAACGGAGAAGTTACTTCAATCATAGTGAACCCAATGGTACGTGGGTGGATCATACACACTTTAATATCCCTATTAGAATATGTTGCTGTATTATAATTATCCTGCAGTCTGTGTACTCTGGTTTCCTCCACAGTCAAGAGACATGCAGGCTCGGTTAACAGGTCACTCTAAGTTGTCCGTAGGCACAAATGTGAGTGTCAGTGGTTTTCTGTCTCTCTGGGTGTCAGCCCTGTAATTGACTGGTGACCTTTCCAGTGTGTACCCCGCCTCTCAACCAGTGTCAGCTGGGACTGGGCGAGAGGCTCTGTCCTTGAGAGCCTGATGATAAGTGACTATAGCTAATGGATGGATATAAATGGATGGATGGATATAAACATTTAGTTACATCACCTTCGTGGAAGTTTGTAGAATTTGCAGTTAGATATTTTCCTCAAAAATGCTCAGCCTGTAAATCTGTACTGTACATTTTAATGTCCCCACAAACTGCTTTTCTGGTGTTGAGTTTTGTTGGCATCAGCACTCCGCCAGCTAATACAAACCCTTCTTCTCCCCCAGATTTTCATTGTAAACAAAATTTTTGATAAGAGCAATTTTCAGTCATTGCCAGTCTTCTCAATCAATACCTGCAGTCCCTGTTACAGAGTGGCATCTCATCATACACTTCTCCAAACTGTGCCTTGCTTTCCTGCCTCTCTTTGTAGTGGCAGGCTGATCAGTACTGAGCACCACTCACCTCAGCTCCACTCTATATGGAGGACCATCACTCCACACGCAGATTACTGTAATTGTTCCAACTTTGCTCTGTACCTGATAGAATACTATACCAGTCAATGACAGCGCTCTCCAATTGAGGACTCTGGCCATTAGCACGCCTCAAATTGATTTCTGTCAGTGAGAACTCTATAATTATGTTGCACCTTGTCCTGCATCATATTTTGGTTGGGGAATGCTGCTGCTTGGCTTTGTTGTTCCTGACGATTTGTCAAAGATAGAGAAATGTGAGAATTTGTTGTAAGTATCATACCTGGAGAAACGTGCCCTGAAAATATAAACATTTCACCTGTAGAACACACATTTTAAATTGTGGCTTTGACACACATAAGGTAATGGGCAACAAAGGCTGATAACATTTGGTTTACTCTGATCTTGAGGAATCCTTTATTTCCACCAGCATATAATGCTGTCTTTGGCACTGGCTCTATTTACATGCAAATGCATAATTCAGTAACCAGTAAAGAAAAAAAAGTAAAGCAGTGTTGTCCATGTAGACGAGTGGAACACTTTCATTTCAGTTTGATTACTGAAGGAAATTTTAACACCTAACCTTCATCAACTATAGATGTATATAGATCTACAGATGTCTCTTTACCTTTATCTCTTTATCTCTTAAATATCAGCATGTCATAAGAGTCTTTTAGTACTGGAAGACAATGATATTACACTATGTTACTGTGTGGATATCAGCTGACTACTAACATCCAATCATATTTGTAAATGTGCACAGGCATTTCTATTCTTAAAAATATTAGTATTACACAGCTGGTATTCTAATTCCAGTAACCAGATTAATGTGCATGTGCTTGTTAATGCAATCAGAGAAGCATTTAGGATGTGGATTGCTTCAGGGTAAGTGCTACTGTGAAAGTGAGATGTTCTGGTCTTAATACCGTGGAATCCAGGTTCATAAAGTTTGTAATCTCTAAGCTGTAATATCTGCCTCTGAAAAAAAGGGTCTGAAAACTTTTGGAAATGAGAGATTTCAGGGTTTTTTTGTTTTTTTTGTTTTCTTTTTTTAATCAATTAGCAATTGACTCTGGCATTATGTGTTACTAGATTGAGTTGTTGATTGGGTGTATGAACACTGGGCCACATTCAACACATCCAGATGGAACATTATATTTGTTAGCGTTTAGAGGTCATGAGCAGCTCAAGAAATGAATGTTACATGGATGCAGCTACATGGATGCATCCCTAAAGGGTTGAAAGGAAAGAGAAACACAAATTAGAGAAAAAAAAGACACTTAAAATGGATGCTTTCATGTTTTCGCTTTGTTTTTTGAAGTGAACGTGGTGTCTTTAAATTTCAATCTGACTCTGATATTTAGGAACCAGAAATATTTAAAGAACAGTACTTATAAGCAACCCACTTAAGCATCTGAATTTAGAATAATCGCTTCATCTGATTATTGACTATAAATGGATTATTACGTGCTTGAAAACATCAACAGTATTTTTCTCCGGTGAGAGTCTGAAGAATCCCCGGAGACCTCGGCGCGTCACTGAGAGTATATGAAGAAATACTTTCTTATATATGAATGATGTTATACGCCCAGTTTGTGTCTTTATTACAAAATTTAAACTCAGAGTTAATGTTTGGAGACAGCACACAATGACTGAAGGGTGTGTGTATGGAGGGGGTGGGTGCAGCAGTTTACTGTTCATCTGAGGTGAGGATAGCAACAATTTCAAAAAGTGAAAAAGAGGCACCGGTGCTGCAGAAATACACTTCGAAATTACTACTGTACAATGGAGGAAATTGTAGTTTAGACAAAAGCCAGAGAAAAATGAGCATTCTGTCAATAAAGGGAGTGGTAATTACAGTAGAAAGAGGCAACTATCGCATCTAATCCTCCATCTCTAACCGACTGCCAAACTCCTCACTCTGTCTCTCTCACACACACACACAAACACACAAACACAGGTTTGTGCCACTATCCTTGTCAGGACATTGCATTGACTTCCACTCATTGTGGACAGCCTAAACTTAACCCTCACCCTAAACTTAACCTTAACCAATTCATGCCTAACCCCAGCCATAACCTAACTTCAAATACATACCTTACACCTGACCCAAACCAAGACCTCAGAAATGACGTTTTGTTACATAAGGACCAGGCTTTGGTCCCCATGAGGACTACTGGTCCCTACAAGGTTAGTGTTTATACTGGAAAAGGTCTCGAAGAGGTAGCAAAAACACTTACACACACACAAACACACAGACACAGGCACACACACACATAAACACAAAGCTTCTCCCCCTGTAATAACAGTTTACGGAGCAACATTGTACAGCCACATAATAGCCATGTTATAATTTGCTCTAACAACTCTAATTATGCCTCTTATTGATTCAGGCACACATTTTAATAGGAGCAGCCACACCTCTTGTATTACCAGCCATTGGAGGTGTTCAATGGTGAACATTTGAAGCTTCTCCTCCTCTTCATCCCACATGGATGTGTCCCTGACAGTGTAATTCGTCGCTCCAATTCTGAGGCCACTGTAAACATCGCACAACAACAGTCATTTTAGCACTCAGAGACCTTGTTCCCCTGCCACCTCCCCCTCCCAGCGACAGCAAAGGAGACAGGGAGAGAGGCCAAAACAAAAGGCAAAGAAAATCTAGTTTATTGTTGACTGTGCTGAAGTGGGTCAATCTCAGTGTTTTTCAGTGACAGCTCACCTAATTTTGTTTCTAATTGTGGTGGTGGGTTTGGAGTCGAGGTCACTGGAGAGGAGTAATTGTAAACACGTGTCTCTCCTGTCGATGTACATTCACTCCTTTCCTCTTTCCTCTCTGTGGTGTTTTTTTTTTTTTTAATCATCCTGTGGTTAATATACAGTTGACATACAGACTTTAAGCTTTCAAGGTGTAATAACAAATATTCACCAGGTCTCTATCTGGTATTGATTGATTGATTAAAAAATAAAATAATTGGAACTCTCTTTACTCTCAAAAAAAAAAAAAAAAAATAAAACATGCACACCTATAAAGGTTTATTTTGCCTGAGTACCAAAGCCCAGTGTGTAGACATTCACATCATTTGTGTCTTTAAAAAATCTGCTTCCAACAGTGTTTGAATGTTCTTCATATTTTAAATAAATAAATAGCAGTTTATAATGAACATATGATTATTTTACATATTTGTATACTAGAGTGCCTTGTGTCAGAAAGTCTAATTCAAAATCACAGAATTAGATGACATTTGTACTGAATATATAGTTAATCAACATTATATTAACACTATACGCACATACATACATATACAAACCTAATGTGCTGAAACACTGATTAGAGAATAAAAAAATGGGTCATTTCTCCATCATTTTAAATGAATCTGAAGGTGGAAATCAGAAACAGTCTGAAGGAAACAGGACTTAAATAGAGGAGCTAAGTTATGTAAGCCTGGGTGAAGCTGGTAGCCTCAGTCTGAGGGACAGCTGCAGGAAGGGAAAGAAGTGTGGAGAGGAAATGTGACCAAAACCGCACAGAAAATAAAGAGATGTGAAGTTATGGGTAAGACTGAAGGGGTGTGAGAGACACATCAAGGACGCAACATGTCTACAAGTCTGTGACAGAGGGGAGGGAGAGAGAGGAAGACTGTGTAATGATAGATGAGAAATTTAATGTCATCTCTGCTGGACAGACAGTTTTTATAATATGGTGCATCAACCTATCACTATTCTCTGTTCTTTCACTGATTGACAGCAATCAGTGAAATGTATGTTTCCCAGTTTTAAAACTTAAGATTAATGTTATAAAAATCTTCACTGAGCCTCACAAAAACCCTGTCCTGTTTCACTAAGTGCTGCCAAGCAAAATGAATGACGTCTCTGGACTCTGCTGGAGGGCTGAACACAATCCTTCCAAAAGATATTCCTCCATTTGGTGTTTCAATGATGGTGGTGGAGATTGTTGTCTGACATGTACGTCCAAAATCTCCAATAGGTGTTCATTGGTTTGGGATTCAGTGACTCCTCATAACCTATGGAGGGGGGCATTGTTAACCCCACCCCACAGTATAGCAGAGCCTCCGGATCCCCTCACTGTAGGGGTCAACATTCTCAGTCATTTCCTTACATATGCACAAGCATCACTGTCATCTAATACGTCGATTGCATTATCCAACCACTGACTCTTTCCTATAGATTTAAATGCAGATGTCACTTTAGTCACTGTTCCTATAGAAACAATAACCAGTCTTTGTGACTGAAGCTCCTGACGTCCCTTCACTAACAATGATCCCTTTTTCAGAGTCACTTAGATCTTTTCCTCTCAGATTCAGATACTTTATTGTCATTCGCTTTTACAAGGTACGTACAAGGAACGAGATTTCGTTGCACCAGCTCGGAAGATCCCAGTAGTTTAACAGTGAGGTGCGGAAAAGGAAAACACATCTTGATACAGAATCAGCTGTCTGTTCAATATTTTTATAAATGCCACAGAGCATGAGAAAGAGACTTTTTCTTTTATCAATTACAAACTTTTTTTTAACACAGTCCAACTCATCAGTATTTGATTGAAGTGTGTGTTGATGCTGACGGTGTGAATATGACTAATTTAAATTTGATGTTTAAATCTTGAAGTCAGGATGAAGTGTTATCCCTATTATTTCTTTTTGCTCTCCCTCCTTCCTCGCCGTCTTTCTTTGTATCACTGCCTGTTTGTGAAGCGCTCCTCCATTGTTTGTAAAGGCATTTCCTTCCCTCCACGTGCCTTTTACCCTTCAACCTTTCATTTGCTTAGACCTCCTGTCCTCACTCCGCCGGCCTTTTAAAACCCTGCCCTTCACACGCCCCTCTCTCCCATCCCTGCCATAACTCATTTTCAATACACCAGCAGGAAAAAAAAAGAATGAGCACAGATAAAACACAGGTCACCTTCAAAGTACTTGGTGTGATTACGGTGAATTCACCATCAGAGCAAGTGTTTTATTAGGATTTTTGACAACTAAGTCTCCTCAAACCATTGCATAAAAGCTCTAATAATGTCTTCTCAAGGGCTGGACATAAAAATAGAGCTGAGCAGGAAGTGTAAATTGGATCCATTTTGAGGACCATAGAAATGTCTTGGCACTTGGGGGTAATGTGCACATTTCCACTCATGGCAGTGGCTGTAAAGAAGCCTTAACAAACCTTAACAAAGTGACCTGAAATCATCTAGCTTCTGAAGGATAATTCTAGCTTATTACAACTTAGAAAGCAATTTTCACTCAAGGTCCACTTACTAGTTTTTTCCAGGGCCTGCATTTGCATCTGACTGTCTCCAGCAGTGACTGGATTACTGGCTCAGTTGTCATGGAGTTGAGTCACTTATAATTGCATGATACAAGTATGGAATGTTGGTCATGTGAGAACAAATGAACAAATGAACAAACAATATAGAAAACGAGTAAGTGAACCTTTAATTCAGACGATTTTGTCCAACTACTCTTTCCTAGTTAATAAAGAACCTTCATGATAAAGTTGGCTGAGATATTTGTGGCTTTGGCCAACAATCCTTACAGTTATTAATGCATTGTAGGCAGCAAAGTAGTTGCTGAGCTCTGGGAATGTGCTGGGCCCACATGAGTAGGAGGATGAGGTGGATGGATGGGTCAACAAAACACAGGACTTTCACACAGTTCACACACATTCACATGTGAGACGAACAGTCAGTGTTGTTTCTTTCATCTGTGACACTTCCACAACCGTAACCATATGTTTATTATTGAAGCCATGATGATGCACCTTAAGAAAGTATTTGTCATAACCCAAACTATGATCTTTCCATAAACCTAGCCTAGTAGTTTTTGAGCCTAAACTGATACAAGCCGTGACCATTCCACAACCTTAACTGCATGTTTATTATTGTTACCATGAATACAAAGGTGTACACAGCTGCTACTGGTATGCTGGTATGGGTAGGGGGGAAGGTACAAAGAAATAACGTGGCAGTGTGTAGCTAAACATGTGTATTCCAACACATTGCTGCTAATGCCTTATACATGTGTGTGTGGGTGTGTGTGTGTATGCCTGAAAACATATATATATATATATATATATATATTCCTGTTCTTTTTCAAACATCTTTTTATAATTTTCAGATGAGATTTTCAGAGATGTGTGGGTATACCTGATGAATGGAAGTCCAGTACTCACTCTTCTCTTGGCTAAGATATGTTATCTCACCAACTCCTGACAAAATATTTGTCCGTTTAGATACCAAATGCACGACTATTTTCAGCTAAGCTTTGTCTGAGAGTGGTCCAGAAAATCAAAATAACGTGCTAAAAGAGGCTGATAAGTTTGGTGATCACCACTATACAAGTGGCATCCTTCACATTGTACGCAGTCCTTTGATCGATCATTTATATATTAAAAAAAAAAGATCAGTACTGTTTTAACAGTAGTTTCATTCACAATGTTTCAAACCGTGATTTTAATAAAAAATGACAAGTTTGGATTCAAATTTGACACTCGATGAAACAAATTCTTTGATGATTCTTAGGCAGTAAAGGATTAAATCCCCAACACTGTGTTTAACTTTTCAACCCAAATTTCTGTTAACCAGTCAGAATTTGACAAATGGCTGCCGTTTCTTGACTTTTTGCACTGCTGCCTTTGTTTTCCCCTGGTCACGGAGCCGTGAGATTGTTTTAGCAGTGGCGAGGTGTTGTTCGTCCCTCCCCTCCCACTGGGTGGGAGCTTACCCAATAAATGCCAGCCAGCCCAGGTGTGAAGTGTGGCTTTGGCATGTTATGCTGGCTAGCTAAAAGCCTGCTGTGTGCGTGTGTGTGTGTTCACTGACATGAGTGCGCATTTCTGTTTTCAGCACCGGTGTGTCTTGACAACTTGGTGGTGTTTTCGCTGTCTGCAGAGAAGTGTTGGAGGTCAGAGAAACCAAGTGGAGGGAATAAGAAACAAGGGGGGAGAGAGTGAGGATTGTCAGTAAGCTCTTATTTGTTTAGCACACACACAACATCAGTAAACAATAAACGACAAAGCCATGTAAATACATGTAACTAGCATTTATTGTATGATATCACCAAAAATTGGTAAAAAGTTACCCTGAAGTCAGTTGTGCTCAAGGCCAAAGATGAATCTTTACACACTCACACATCCACATGGACCTTCCATTCCCAATATAAAAGCACTTCAATACTTCAAACACACACACACACACACACACACACACACACACACACACACACGTTTCCTTGGGCCACAGGCAGGGAAAGGAGCCCCTGTTTAATTTTCAGCCTCCCTGTGAAGTTTGCAGAGGGTGCCAGGACTGATGACACGCAGGTATCATCACCAGCAGAGAGGATCAGTAGCAGCAGTAGTGGGTTGCCCAGCACATCCACCCATCACAGCATCCTGCAGTCCACTCGGACACCCAGAAACATGACCCTGTGCCTGCAGCATGCCCCCAAAACACTCAAGAGGGACACAGATTGGATTGAGAGGCACTGGGGTAAGATGGAATGTTGTGGGGATAGGGGAGCGACGAAACAGAAGGTGATTGTGATGTGAGGACAAAATGAAAAAGTCAGACATGGAAAAAAAAGAGAGTTCAAACAGCTCCCTCCTCACAGATTTTCATTGTGAGGAGGGAGCTAATCCCTCTTCTCGTCTTGCCTGATCATTGTTCTTGGGCCAATCGGTGTAAGTTGGAAAAACATGGAACTCATGATACCTGTAATTAGGGTTGGGCAGTAGAGTGATATATATACTGTGGTGCATATTTTTATCATAATATATATGCTGAAGTAGTTATACCTTTTATATCTCCAATTAACATATTGTGGGCAGTGTTGCGAAAGAATGAATGGGCCTGCCTCATAGAAATGTCACAGGATTTTTGCCTGGATGTGATTAAAGTATCTAATTCTAATTTACTGGATTATCCAAAGACAAACATCTAAATCTGGTATTTATAAATGTTTTTTTTTCTTTTAATGCTGAATTCCAGAACATTTGCTATTTATCACCATTAAATGTACTATAGCATGATATATAACATTCACAGTATATCATGATATATAATATATGTCATACATGTTACAGGGAAAAAAAACAATGTAAATAGGCAGAAAACAAAGAATTATTTCAAACCGATACAGAAAACACTCATACATCATTTGTGAATTGTGTAAGTAGCTGTAAAAATAAAGTGCAGGCCTTAGCCACAGTGAAGGTGGGATAGGCATCACCCTGTGTATACTACATATACTAACGATACCTGCAGTGTTTTTATTTACTTTTATTCATTTTTTTTATTTACTTATATACTTTTTATTTCACAAACTTAATAAAGTAGAACTTTCATTTTATTAAGTCAGTATTTAGTACTCTGGCTTCCTCCCACAGTCCAAAGACATGCAGGTTAGGTAGACTGGTGACTCTAAGTTGCCTGTAGGTGTGAATGTGAGCGTGAATGGTTGTTTGTCTCTGTGTGTTTTCTGTCCCTGTGATAGACTAATGTCCTGTCCAGGGTGTACACCACGTCTTGCCCAGTGTCTGCTGGGTTTGGCTCCAGGCCACCCTGCGACCCTCAAAAGGATAAATAGTATGGCTAATGAATGGATGAAAGCCTCTTTTTTAAAAGTCTGTTTACTTTTTCTAAATTAAAAAATCAACATAATATGGCATTTTTGCACACAACTGTAACATTTGCTGTTGTCACAGGTTAGTAGAGTTTGATGGTAGTGGAGTACTTGGGTTGAATCACACCAGCAAAATCTCCAAATTAAATAACAGCGTGAACTGTTTGTAATTGCCCTTTAGAAGAACACGTAGAAGCGTTTGATCAGCAGACTATTTGGTTATGGTCATGGATAAAAGAAACCATATCCCCTTTCAGTCCTGTACGACTTTATGTTCATCCGGTCACTGTTGAACTTGTTGGTCTTATGTCTGAATAAGACCAAGTGGCTCTTAAGTAAAGGTCACAACAGCAGTCTTACTAAGTCAGACCTGTTACATTTCCATATAATTTTCAAGTCTGAAGTGAATGCTGTCAGATTAATGTAAAGGCTGCAGCAGCAGCACAAGGTGAAACATGCAGCGAGTGAGAGAGAAAGAGGAATGTGTGTTGATTACTCTCCCAACTTAACGTTTGGTCAGTAAATACTTGCACAGTATTGTGAGTTCGATCCCTAATTCAAAATGAATACAAAATGTGTCCGTGCGTTCACTGTGCGCTTGTGAGAGAACAAACAAATCTTCTCTTTCGTCTTCTTCCTCCTAACCTGCCTTCCTCCAACATCCTGATGAAGCCTGCAGTGTTACACATTTCCTGTCTGAAAACAGACCAACCAGCTAAAATCGAACATTTTCTTGAGCTATCCTCACCTCTTTGGACACACTGTTTCCGCCTTTGCTCAAACTACAGGCAAAAGTCTTAGTTCCTACGGCCACCAGTTAACGTGATCACTGGAACATACATCTTGGAATGATTGATGTATTGATTATACACATACTGTATGTGCATGTATGGAACAATGAACACATATGGAGGGATAATCAATCAATATCCCTGACAACACCTTGTCTTATATCACAATACATACAGCATGTTCTTAACTGTGGGTATGAGGTATTTCATTCTTCTATTCTCTTTTGAAAGACTCCAGCCAGAAAAGGAAAGCTTCATCTGGTTTTTGTCATTTAATTGGGCCCAAATGATCAAAAATGACCATGTCCTATTTGTGTGCTGGCATTTTTTTCCCCACTTGGATGAATTTTAACAGTATATCCAATTTTACATCTGTCAAGTTATGTAAAAATTGTGAATCAGTGATGTAAGAAGCCCATCCCTAAACGGTGGACACTAATGTCTGTAGGCACCATGTGGTCCAATTCCCAATGTCACTTTAAAAAAAAAAAAAAAGGAAGTGACACCAAAATAGACAAAGACATCTAATAAAGCACAATGGCCTTATTTCTTTCACTATCTCACTCCACCATGGCTGAACTCTGGCCAGCAGAGGGCCCAGCATCAACACCATTGAATTCCTGCCCGTCTGCCTGTGTCTGTCTGTCAGTGGGTGGATTAATCCCCCCACCCCCACCCCACATTCACCCCCACACCAGCGCCCACGACACTCCATCTTTAATCCCACCACCCTTTCCCTCCCCCCTTGAACTTTATCACCTATTAACTGCAGACCAAATAAATCCCACATGGAAAAAAGTAGGGGTTATCTCTCTCTCTATCTCTCTC
>JBBMJY010000026.1:23684230-23700225 GCA_037833715.1 Toxotes lorentzi
TATAGAGAGAGAGAGAGAAAGAGACATATATATGTCACACACACTTACACAAACACACACTCCTCCCTTCCAGTCTATAGCCATTGGGCTGGCACGTAGGTGCCCTTGCTGTATGACTTGATGGGGCAAAAAACAGTCATTTCCCACTACACAGCTTTTTAAATTGAGTCTTATCCACCATCACCATCACAGCTCTCTCTCCCTCTTTCTCTCTTTCTCCTCTCCGACTTGCCAACCTTTCCACTCTAGACCATCTATCCGCCACCTCCTTTTACTCTCCTCATCTGAGACCCTTTCCCTTAAATTGTGCTGTCATCAGTGTTTGAGCTGGATTAGTCAGAGGAGTGGGGGGGGGGCTGACCTGCGAGATGGAATGAGCTGATGGCACATGCCCCGTGAGGTCGGCCGTTACAAGGCCAGGACAGGTGGCGATGACGGCACGTGCTTAACCTCAGCTCCGTATAGGCTGCTTACACAAAGGAATCGGGCTGTGAGAGAGTGTAATAAATGTATTTTTCTGGAGGTGAGGCTCATTTTAAGGTGGGCTAAAGGGGCAAGATCAGCCAGACAATCCTGGATTCTAGTGAGTTTGTTTGCTTTGATTTGAGGGGTTAGATCACAAGCTGGACCTGTCTGTTAGCTGTGAGGTGTATGTGCTATCTTCAGCACCTATCTGTTACTGGATGAAGAAGCAAGCTGACAGTTAGCTGAAAACAGTAAGATGGAGTTGAGAAATTTTCTCTTAAGCACCTGTGTTTGTACGTGTGCATGCGTGTGTGTGTGATTGTGTCTAGTCTGAGTGTGTGTGTGTGTGCAAGGTATATGGTACGTATGCTCACTTCCTGTATGTGTTACAGACAGCAGAGAATGTGCAGGTCTGTTTGAGTGTGTAATAGATGTCAATGTCTGAGTGTTAAATACAAAGCTGGAATCAGGATGTGGTTAGCCTAGCTCAGCCCAAGACTGGAAGCAGGGGGAAACAGGTGGGATGATTTCTCGGTGAACAACACCTGGGTGCAGAGGCTTTGTGCTGCTCCCTGCTGTGAGCCTCTTCCTCACAGTGACACCAAAACAACCTGCATGAGCAAGAGATGTTACACACAAGTTCTGGTCATATGGATAAACAATTCATGAAAAAATACATGGAGTCATTCAACACATAGGTTCATTAATGTTGCTGTTTTATATGTGTGTATGGCTTAAGGAAATGGAAGTTTCACCTTTTGGCAGTGCCAAAACCACCAGTGCAACACCTACATGTGTACATACCACTACATGGAGAAAAACATATTTATTTATTGTTATTATCATTTATTTCCCTGCAGTATTACTTGGTCCTACTTTTGTCCAGTTTCTATGTAATGTTATCAGTTATAATAAGATTATATTCTCCCAATAATCGCTTGGATCTGGAAACATCCCAACATCGCTATGACAAGGGGCAAGAAGCATGAGCAGGCAGATGATCAGAGAGGCTGTAAACAAATGGTTTTTTTTAATAAACTTTTATTTTCTTTTTACCATTATATTTATTCAATTTTTAATATATGTCAAACATAATAAAAAAAAAGACCAAGAAGAAAAAAGAAACAAAAAATAAAACAGGCTTAATATACTGTATATACATGCATGCACATACTGTATGCATATATGTATGCACAATATGGGTAAAATTGCATTTCAGAAAAAAAAAACAAAAACAAAAACATAGACACAGCAAAGTATAGTATCATTCTACTGAAAAAAAACATCCTTGGTCCACAGATCTTTTCAGAGTCCCAAGCTTTTATCTGTTGGCTAACAGGTGGATTTGTGGATCTTTCCAGCACACAGCAGTTTTATGTTTGAAGGGCAGATGTATCAAAATATATCATATTTTTTAGGTGGCTCAAACCATCTAGGCTGAGTCCCTGCTACAGTGAGCCACGTTCGAATCTGACCCAGGCCTGCTGCATGACACCCCCCTCTCTCTCCCCTAACTTTCCTGTCAAGAAACATCCTGACAGTAGTTATTAAGTAGAAATGAATAAAGCTTGTGGTTCACTGGTCTTTTCCATATACATATGGAAAAAACTCAACATTACTTTATTGTTTTCCTCAGTAAACTTTACACACAAGTATGAGAAATATAATATTCAGTCCTCTGTCCAGTCTGTGTCAGTTCAGCTCACCTGCAGTGCCTCCACCCAACTAACCTCCATTATCCACCTACATGACTCTCATGTTTTACCTGTAAGACTCACGTTTTAATGTCTCTGTTGATCTTCTGTGAGGTGTAAACATCAGATTTCCACACATTCGGAGGAAGTTAAAGTGTGTGTCTTGGTCTTAGCTCAGTAATAAAATCCTAGCACACCTTGGAGTGTCTGAGCTGAGAGACACAAGCTGAGCTGTCCAGTTTTGTGTTGTCCAGCATCATTTTGTCCTCCCGTCTCCACTTCCACAAGTGTTTCGTGGTTCAGTCATTTTGAAACAAGACTCAGTTTGTATAGTTTTCAGTCAGCCAGTCTGTTGCTCCTGCACTGTTGTGAATACATTGGCTCAACTAAGAAAGAAAATAATAAATCAGTGATTCAACTGACAAAACGTGAGTTGACTCTGGGTCGTCTCATTGGTGTAAAAAAAATACTTTTACACGTAAAAACAAATGTGGGTTGTGCTCATTACAAAGGGATTTTCTGTGTCTGGTTGTTTGTAGTATAAGCACATACAGTATATAAGCACAGAGTGGATGTTCTATTCTGTTCAGTTATTACCCAGGAGATTTCTGAAGAGTCAGAGAAGCAAAACATTGCTGCTCTTAACTTTGCTGTACAATAGTATCAATACAAACTGAGAAACTGGAACCCACTTCCATCAAATGGCTATGAATCTGATGACTTCATGTGAATACCTCTGTACTTAAAATGATAGACTGTGCCAAATTGAATAAGAACTAAACTGTGTCATCTGCATACCGGGTCAACAAACCAGTTTGTCAACAGTTCATCCAGATTATCTAAACCACTTTATCTAGAGGTCAAACTGAAACTGAGCACACCTACAATGTCACTTACAACCACTGTCATCATTGTACTGAAAACTGTGTGCAGATGGTAATTCAAATTTAAACCAGGAACTGGGTCTGTGATGGATGTTTACAAATGTCCCTTTCCCTTTTTCTTGCAAATAAGTTTGGATAATTTGGTTTAGTTTGTTTAAAACCTGTTTGACCATCTGATTGTTTTTACTTCTTGCACATGACTTACTTGTGTTTAGTGCCAGTAAGTAAAAATTGAAAACTAAGGGTGCAAACGTGGCATTTTTGACCATAACCTTTTTGTTATTGCTTAACCTTGGAGGGCCATTCCAGCGATTTTACATGCCCAAATCAGTTTATCAGTCATGGTTTGCTGAACCCAGCCAGTGAAAACAGTTATATCATGTCTTCTGTGGCTCATTGAACCTGGTAAATCGATTCTCTCAGATTGAGTTTGGAGACTACAAATTTATAACAGAATATTATTAAACAAATATCAGAAATCCTGTGCTGCAAACTCTAGGTGTGGGTTTTGAAAAATGTAGGCATTTACCAGGCAGGAAAGGTCTAACAGCAAGACACTATGAGGGTGCATTATATGAGATGTGGGACCCAGCATTTTTAGAGCTTGATACGTACTAGGAAGTAAAACTCAGGATATCTCAATCTCTGCTTCCATTGGTCTGTTTCATTGTTTTCAGATCTGTGTTAGATGAAATGTTGGTGTTGAAAAGCTGCATCCTTGTTGAGCGTGTATTTTCTTTTTTTAAGAAAACTGACTGTTGTTCCTTTAGCTTTTACTTCAAGTTTGCTGGTGTGTGATTTTTTTCCCTCATTTGGGACCCAAATCCAAATCAGCTGGTATACCACACATTGTATCACAGCATACAGATTCCCATATATTTTGAATGTATGTTATTTATTGATGCTTCCTCAACTCACTTTATTTCCATTAATGTACAATATTTATTTATGATTCCTCAACCGGCGTCATTTCCATCTCCCATGTTTGTGTCTGAACCAGATCCAAAATGACAAGGAAGTGAGGATAAGTGGTGAGGGCTGGCAGTGAAGTGATGAGTTTTTTTTTTTTTTTTGATTGTTGCCAGCCCTCCTCCTCCCCCCATCACTTTCCTCCCTTTAAATCACCCACTACATGTCTGGACAGCGGGGGGGATGGAATCAAATTCTCTTTGCTTCCCCGTCTCTGACCTGAATCTCACTGGGTCCCACAGTAACAGCTCAGAGAGAGAGAGAGATGAGGAAGAAGGGATGTACAAAAGAATTGAGTGGAGGAGAGAGGGAGTCTGAAAGAGAGGAATCAAGTGAGACATGGAGAGAGAGAGAGGAGGTTGGAGAGAGAACAGTGGGGTGTGTGTGTGTTTGGTGGGGTGGCACTTAAAAACACTCGAGTGCTATGTGGAAGAAGTTGGAAAAGAGATTGGGGAAATAAAAGGAAATATAAGTCCACCGTGTTGTGTGTTACCCATGATGCACTCCTCCCTCAGTATCAAGTTACAAAACTGCAAAGAAGATCAAGTTCCTAAACTTCTAATGTAAAAATACAACAATGATGTTGTTGGACTGGTTCAACTGCCTGTCTTTCTTTACCATCACCATCTTGGTTGATTGGACCAGATGATGCAGGGCCATCCTTTCCAACCGCTCGCAAAATAAACAACACAAAAAGTCCTGGATGGGAACCATAGAGGCTGCAACGTGCACATACTCCACACCGAACTCTGGAGATTTTTCTTGGTCTTTTTGCCGGTTGATTAATTTGAAATACTGCAGCAGAGGAGGACTCTTTTTCATATGTGTTTCCTTCCATGTAAAATTAAATTAAGAGACATAACTGTTTGGAGATTAATCCGTGTTGCTGCCCACATATTTACTATTTATTATCTTTACTTCTTGTCATTTTCATTTGAGTTTTTAAATTCTAAAACTATTTTTCCCTTCAATTAAGATTTGGTAATTTATGTTGTGTATGTCATCAAATTGAAGATGTTTGTCAGTTCCTCTGTCTACAGTCTACTGAAAAGGTGACGCAGTCTTTCTGTACTGAAACTAAGAATCCTCCCCCCAAAAAATCATCTGTTTCTCTATCAATTCACAGCATCATGTGCAGTTTACTATCATTTGTTCTTTACACTGGTTGCCCTGTAAAGCCAGCTGACAAATTTTCTTTCTTTCAACATTTGTTTGGAAGCAATGTAATTTCAAAGAACATTGAACATTGAACATTGATTTGTTGAACACAGCACTCACTGTTGAGCCACCACAGCAACATGTCTCTAGCGATCTCACTGTCGGCCTTAAAAAGCATCAGGTCTGGATTTTAGTTTGTCCAATGCTTTGGATTATGACCAAATACTTCCAAAACTACTGACATCCCCATCAGCTGTACTTTGTGTGTACTCCTAACTAGAAAATGTTAGCATGCTAACACACTAAACTATGTTGCTGATGCTGACTATGGTAAACACTATACCTAATAAACAAAGGTAAGATACCTGCTGTGACATCACAGACTGGGCTGTGACCAGCAACCACACACTATATTAACACCTGCGTAAGAATCAATCAGTAATGTTTAAATAATAGGCTGTGCTTATCCGTCAGTCTGTCCATTCATCTATTCATTAATGCCCCCCTTCATCCATTCTTCAATCCATCCTTTTTTCATCCATTATTCTGTTCATCCATCCATCCACTCCTTAGTCCATCATTTTATTCATCCACCCATCCTTTTGTTCATTCATCCATCCATCATCTATACGTTCGCCCACCCATCCATCCATTAATCTGTAGATTCATCCATCCATTCATTCCTGTTATCCATTCATTCATCAGTTAGTCCGTATGTCCATCTTTACTCTTTCCATATCTGCTCGATGTTATTGCTAACACGTTTATATTTAAGTTGAACCTTGAATGCAGTTCTTTCACTTTCACTGCTGTAAAATTCCATTAAAGTATTTCTGCTTTTACCTAATTTGCCCAGACTACCTCCAGTGCCACTGCTGAGGGGCTCTTTATATTAACCTACATGTATATTTTATGCAATCGTGAGCATGATTTATATACAGTATGCACAATAGGGTTTCATTTACATAAATTAGTGTTTCAGTTCATTACTGCAAAATATATTTCCCTGCAGGACAGCTGTATATTTCAGATGAATTACTTATTTTAGCTCCTGTTGCGTTTAAACGGCCCTCTCTCTCTCTCTCTTTGCCTTTGTCCTATTCTGTCCTTTGCTCCATCACCCTCAGTCTTGGTCCATATGGTTCATGGTGTCATATCTGGTCCTGCCGGTTGCCTAATTACTTCATTTCTCAATAAGGACCTGTTTATGTGTGTGTGTGCACATGTACGTGTGTGTAAGATAGCAAGAGAGACATCAAGCAGATCTCTTTCACTACTAATGAGCGAGTGAATTGGATAGAAGTCACACTGAGAGAACACACTCCTGGACACACACATGCACCCACACACACACACTCACGCAGATCTTCTCCTGCAGTTTTCTGTGACCGAGACAAACACCAACTAGCTGGAAATAAAGCGGTAACAGCCACACACTCCTGTAACAATGTGAGTCAAATGCCACACTTTACTAAAGAATAGTTTCAGTTTATCAAGATTTTTTTATTTTCATAGTTTTGGCATAAAGTTTCAATCTGTTATTTTGACAGCGTTCTTACCAAGAAAGTTTTTTTTTGAGCAGCACTTTTCCTAACACTAACAAAGTGCTTTGACAAAGGAAATGAACTACAGTAATAAAATCACAGAAAAAAGAAGATATAAAATAATTGCTCCGACACAAAATTAAAACTATGTCTGTGATGTATATTGTTGTTCTAACGTGTTTTGTACATTGTAGAATGTAAAACTGTTTTGTTCAATTTATTTATTTATTTATTCATTCAGGGCCTGGATCTGCCTGTCAGGTCACTTGATGCAAGATATCATGCAACATCTTGTTGAGATTTGAGCTCTGTGCACATCAGCTCCTGTGGGAAAGAAACCTGTGCACACTGCTCAAACATACTTGGTGGGTAGATACACAAAATACTTCAATACTTCACCATCACATAACACCATCTAAAAACAACTTCTTCTTCTTTTTATATGTTGGTGTATGTTCCAAATTAAAACAAATGAGATACAACATGTTCACTTATTAGCTTTACAGGTGTTGGTAGGTATTTCACCAAACTTTGAACAGAGGGAGGGGAGCTCGCTGTTTCCTCCTGCTACAGGTCTTCAGGCTGTGCTATGCTAACTACACATCCTGAGTCTTGCTCTATGCTACGACACACAAACATGCGTGTGATATTTTGCTCCCAATATTTTGAACTATTTCTTCTTAACATTCTGCAGACACTCATGACTGCAGGTTTCTTGTTCTTGTTAACAAAAGCCAGTCATTGTGTGTGTGTGTGTGTCAGTCAGTCAGTGTGCATTCAAATGAGGGTGTTATCTCCTTACCCAGGGTGCTCAGGGCCTTGTCTTGCCACCTTCTGATCTCTATCTTCCTCCCAGTTGTCCCCTCCATACCTCCCTCTTCTCTCATTCAAATTCTTGCCCCGACACGTTCCCCTCCCTCCTTTTCTGTATACCCATTTCCACACATCATAAACACATCTATTAGAATTACTACACTTGTGAGGATCTTCCTGGCTCCATAATTTTCCAAAATCTTAAATGCTAAGCATCGCAGTATAAGCAGTTTTTACTATTGTGATCTGGAGCATGCCAGTGTAGCCATTTGTCAGGTCACTACTTTGCCCTACTCATTTTGTCTGTCAGTCCAGTCTACTGAATGCAGTCAGGAATCCAAGGCTCAAGAGCAAGATGGACTGGAAGACAAGTTATTTTGCCCTCCACACAGTAGGTCAAAGTATGGGGGTGTCAATTACCAGGTCAGTCCAACACTTTGGTTTAGATCAAGATATTTCAACAATTGCCAGCATGATTCCTGAAGACTTTGGTGACCTTTCATTTAATAACAGCATCAGACCAAGTCCCCCCTCACCCCCCGCCCCCCCAACCAAAACATCCATAACATGGTATCTTAAAAACTAATAGGACCTTTATGGCCTTCAGCACTGCTCAACAATCCTTCTTGTTGTTGGAAACTGAAGTTAGATCAGTGAAAGCTTTGGGGAGAACAGTGTTCATCAGTAGGTCCACCACCTTGGTCCAAACAAAAGTAACTCAACAACTATTGGATGGTCTGCCAGCTTTTTCCTCTAGCTCCACCAACAGGCTGAAATATTTAGTTTCAACCTGAAACGTCTCTGCTGGTCTCTGGAAGTTTGGATGTTGTGTTGAATCAGTATTTCCGGGTCTGGACTGGAGTTTATGTGCTGCAAAGAGTGCAGGGCACACTAAGTGGTATGATAAATATAATAAATATGCTTCATTATCCTTCCAAAAGATTACATAATGATGACTGACAACATATGAATTCATGGGGTGTTTTACTTAACTTACTGTAAAAATTACTGTTGATGCTACATGTGTATTATTTTTTGTAGTAAACTGAACTTTACTAACTCGTATGTATGCTGTGTCATCACAGTAGCAGAAATTAGAAATAACCTGATGTTAACACTAACGGGCACTGACAGTTGTGTAACTATCAACCAAAGTGCTGCAGTGTTTCCCCAAAATCGACCAGTAGCAGGCACAGTATCCACAGGCTAACCCGCTAACACGCATTGAGGCTACTTTCTGACTCTGGTACATGAACCAATTTCCCAAGCGTAGAAGGCCATAAATTTTGTCTTTGCTATTCTTTCACAATTTTGTATGTAGATGGCAGCAAATATGTACAAGAACTGGCAGTAGCCAGGTTGAGTTGACCATACAGGTTTGTAGTGCTGAAACAGGTTCAGCAGCAAGAGCATAGAGGTACAGTAAGCCCTGAGGGAAAAGCATGGATCAGTCATCACCTTCATCACATAGAGCTCGAGTGAGTTTTCAGGGCTGTTTAAATTTGTTTATGCTTTCACATGACTGACCATTAGTTTGGTGACATATTAAAGCCAAGAGTTTTGTGAGTGCAAGCAGAAGGCTATTTGACCCAGTAAAAATCAAACTGGCGAAAGGATCAGCAGAAAAAAAATCCTTAGATCATTTTGGCCCAGAACTCTAGTAGCATTTAGCTGAAAGCACCGCTGTGCTTAAGAACCACCTCAGAGCCACCTCTCACAGCTGTACATTCTGCCTTTATTTCATTTTTTTTCCTCTCCATCATAACAGTCATCATGTCACCTCAAAAAACACGGAGCAAACCAGGAATGAGCTTATGAACTTACAGTACAGTACAAGTGATCTTACTTGATCAAAACTGAGCTGTGCCATGCCCTGAAGCACGGAGAACACCCTGCCATGTGTTTAGGTGGTGATGGCAGTGCACTCCTTTTGTTTCAGTGCGTGTTGCAAACTTAATAGAGTATCCACCCCATTCCCCACCACCAGCAATTTACATCAGATAGAAACAAACAGTGCCATGACTATGGCAGTACAATACCTTTTAAGCTGCAGAAATGTTGACACTATGCTACATGAAGGCCAATTAATCAACATTATTGAGTGTGTGTGCTGGCATCTCCCATAATTCTTCTCACCGTCTTCTTCTACAGTCTAACCCCACAGGTGACTGTAAAGTATATATTTGCAGTGAATTGATAGTTTACTATGAATAAAGACAGTACACTGTTGGAGTGTTACAAAATATGGTGTGGCTGCTGAAGCGCTGCACATATGAAGGATGGTTTAAAGGTAATACAGCAAGAGACCACTATATACTGTAGTGTGATTCCCTTGACCAGGTGCGTGTGTGTGTGAGTGTGTGTGTCAGGCTATGAATTTTATTACAGCTCCAAAATAGACTCTGGCCCCAAAGCCCAGGCCTCTACACATCTTCAATTTCAAAACGGTGGAGAGCGAAGAGAGAGGAAGAGCAAGGCGGGGAGAGTGCGGGGTGGGGGGGTGGATGAATAGGATGCTGTGAAGGAAAAAAAAGAGAGAGAAAAAGGCCCAAAAGAACGGCAGTGAGGGAAAGAAAATGAAAGTGAGCTGATTCAATCTTCAAGCACCTTACAAGCGTTTGCGTCAGGTTTCTTGTTTAAAAGGACAGGTCGGTGAGAGGATGTGGAGGAAGAGGGAGAGAAGTGTTGGGGGGGGGGGGGGGTAATGTCCACGATTCCTCCTCGTTTTCTCCCCTTCTCTCTCTCTCACACACACACATTTATTCCTTCTTCTCTCTTTTCCAAACTGTAGTGAAAAGATTAAATTGTTTACGAGTGCGAAGCGTGGCTAGCTAGAGCGGATGAGCCAAGAGCGACAGAGATAGACATTCTAATTCACGGCTGTACTTAGCGCCCGGGTCCCTGTGTGGAACAACTAATTCTTTTATCTGGCTGCAACACTCCGAGCTTCAACCACATTCAAAGAAAAAAAGATATATATACACACGTATATATATATATATATATATATATATATATATATATACACACATACACATACATACATGTATATATACATATATGTATGTAGTGAGAGAGAGAGAGACAGACGGATAGAGGAGTGGTAGGAAGAAAAAGAACAAGTGAACCGGGGATACAGTTTTTTACACTGTGCAACTGATAAAATAATCAATCTGTACTTGAATACTGGATTTCACCCAAGCACCCCCCACCCCAACCCCCCCAATTCTCCCACCCACCCATTCTCGTCGCCCCCCCCACCCCCCCCCACCAAGTCTCACAAAGAAGGGCGTCCGGGTGCAGTCTTAACCCTTTATCTTGACTGAGCAGAAAGACATTGCCAGCATCTCTGTCTGTGTTGGGCTTGGGGGGAGTGGGAGGTTGTGTGTGTGTGTGTGTATGTGAGTGAGTATGTGTGCAAGAGAGAGCTTTTGAGTGTGTATGTGTGTTTGCAGCCACGTGCTAGTAATACATGTGTGTAGGCTACATGTTAGTATGTGCTGGGATTGGACAGCTTGATGAGAGACGGATGGACTATGGGATGTGTGTATGTTTGTGTGTGTGTGTGCTTGGATGTGTGTGTCTGCAAGGCAAGTAAGGTGGGGGGATACAGCATGGAGAAGAATTACTGTTATCTCCCAGGCAGAAGAGGGAAGGGGGGGAGATAAGAAACTGCTGCAGCCGACAGAGAGAGAGAGAGAGAGAGACAGAGAGAAAATCAGGCGTGCGAGAAGTCGTGTGTCGATGGGGGCCGCCGTTGTAAATTGGCAGGATATTCAGAGCGAGCTAGCCCTGCTTGTGTGACTGCATCCATCTCTCTTTTTTTTTTTTTTTAAACCAGAGGTCTGCACTCCTGATAGTGGCATTGTGCGTGGCACACTGTATAGAAAGCTCATCAGTGCTGGTTGCCTATTGGGGCGTTATCGGACCTGGTAAGGTAACTGCACGCTTATAGACTGCACCCAGATAATGGGGGGCAGAAGAAAAGAGATAAAGAGGGGGGGACCTCTTCTCATTAACAGCTATCTACTGCACTGCAGACACTGGGTTGTATTGAGTGGTTCCTATGCCGGGAATAAATTAAAACGCACCCACAGAGAGGAAGTGGAAGGGGTGGGGGTGGAGGGAGTGAGGAAGAGGAGGAGTCTTGTAAATGACAGTGAAGCCGAAAGGTGGGGCATGGAAGGGGGGACACTGTGGACTTGCCTGTCCTCTCAGCCTGGCTTCAGTCTGACTGAGCCCTGCCCGCAGACAGGATGAGAAATGTATGATGTGTGTGTACTAACAAGCAAATGAAGCAGCTGGTTGATGGAAATGTCAGTGTGTGCAGGTGCCTGTCTCACTTCACCGTTGGCAGGATAGAAAAACACAAGTCCAGTAATGTCCTTTCTACAGCTTTTCCTCTTTTAGTGCCTTAAGCTGCAGTTCCACTGATGACCTTCAGATGCTGCTTCCAAAAATGATCTTCGTGCAAAACTCCCAAGTTCTTTAGTACAAAGCAATGTTTGTTGTTTATTTGCAGGCGTGTGCCCCCACATGGGGCTCATGGCCAGCATGTTTGCAACCAGTTACCTATTTACACATCCAGGAGGTGGAGAACAGCATTGACAGTCATTACTAGTATTGGCAATAATTACTCTACTTTTAGCTCTGGTATCTAAATATTTAAATATCTGACTCTTTAGCTGCTAAATGCTCCTCTTTGTTCAAATACTAGCCGCTAACTTTGTCCATTAGGTATCTGGTGTTACTTTACAGTATCAGAACTTTTTTTTTTTTTTTTTTTTTATTACTGAAAACAGATGCTTGCTGCAGCTGGAAACAAAAATGATGTGATTGGCAAAACTCAACCAAAACACTAAAGTTATGGGGTGTAAAACCAATACAATGAGCTGAAAGCTCTGGAGCTCTATACAGCAACATTTCAGCTTTGACTGTGGAGCGTCCATTGGCTCTGAATGACAGTATTAATGAACCATTCAAATGGAGCTGTTGATTAAAATTTGCTGGTGTAACACAGGGTGGAAAATATTGTTTCAAGGTGCTTAAAGCCAAACTTCCAATAATGGGCTATAAATCCTGCCGAAGGGAGCCCTCCTCTCTCATCATCCATCTGAATCTCCAATGATGTGTTTTGCCTGATTATAGTGGGCTGCAGCCCCTCAGTCTGTGCTCACTGAGGTTTACATATCAAACAGGTAATCTCCGAGCCAGTTGTCGACTCAGAGGCTAAGAGTTCAATCTGGCCTGAAGTGCTGTACTGGGGCGGCCGGCAGCTTGCCCGTCTGCATATTGCAGCGCTCATTTTATGGCAACAGCGGTTGTGTCCCCCGCTCTCACACACAGTCTGCGTGTCTCTTTTTCTCTTGTGCTTTCAGGGACATGGTGAAGAGGAGGGAAATGCAGCCAGCCTTGAAAAGAGCTAAAAAAAAAATAAAAAATAAATAAAAAGCGATACTCTCTTCCTCTTTCCAGACCCCTCCTCCCCTCCATCATCTCTGCTGACACACAAGCATGCAAGCATGTGCAAACAGGCTGAACATATACTGATGCACTAACACATGCTGCACTTTTAGAGTGTGTGTGTATGCATGTGTGTGTATGGACAAGACAACCATCAGCTGGCAGAACCCACATCTTCCTGATAAACCACCGCTCTCTCTCTCTCTCTCTCTCTCATACCCTCTCCCTTTCTCTTTCTTGCTCTCCTGTCTCTCCCCCTTCACAATAGAGTCTGTGCCTTCATTTGCATGGTGCAATTGGATCTCGGCAGCAGTGTGTTGTGGCCAGACAAGTGTAGCATTACGGGGGAACAAGTTACTATGGGGGAAGGTTAATACAGACAATAAGGGAGGCAGATAATGGGAATTGGGCTCCTGTTTTTCAAACCTCTTATCGGCCCCGGTGCGAGAAATCAGGCCCCTGCTTTGAATAAAGAGGTGGGGGGTATTTAAAGGGCCAGCTCTGTCAAGAGCGCTACTGTCATGTCCCTACACGACCGTGGTTTGTTCTGTGACATTTCCACAGATAGGGGTGGGGGCTGAGTGGGTGATGGTGGTATGGTAGCATGGTGTGATTAAGCCTGCTCTGACAAACTCCACTGTTCTGCCTCATCCCCTGTGTCCCATGTTCAGTAATGTGCATGTACAACAATTATTAAAAAAAAAAAAAAAAAAAGATGGAAGTCATTGATTTTGAGGTAATTGTTTCTTTCATTGTATCCACGTGTGCATGTTGATCAATCTCATAGGGGAGGTATAAATATATACATGGAAAAAATAATGGTGGGCAAAGTTAAGCATGTTGTGTTTTTTTGTCTGCACTTACAACTTAATGTCAAGGCTCAGGATCAGAGGAACTCAAATGCATGACTCAGGGACTCATTATTCAGCGGTGTTACATGCACTGGTGTTACAGTCACTGGTGTTACTCCTCTTCCTGGTAACATCAGTAAAACCAGTGACATTCCCGCCTAAATGAGCCTCATAAAAGCTGCAAAAAGGCATTAGAACCTTTCACACAGGGCAGAGTACCTGGCACGGGGTTATGTCAATCATATCCTCACCAATAAGAAGAGGAAGGTAGGAGATCATTATTTTAGGGTAATCTTTTGACTGCATGGCTTACGACAGGCTCTTTTGAGTAATTTTATTTTGAAGGTTATTTGTATTAGTATTTAATATTCTGAGATATTTCATCAATGTTTTTGACAGGCAACAACAACAGGGAGCAATGGCCAAAGGAGACAAAGGAAAACCCAGGAGCTGGAGGAGAAACTAAAGCATGTCACGAAACGATGTAACAAATTCAAGAGGACATATTTTTCTTTCACAAAACAAGAGCAAACTGAAACTCCTGAGAATCCTGAGAGTCCTGGGAGTCCAGCCACAAGAGCAGAAAGAATATTTCAAGGTCAGTCCGTCATCTCTCCATTAAAAAAAAAAACAAAAAACGCTTACTTTCCACTCTGCTCTGGCTGATGATTTTGGAGAAAAATACAAAGCCTCCAGAGAGATATTCCAATCACTGTGTCAAAAGTGCATTTTGGCTTCTCATAAAAAAGCTGGGAAGCAGGTGTAGGTGGGAAGACAACTGAGAAGGACAATGGTGAGATAGTTCTGTCCAAGAGACAACATCAGTAAACTGACCATGAGGAAGAAAAACACAGCCACCATACATAACGTGAAGAAGCAGGTAAGGTTACTTTGAGACTTATTGTAGAACCTTCACGTGAAGTTGGTGGCTGATCATGGAAATGTTAGTTACACCTTTCAGTTTGTAATTGTTTCCCTTCTGCTGTCTTCCCAGATCGGTGCCATCACAGGGTGGCCCTCCTTCAAATCTTACTTGGGCTATGTTCCGCCCATAACCCACTCCATCCAGATGCATCTCCGCCACTGCTGTAACCTCTGGAGAGACACTCGCTCTGCCCTGCTCCTTTCCGCTGATGTCAACAATCTCATTGCTAACTGCTATCAAATCTCAGCTCCAGATTACAGAGGTGCTCAGGAAGTTTGGTTGTCATCCAAAAATATTCCATTAAAAACTGACTTAAGGAAGCTCCAGGTGAGCATTCGAGGTGGATTATGTCATCAATCCCCCTACCACTGTCAAACTAAAGTTGCTTAAGACCATGAAAATCCACCCCATCTTACATGTCTCATGGTTAAAGCCTGTCTCTACCAGTCCTCTTCCAGCTACCAGTTCACCATCATGTCCACCTGCTCAGCCCTGCTGAGGGCCCTGCTCAGCTGCCTGTCCAACTCTCCAGCCTCCAATTTTGTTTTCAGGTATTAACTTGTTTGTTCTGCAGGTGAGAAAGTAAAATATCATCATAAAGATCATTTAAAACATATATGAAACATATTAATCATAAGGACAGCAAAAAAAAGAAAAAGAAAATAAACAAGCATCAAACATTTTCCTTGATTACAAAGTGGTTCATATGGCAGACAGTGATGATGACCACATTGCTACAACCAGCCACAGTGCAGGAATGCAGCTCTGCTTACAATTATTAACACCTTCCACTGATCTGCAACTTAATTTAAATCCCTCTCCTCTCACTGTTACATTCCACCCCTCTCCTCCCCTCCCCTCGGCTCCCCTCCCCTCCTATCTCTCTCCCAGTCCTCCCAGAAGGTGAAGGCGCCCAATTACCATGCGCTCACACAGCTCCTAACTAGAATACAATGGCTGTGCATTTTTCATCCCATATTTTAGGAGGAGGTAGGAGGAGGGAGCACAGTGAGGGGAGGGGTGATGGTTTTGTGTTGTAGGGAGAGTCTCCCACAGTGGCTGCAGATGGGAGCAGAAAGGCAGCGGATGTTGTTAAGGGTGAGGGGGGCGACTGAACACCTCATATTTAGAATTAAGTTTGACCCTCTGTGGAGTGTGTGTGTGTGTGTGTGTGTATGTGTGTGTGTGTGTGTGTGTGTGTGTGTGTGTGTGTGTGTGTGTGTGTGTGT
>JBBMJY010000026.1:23700325-23710707 GCA_037833715.1 Toxotes lorentzi
GTGTGTGTGTGTGTGTGTGTGTGTGTGTGTGTGTGTGTGTGTGTGTGTGTGTGTGTGTGTGTGTGAGTGTGTGTTTTTGTGTGTGCTGCGGGGGATGGCTTAGACGGACTGGCAATTGGGGAGAGTTCTTAATCATCCCCCTTCCTCTTGTCAAGTGGTTCCCATCATCATGACATTTAAAATATTCAATAATTATCTCACTGACTTGATGAGCTTGCTCTGATGCTTATACTCCCCGACACACATATGCACACACACACCGAAATAAATAAATAATGGGGAGACGTGTCATTCCCCATTCACTTGCATCATTTTGAAGGAGCAGTTGTGAGATACTTTATAGCCTATTGTGGGACTGCAGCCATTATGCCAGAGCTCTCTGAGAATTATGGGGCCATCGTTAATGTAAATGTGGTTCTTCAGCGCCACTCATCCACCTTGCTGTACTAAGAATGGTCAGTATTTTGTTTATGGGACAGTTTTTGTGTCCTCTTGTCAGGTGAAATATTTTTAGTTTAACCAAATCCAATCCTGTAGCCGAGGACTTTCTGTCATGTTGGTATGTGGGTACTGTACTACACTGTGCTGCAGCTGCTACAAATGAAGGAAGGCAGTAAATAAGAGAAACGACAATGAATGTTTGTGAGCACAAAGTTGGAGTTGTGACATGGTTAGCTTAGCATAAAGACTGGCTCTGTGTTAAGTCCAAAAATACACCTACCAACCCATCTAAAGCTAGCTGAGACATTATATCTTGATCTAATTCTGACCTTGGAAATAGCCATTGAGAAAACAGTGTGAACTCAAGGTCCTCTAACTTACTTTTTCTGGACCTTTTGACCATGTCAAATTGTCTTCATCAGCAGCCAAGGTTTGCTTAGTCTTTATGGAACTGTAGTGCTTTTTAACATCTAAAACAAAATAGAAGAGCAAAACAATCACTGACACTTTCCCAAGGGACCAATAAAGTATATCTGTCTATCTAAAAACTCAGGATCTAAATTTAGACAAAATTATAACCTTGATTTAAACCAAACTTAATCAAGCTACAGCCTCTTACTGTCTTTTAACCATCTTTACACAGATGGAACTGAGTGCAAAGTTGATGACTCGATAAGTGAACACATATATTGGGGGGCCCTGTTTGCTTAGGTGTCAAAACTTCAACCATGAACCACAACATCCCTGGCTTGTGTCTGGCTGAGGACCTTTGTAGCATCCATCTGTGCCTTGTTCCCTGTTATATCTCTACCAGCACTATCTAATAAAAGCAGAAAATAAATAAATGAAATAATGACGATGGACATACAGTATATGGGTAGAGAATTATACATTCAGTAAATGGGTAGAAAATCATGACCCCCATCTTGGCCTACAGTAGTTGATCTTTCTCCAGCTGTTCAGGGACCAGAACAGACACTATTAACTCAAAGAGGAGCTTTGCTGATTTTACGCATTAAAGTCTGTTTACCGATGTTGGGCAGAACTATGGTACAAAAAAAATGTCAAAAAAAGCTTATCAGACTTCTGTAGCCCACTCCATGAACACCAGAAACAAACATCAGCTGTCTATGAACACCACCATCACATTCAATGCCATAAACCCTCTTTGACCTATATACTGTACAACCACCTGTTATCATGGGACCGCTTGGGCCCATGACACATACTGACCCCAAGTTCACGAATGAGTTTCTATGCTCATAATCACTGGATACTTTTTTTTTTTTCTGTGAAGTAGCTGTCGGAGGTGTTGAGTTTACATTAGTGTCACAGTAACACTGCAAAGCATCATCTGTCAAACTCCAGCACACACAGGCTAATATCTTCACAAACTTGATGACTGTTGCCCGCAAATCCTCTTCTTCAGATGACCTTTGTCACCATGCCACCTTCTGCTGATGCATTCATCAGCAGGCAAATGACTACTGACACTGAATAACAACAGATAATGTAGATACTGGCACCATTATTCTGAAAATGATCTGTTTTGGTCCTCAGAAAATAATTTGAGTCTACATAGCCAACCAGCTCATGTATTTTATGAATAAAAATGGATGGGGATAAATATCCTCCTGAGGAATGACAATCCATTTGTTTTCATTTTGCAGATGGTCATTGCCCCATGCCCCACCCATTGTCCCACATCCCTCTCCCTCAGGCTGCATATCTCATTCACTTTACCCCCACCACTACCACACACCTCCTTTTTGTGCCATAATTAGCATTAGAGTGTTGTGGTGGTGGGTAAAACAATGACCTTCTGAGGACCAGAGGTGAATTCATGTTTGATTTATCTGTTTACCTTGATTTAAGTTAATTGTAGCACATTACAAACCAGATCATACCTGCACTGAAGCAAGGCTTCCATGCTTCCTCTGGACTGTCCACAGAAACAGGTTTTATTTATTAAATGTGAGCATGTGGACAAATCTGACACTGAACACAGCATGTGTAATACTATTGATAAAACGCCATGCTGACTAGCATGTTCTAAGTAGTACTACAGGTTGGCTCACATGTAAATGTGGGTTCTTCCTTTGCACGCAACCAACGACCTCCCCACACAAATTGAAAAAAAAAATTGCAATCTTGTGCCTGTTACAGTGTTCAAAGGCGCTGAATGGTCATTAAAAAATGATTCACATGACCGTTTCTGATTTGAAACTTCTATGGTTATGGTTTGGTTAAAGGACCAAAACACGGAAAAGGTTTGAGTTAATAAACTACTTGGCCAAGATAAGGAAACAATTGTGGTTATGGTTAAGCATAAACCTTCTAAAGCTTAGAGGCATGGCCAGAAGGTTTGGTACCCTTACACCTCACTGAAATAATGATATTTCAAGAAGACTATTGTCTTCAGTTAGTATCAATGGTGTCTTCATTCTTATTATCAGTCAGCCTTTTGAATGACTGATTACTTAGAGAAAAGTCATCCTACCATTTGCCAAGCACAGTCAAGGTAAAGGCTAAAGGACCATCTCCAAGCAGCTTGATGTCGTTATGTTTACAGTTTCAAAGGACCTAAAATTCAGAGCTCAACATTCGAAGACCAGGAGTGAAGTAAAAAACAGTCTTTTGTTATAACCAGGACATGAATGAATGTAGACTTTTAGTTGGAGCAGGACAGGCAGTTGCAGAGCATATGATGTTCCAGGAAGCAGTTTGAGTATGGAGGCCTTGCAGTCTAAAAGGGAATGGGACAGTCTGAGAGCTGTGGGAATATCCTCCATGGAAACAGGAAACAGCAGACAAGGTAAGTACAACACTGAGTTTTCTAAAGGAAAGCCTGCTGAATGTTACTACCACTGTGGGTGAACTGATGAACTGGCAGAGAATGAAGAGTGAAGAGTCAGCCCTTAAGTACAGCAGTTTGGAGGTGCGCTGATGACATGATTGTCAGGTGTGTAGGTTGAGTTAGTGGGAAGAGAATCTAGGCCACCACGCCCACCCCAGAAAGCACACACACACACACACACACACACACACACACACACACACACACACACACACACACACAGGTCAGTTCAAATGTAGCCATCACAAATGTCACTTTAAGAAGACCAAAGACTGAATTGGGCACAAACAAGCAATTTTCAGGACCATAATCCGGGTCAGGCTGGAAATGCTGCAGTTTAACCACCAACTCCACCTCCTAAGTAAGTGTAGCCACCACACAGGACAGGCCTGATGTTCCAGGACCCCAGGCAGCAAGTAAGTGTAAAGTTGAATCGGCTGAAGAACAGAGCCCAGCAAGCCTGATGTGAGTTTAGGCGTTTGACAGTCAAACAACAAGGGGCTGCTCTGACCCCTCCAACCAATGACGCCTCTCCTCCAAGGTCAGTTTGACTGCCAGCTGGTCTCTGTTGCCGACATCTTATCAGCTGGTGACAGCTTTAGAAAATAAAAGGCACAGGGACACAGCAGTTCTGGTCAGGTCAAGAATGCTGAGACAAAACCACTTCCATGCTGGTGTCTGATGCATCAGCCTCCACAATGAATTGGTGGGACTGGTTGGGCTGAACCATTACAGGTGCTCAAGTAAAGAGTTCTTTAAGATGACGGAAGGATTGGTCCGCCTCAGGGGTCCAGATGAATGCCGACATGGAGGAAGTGACTCAGTCTCTCACAGTGTCTTCACTCACTGTGATCTGACTGTTTCCACATAGAATTGGCAGCTTTCACAAACAGCTTATTCTCCAGAAACTTCTGCAAAACCTGGCAGACATGGGAAATATGATCATGTCATGTTACTGGAAAAGATCAGAATATGATCCAGATATGCAAAGACAAAGTGGGTCAGGAGGTCTCTGAGAACATTGTTAACTAGTGCCTGGAAATCTGTGGGGGCATTAGTTAGCTCAAAAGGTATAACCTGGTCATACCTTTTTCAAAATGTCCCAGGGGAGTGTTGAACACAGCCTTCCAGTTCCCCCGTCTTTGATTCTCACCAGGTGATAAGCTTATCTGCGGTCAGTGGCACCATCGAGGAGTTCAAAAGCAGATGTAAACAGAAGCAGAGCATATTTATTCTTGATGTATGTTCTTGTTATATTATTTAGTCCACGGAAATCTATACAAGGATGGAGTGTCTTGTCTTTCTCAGAAGGAAAGAAAAACCCAGCACCAAGGGTAGAGGAAGATAGGCACATTATACCTGCTGCCAGTGACTCACTTATGTATCAATTAGTATCAATTAGAGCCTGAAGGGTCAAGGAGAACACTGGCCCTTACAAAGAGTAGCCGTGGAATATCCTCCAGGTAAACGGGAAACAGGTGAGGTGAAAGGTGGATCTTGGTGGCTGGTGCAGATGGACCAGCAGTACAGGCAAGAGACAAGTAATTATTCCAGGGAGCAGACAAGATAAGTATAACACTGAGGAGTTTTCTAAAGAAAGTCAGCCGAATGTGAACTGATGAACTGGTGAAAATGGTTAAAGAGAATGGAGCGAAGAGCCGGTCTTTAAGTACAGCAGTTTGGATGTGGATTGATTACAAGATGCTTGTCAGGTCTGTAGGTGAGCTAGCGGGAAGAGAATCTATAGGCTACCACACTCAGGCCAAAACACACAAAACAGACAAACAAGGCATCACCGAAGAGGCTCAAGGGGTGAGGGAGACAATCCTCACAGATGTTCCTGTTACCACAGCTGCTAATATTATTAAGAAGTTTAAGGGACTGTAGCCAGAAGGAGTGTGGTTCTTTGAATGGTGGAAAAAGAACCAAGCAAAACTTACAGATAAAAGCTGAACTCTAAGATCAACATGCAACAGTGTCTGGTTGCATCACACGCTCTCTGAACCGACTGACCGACTGGAGTTTGCTCAAATGCATGCTGAGAAGTCACAATGTGGGGGAATGAGGAAGAATGTCCTTTAGACAGATGAAATAAAATGACAGCTTTTTAGTTAAGTCACATCAGCTCTATCTTCACAGAAAAAACAATGAGGCTTTCAAAGAAAAGAACATCATCTCCACTCTGAAATGTGGAGGAGACTCAGTTATGCTATGAGGAGGTTGCTTTGCTGTGTCTGGCACAGGGAGCCTTGAATCTGTGCTGGGCACAATGAAATCAAAAGATTACCATGGCATTCTGCAGTGAAACATGCTGCCCAGTGTCAGAGAGCCGTCTCATTTCCCATAACCATGGAAGGAAGAAAGAGTTTATACTTTCTCCCTTTTCCCCTGTGTTTGGTTCCAGCCCTGCATCCCCACTGTCTCCTCCTCAACTCGTCAGAAATTTGGGGTCTCACTTAGAGCAGTATGGGTTTGGAGAGCACGATCAGTTGATCACCACGGTTAATAATACCCCCTCCCTTCCCGTTGGCACGAGTGCATGGCACAAATAATGTTAAAATCACCAGGACCAAGAAAAATCCTTTCAGCCACCCAATATCCATATTAGGGTGAAAAAGCCAAATAACATCCATAAAGGTAAACAGTTTAATACAAAAGTGTTTTAATGAAGTCTTATCACAAAATTGTAAATGAAATTGAACCCATGAAAAGGTCATCATAAAATCTGGTTTCAATTCACCACTTCACTATATGTTCCCCAGATATACTTTCCCAGATCCCTCAAATATACATGGGTAGAAATGGGTCAGAGTTTCCAGAACAGGTATGTACATTATCCCAACAGGTTTGTTCATATAAATCTTGACTTATACACAGGAAATTACATAGAAATGTTTCAAGCCCTACTTTGGGTATAAACAACAATTCCACATTCCATCCACAGTACAACAGTACGATTAAAATACATTATGTGAAACATACTTAACCAAGCATAGAAACACTACACAGCATGACACATGCATTGAATGTCCTAGGACATTTGCCAGTAATCATAATTTATAAAATGACAAACTTATGAAAAGACACAACAGTTTTAAAGTGCAGCTCAACATTGCAATCACCATCTTCAAAAAGAATTTCGCACATAATTAAAAACCTTCAGCTCCATACTATAGCCCACATACTTGAACATACAAAATGAACACACATACCGGAGTAGACTGGGAAAAAATGAATGCTTGCACAAGTTGTGTCTGGCCAAAGCAATTGTCTGACTATTTCAGTCAAGCTAATGACCTGTTGATTTAAGCCTCAATGTTTTAAGTCACAGGAATTTGAAAAAGTTTGAAAAGGTCCCCTTGATGATGTTGCTCAATGATGATGTTTCATTCCTTTGGTCTCAATGGAGTAACACATTTTTTTTTTTTAATGATCACCTACAGATGGGAAAGGACACACTATAAAAGTATGCCTCAAAGAGGAATTAGTTTTGCTTGAAATAATTTTGTAAACAAAAATATGAACAAACAAAAAATGTATACTTGTTTGCAAACAACAGCAAACTACTCAATAATTTGTTGGTATGACCCTGACAGAATTTTTTGATAGTTTTTCATATTCACATGAATGTGCTCCATTAACACGCTCTTGTAATTCTCAGCCACTGCTACTGGGAGGATTAGTTCAGTTTTGACATCTCTACAACTCTTCTGTCCACAGTAATGTCAGTAGATTCAAGAAGACAAGGCATTTACCTCTGAAACCATGGTTTGATTTTTACTTATTACAGCTCTGAGTGTGGTACATGACCTGTTACCCTTTTCACTGCCACTTGATGCCATAAGAATTTTCTTTAAATAAGTATAATACGTGATGACACCTCAATCGGGAAGCAGTAAATTAAATTAATTTAACTCTAATTAAATTAAGAGCTGTGAAGAAGGAATGCAAAAGACCTGATATGAAAAAACCAATAAACAGATCTAAGCCACGCCATGAGGAAAAACCTTCCAGTCAACCTGACGAAAGCAATAACTAAAAATAACAATAATCCATGGCCCGACATCACACTCCAGTGCATTATTTATCTCAAAGACCTTTATTAATTGTTTGCTCCTGTTTGTTTTCCTGGGCCCACTATAGCATTAAGAGAAATTGCTTGGTTAAAGATTGATAAGAGCTGGGCCTTTGTGTGTGCCTGTGTGTGCTTCTCTGTGTTTGTGCTTCTGTGTGTCTGTGTGTGTGTGTGTGTGTGTGTGTGTGTGTGTGTGTGTGTGTGTGTGTGTGTTTGTATGTGTGTGTGTCAGTCAACATCAGTGTGTGTATATGTGCTCATTCACTCATCCTGTGTGCACGTGTGTGTCATGTTAAAGCATCTATTGCTTGTGTGTGCAGTTATCTTAGTGTGTATGTATATGTACATGTACCAGTGTTTGGTGTGTTGGTGTATGCATACATTTGCTTTCCACTGAATGCAAATGAAGCCATAAATGAAAAGGCTTTTACTCTGTAATTTTCTTACTGTTAATGAATACTAAGAATGTGTTGGTCTGACTCTTTACCTCCTGACTTCCCTCTACATCTGTGATAATTAACCCATAGTCTATTGGTTCCTGGTGAAGATATTAATCTTTAAATTCAGCTTAGAAATATATAGCTTCATTTATAAAAAGGCTCAGTAATTTCCTAAACCAGCTGGGTGCTGTAGTTTTTTTTGCCAAAGTTACATAAGCATAGGATTGGGTTGTGGTGGCCAGTTTAATTTTGCATCAGATTCCTGGATAGCAAAATCCAGGTTGGATTTGCTAAACTCAGCAATTTGCTGAAGTCAACTATATTCATACAGTGTCATTTATTTCTGTATGATAAGTGAAGAAAATTTATGCCATTTATGCCACAGTGAACCCGGATTTCATACGTGAAATATTGTTTGATGCTAATATTATTACTATGGATGTGTGTGGTCCTCATCTGTATTTTAGTGTAAAGGGCTATGTAGCATTAGCATCTGGCCTGATTCTACAAACAGACGTATGTACGGTAACGTTTGAGCCTGTAGCAAACTAACAGGAATGTTGTAGTGTTAGTGGCAGTGATGAGACAAACTGCAGCCTGTGTGTTTGTATTTTTAGTTAGCTAATACCCACTGACTGTATCATTTTGTGACAAGTTAACTTTGCAGACAATGGAAATATCAGCTCCACAACACTGAGCAAGTGGAAATAAATTCCCTTTTGTAGGGTGACAGTCAAAACCTCCACCAGTATATATCTACTATGGAGGCATACTAGATTTTCAACATAGTTGCATGTAGTGAAAACCTGAAATATTCAGTGAAGAAAATATGTAGCTGAATAAATTCAATTTACTGCAGTAAAGACCACCGGATTATAACAAAGCAGGTAATAATGTTGTCCTGACACTGTAAAAAAATGACCTCCAAAATGCTACAGTCACAATATTAGTATGAGTTTGACTGATGGGCCAGAGCGGCATGGTTCCGGAGTAGTAGCTGACAGGGTTCTCCTGCAGGGCCATGCCTGGTATCGATTGCCCGAGCCTGGCCAGGTGTCTGCCCAGAGAGAAGGAGAGAAAGAACAAGATCAGCCAAGCAGACAGAAAGAGAGAGGATGGGGGAGCAGGAGTGGGGGAGGACGTGGCCAGTTGGGTTGACCCTAAGGGAGAAATGGGAGGAGTAGGAGTGCATGTAGAGAACAGAGAGGGAATGATGTATAAAAAGAAGTGAGTTGCACAGACAACACTATGAACAGAGTTTACCTTCTTCTAAAATTGTTTTGACAGTCATCAGCATGTTGCTGTGTGGTGACAGAGTTAACCACTGCACCACTGTGCCGCCCACCTGAGATTATATTCACAGAAAATAATCAGTTCAGTTATACAACTGCAAGTCACATAGTTAATGTATGTTGCCTCATCACATTCTGTTATGCCTAAATCTATTGTCCTGGTACTTTATGCCCTATTGATTAAGTTACCTTGGTTTTAGCCACTGCCTATGTTTTACTGTATTTTAGCAGTTTTAGATTGATATCTTTCGGTTTTAACTTTTTTATTTTATTTTTAACTTTTTTATTTAATTTGAACCTTTTTTCAGCTAGTTTAGTATGTTAGTTTACCAAAAGTTAATTGGTACTCCTTGTTGGATTTTTTTTTTTTTATTATTATTATATTGATACATTTTAGTATTATTAATGAATCTGTTCATCTTAAAACAGTGATCTCCATCTGTCTTTATTTGCAGGAGGGAGGGTAAGTTGGAATGTGAGATCAACAGGCAAACTGGTATTGGATCAGCAGTAATGTGGGCATGGAAGGGAAATACAAAGGGGCCTGAACAAATTAATCTCAGTCTACATTCTAACTGCCACCTGTGATCAGGAGCTTTGGGAAGTGATTGAAAGAATGCAAGCGTAGATACAAGCAGCCGGATTGATTTTCTTCTCAGGATGGCCGAGCTCACCCTTTGAGACAGGGTGAGGAGCTCAGACATTGCAAAGGAGCTTGGAGAACAGCCACTACTCCTTTGGACTGAATGGAATCAGTTGAGGTGGTTGGGCACCTGATCAGGATGCCCACTAAATGCTTCCCTTGTATGGTATTATGGGAATGTCCAATTGGAAGCAGACCAATTGGACATGGTAATACATGTCCAATTGGTGGTAATACAAATCCCTTTTGGTTAGAGAACATCTCAGGATCCCCCAAGAAGAGCTGGGGAACATGTTTGGGGAGAAAACGGTCTATTGAAATATAGCAGAACTACTATACCTGAGTTTAAATTTTGTTCTTGTTGAAAACTGGTATACGTCCTTCAGTAGAAGGTGGTGCCCCAGTACAAACAAACTAATCAGCCTTATAATCAGAAGTAGTAAACTCTTGATACCATAATCTCTATCACTGCTTTGAAGGAATCCACAGGATCACCAACTGGCAATAAATGAGGATTTTTATTAATAGCTTAATAGAATAGAATAGAATAGAATAGAATTGTCATGAGGCAGCTCGGCTGCCTCTGGGGTTTTTCTGTTTTGGTTTGTTTTTCTCTCTTTTCTCTCTTCTGTGT
>JBBMJY010000026.1:23715368-23729669 GCA_037833715.1 Toxotes lorentzi
AAAACACTGTGCCCATCATACAAGTCAGGAAGTTCCCCAACCAGAAGCTCTGAATAAACAGTCAGGTAGGCCACATGTACCTGACTATGCCACAGCATATTCTTTGATACTACTGCTAACAAGATGCTGTCTGTCCTTGGATTGTCAGCTACTGTTACCAGTGAAAGTTGGTGCTCAGTTTTCTTTTTGTCAATCAAACACATGCTCTGGCCTGCCCACCTAGAGGCTTGGAGGTTGAAGGAGCCTTGAAAATCACTTTGACATAGATTTTAGACAAGGACTTATAATTTTAGCTGAATTATATTGCCTTATAAGAGCTAATTTATGTAGCATTAAATAAAAATATTAAAATATATATAAAGACATAGAGGATTTTCACTTTAGAATAAGAATAATTCACTTATTCATGTAGGTTTTATTTTTAAATGCAAATCTTTTTATGTTTACATATATTTATATTTCTGTCTCAACATGTAAGACAAGTAAAGAAAAAAACAACTATTTTAAAAGATTTGTTGCACAAAACCAAATGGGCTGGGCAAGATGTGCTTGTCTGTGTGCGTCTGTGTGTGTGTGAGCTGCTGAGCACACATACACACATAGCACAAAACACACACACAGGCTCTAAAGTTGTTCACTCATATACACAGGAGCCCACGCACACACACACACACACACACACACACACACACACACACACACACTTAGAGAGAGCTCTCTCACAGCTCTTATGGTTGCGGAAAACCAATAAAATTGCAAATTTCCCCTCATATTTTCACAATATCCTAAATAAACAGCAGCCTAGCTTTGCACATCCTCCCCCTCTCTCTCCATTTCTCTCTCTCTCTCTCTCTCTCTCTCTCTCTCTCTCTCTGTCCCCCCAACATTAAATATTAATCCGTATGTGGTGAGGATGACTCCAATCAGTGGAGGGTTGACATATAGGGAGACGGTGGCTGTCCCTCTCTAGGTAAACAGTAAAGAGATTGTTAACTCCCCACACATACACCACCACCAGAACCTTCACCACTTCCATCTTGCTCTCTCATGACAAATTTTCCTCCTAATTACACAAATCTACCCTCTATGGAAACTGGGGATGGATCATGTTCATGCAGATTTGTGTGCAGTCTGTTCAAAAGTGTCATTAGAAGAAATTTATAACAGTATCACTTTGAGTTCTGTGTGTTCCTTCAGTACAGTGTTACAGTACTTCCAGATTGTGTTTAGCGTAGCTTAGCCCAAAGACAGAAGTAGGGGGAACTACTGGTCTGACCCCCCCCCCTGATGGCTTACCTCAACTGCAGTCAGTCGTCCTTGCTGTTGCCCTGCCTGATCTCCAGTCTGCAGCCCCTGCTGATGCCCAGCCAGCTCCATCCTTCTTCCCTAGTGTTTTCCTTCATGCCTACTACATGGTTTTTTTACCTGTTGCCTGTTCCTCCCTGTTTGCCTGCCTGTCAGTTTTTCAGGTCTTTCAACGTCATACGTGACCCAGGTGACCCAGCGAGGGCTGATCAGACCCCAGCTACCTACTTACCTGATTTACTGGCCGTCCTATTTTGAGCCATGGTCATCTCTGCCACATCGGTGGATGCCTGTGGATGGCTCTCCTCTTCAAGTCTCACTCAATGCATATATTTCTGAAGGCTCTGGTTAAGAACGGACTGTGAATCCCCTGCATCCAGCCTCCACTGGGAGTCACCTCACTCTCTATCCATACTGACTCTATACTGACTCTTGCTAAACAGTCCTGTATACTTGGAAATCTTCATTTCAAAGGCTCTTCCAAGCTATCTTGCCATGGAACTGTCAGCTCCACACAATGACAATGTTGGTTGCAGGGTGGTGGCTGCAATATGGTAGGGGAACTTCAGCTGCCATTTGAAGACTTACTAACAGCTGCCAGTCCCTTGTTGAGGTCAGGATGCCTGAAAATGTTATTTTGTCTGGTTCTAGCTCTGATGAAGATGATGGCCTGCCTGGAGGGCTGGGAACAATATCTCTAACTTATGCAAGACACACACTGTTAACTCATTAAATCTCAATCAAAATACGCTCTATGCCCAAGCTGTTGGTTTGAGTCTTTGATCTCATCTTCAGAATACATTTTACGTAACGCTCATCACTAATTTTTTAATAATTTACTAAGCCAGCCCATAACTTAAAGAAAGGCATAAACACCCTAAAACGGCAACAATAATATGTCATATAAGTTTTCTGAACTCACACCTGATATGATGCAGATTGGTTCCAAAATCAACAGATGATTTAACACGGAAGATCCCAATGTCTGTAGAGACATACAGAGTCACACACATGCTGCTGCCGTCCATAAAAATATTCACACACTCTGCACCTGCTGAAAAGATTTTCACCACTCAGTAAGACCACCTCTTACTTGTCCTTGTCCTTTTCTTTTCCTCCCTCTATCTCCTCTTCCTCTTTTTCTCCACACAGACGTGTATGAGAGACTGTACACTGCTGTGACACCACAAGGGGCAGCAGTGGTACACACTACAACACCTGCAGCTTCTTGGGTCACTGTGAACAGGTAGACCAGCTTTTCTTTGTCTTAAATATAAGAAAGAAAGAAATGAAAGAAAGAAAGAAGACAAGTTAGAAATACTGAGCAAGCAAGCAAGCAACCATCAAGGAATACACACATCAAAGACAGAAAAAGACAAAGCATGAGAGAAACAAATTTAATAGGACAGAAATAAACAAGCAAAGGCCTAAATACAAACAACAAACCAACAAGAAAAAAGGACAAATAGAAATCAATGCATCGAGGAGACAAAAAGCAAAAGCAAAGAAAAGCAAACAAAATCTGAAAAAAAAAAAACAAAAAAGACATAGAATAGACCATAAGAAAAATAACTAGAAGAAAAATACAAAGACAACAAAAATGCAAAGAAAACTGTGAAAAAAAGTTTGGAAAAAAAACTTTTATAAAAGATTTTTTCTTTCTTCTTTAATGAAGAAGAAAACATATAAGTCACCTAAGATTTAATACATGTAATACATATTTATAACTTGCTCACACATATTTTATAATGGGTAGGGATCAGCACAGATCAGACATGGAAAACAACACTAAGACTTCAGTCATGTCTGTGTGTGTGTGTGTGTGTGTGTGTGTGTGTGTGTGTGTGTTAGAGTCACAATACAGGGTTAATGCATGTGGCACAGTGGTAGCCCTGTCTCAAAGAAATTACATTCATACACAAGTAATTAGCAACACAAACTATGTTATACAGAAAACGTGATTGTGACTGGATTACATTTCCTATTAACGTAATGAGGACATGTTTATAGGTGGATAATTTATGTAATTCAGTAAGGCCCAAATATGCTGATCCTGAATATATCAGTAAAAGGTTCATGTTTGTTCTCTACTAAAATTTCCAATATCACTTGTAGTGACAACAGCATCATAAAGCCAAACCAAAGCCACTATCTTTCTCTAACTTTAACCAGAGTGCTTTTGTTGCCTAAACTTAACCACAGATGAGACTGTGGATGTGAATTCTGGTCTCTGGTGAGACCAGAATTGGGAAAGCAGTTCAGCTGTTTATGAACGTAATCTCTAGGAGGCAGGGTTGCACAAGCTCTGTAGACTGGTGGTGAGAGTAGATTGTTGTCGTCCTCTAGCCGATCAAGTTCAGTTTCAGGTTCAAGTTCAAGTTCAATTTTCTTTATTCGTCCTATTCACAGTGGCAGTGAGAGGTTTTCCCATTGTGCTCCTCCATCATTGTGCCGGAGTCTACATACACAGTGCAAAGATTTAGAATATATATACTTAATGTAGAGTTTTAGAAAGTGGCAGTCAAGCAGAGGCAGTAAAGCATCCAAATATAAATGTAATATAAACATATGTTGTAGTATAAATATAATAAAAATGAGTGAAAAATGAGTGTTATGCATGTGCATGTGTTATTATGTATTTGTTGGTGTGGTGTGATGTAATATACTGCACAGCTATAAACATTTAGACATATGGACAGGATGTGTTTGTATATCAGGTGTTTGAGATGATTTGTGGTGGCATCCCCTGAGAGGTGTCCTCGTGTAGCATCTGGACCGCCTGAAGGAAGAAGCTCCTCCTGAGTGTCTCATTGTTGGTTGTGTTCAACAACCACTGTGTGTGCGTGTCCTACAGGGCAGGGAGGGGGCACTTTGTGGCATTCTCAGGTGAGCTCACCACCCTGGACAGTGCTTTGTGGTCCTGCGTTGCCAAACCACTGGGTGATGTCACCAACCAGGAGCCTCTGGATGATGCCCGTGTAAAACTTTCTGAGTACCAGTGGGGAGAGCATAGCCAGGTGGCGCAGGAAGTAGAGGCATGTCTTCACTGTCAGATTGTTTGTATGATTTGTCCATGAGAGGACCTCAGTGAGCTGAACATCAAGGTACATGAAGCTCCTAACTCCCTGTACTGCGATGTTGAAGAGGCAGTAGTCCTTAGTCTGGGCCCTGCTGAAGTTTACAACCAGCTCCTGTTTCAACATTCAGGGAGAGGCTGCTGACATGACACCATGAGGCTAGGTTCTCCACTTCAGGCAAATAGGGCCTCTTGTTGTTGCTGCTGATCTGGCTCACCTCTACTGCACAGGCACTAGTATTCAAGGAGTACAGCAAGGGGCTGAGGACACAGCCCTGAGGGGCTCCAGTGCTGAGGGTGATTGAGGAGGATTTTGTGTTTCCCACTCTCACCACAAGGGATCATCCTGACAGGAGGTCTTGAAGCCAGATGTAGATGGAGTAGATCTCTAATTTTTTTGGTGAGCAAGGAGGGAACAATGGTATTAAAGGCTGAAATGTAATCCACAAAAAGCATGCGTTCATTTTCCCTGGTGGGAGAGGGAAGTAGTTCCAGAAAATGTGTGATGACGTCGTCTGTGGATCAGTTTGCCCAGTGACAAACTGTCGCAGGTCAAGCAAGCTGGGGAGTGATTAGCAGATGTGGTCCCCGATCCACCGCTCAAAGCAGTTCATTGCAACAGAAGTAAGTGATACTGGGGGGTAATCACTCAGTGATGCAGGGCAGGAGAGTTTTGGGACAGGGACTGGAACAGAGGCTGAATATGGTGGTGAAAACTGGAGGGAGTTGGTCTGTACATCAACCAATCAGGAACAACTCAATGAGAAAAAGATCACTATAACAATAGGCTTATCATTTCTTTTTCTTTTTTTGTTTGTTTTGTTCTTATATAGACCAACAATATATATGACATAAAATATACAGTACAAATGCATATGCACGCTCATGTATCTGGGGGTTACGTATTATGGCCAAACCGCCCCCTGGCTGCCAATCGAGATACACCATGAAATTCAAATGTCATAACCAAAATATTAGGTCTAATTCCTCCAAGCAAATACCCTAATGCATACACATATACAATACATACACACAGCCACATACATTCTATAGATTCTATGTCTTAATACTTCATGACCTCTTTACCCTGTCTGTGGCTCTCAGCCCCAAAGACACTGGTCCCTACTGTCTTAAAATCTTTAAAAATGGCTCACAAATGTACATTTTCAGAGGCTCAGTAATTTTTTTCCAATCTGCTTACTGTTGCTTTTCAGCAGTACATTACATTCTTCAACATGGAGAAATAGTGCATTTGTTTGGGTCTATTTGTGTTGGATTAATTCATATTTGGTGCTCTGGTGAGTGTTTCTGGCAGCAGAATGGTGTGTGTGGGAGACTGAGTCAAAATAAATTACAGTGTATGGTTATGGTAATGAAGGAACATGTCACCCAGTGTAACAGTGCGGCTCACTGATGTTTTTTTCAATAGTTTTTGGACAACAATGGAGCTCTGTGACTCAGATGATATATCACGTTTTGGATACACACAATATTTGTTAGGAGGACATGTTCATTTACGGTTTTGGTCTAAACATGGTATTTACTTAATTATTTTCAGTAAGAAAAAACTGAAAATCACCAGATGTATTTGGTATGGTTAATTTAGATATAGAATAATAACATTTTGCAAATTAATTGCTAGATTCCTAAGAAGTGTCCTCTTACATTAGGCCACCTGTCCTAGACACTTTATGTGTCTGTTCCTATACCAAACTACTGGTCATCTGATAATGTCTGTCCTCTTTGAGGCCATATCTCAGAAATCAATCTTTGCGACAATGATGTTGTAGAAATATTAACAAAATCTTACAAACGTAATGTTTTACATTTAAAATCAGGGGCCTAGTTACTTACAGGTTTGCAACTTCTCCATACACTTCTTAGTCCAGTCTCTTCAGTCCTGTACAGATGTGCAGAGGTGCAACAGAGGTCTGTGAATATTGGACCAAATGGTGTACACTTCTGGAAAGTGTCAGACAGGACATGTCCCGGGTAGTGCTGACCTGCATCATCACATCTAATCGTGGGAGAGATCCTATATTTGATGGATAGAAGGACGACATGAAAAAGACAAAGACCGATCCATTACTCTTCCCCTCTCTGCATTATGACTAACAGTATGATTAGACAGCCTTGATCTCAGCCTTCAGAAGCATCTAAAATGTAGGAAGGGCTAAACAAATGAGAGGAAGGACAGTGGCTTTCAAAACTACCTCCACCGTGACTTCTCTGTGTCCTTCAGGACTGGGTTGCACCAGCTCTTCATAAATACATTACCAAATTTAAATGTATTTTTTGTAAATTAGAAGTCCTTTCTAAGTTCCTAGTGACTACTACCTAGTTTCAGACTAGTGATTTAATAAACTGGGTTGCACCAGTAAAACAAGAAATCTTTGTTGGCATACATGAAGAAATTTGTTCCAGAGTAAAAAGCACAGTTTAGAATGAGTGGGATATCCAGTTGTGCTAACCAGCTGATGCTGTTCACTCATTCAGTCCAATGTTACTAGCGTAAAGTTTTGTAATGTAGGGAATGTTGTGTACTCTATTCCACACTGCTCCACCATCTTTACCACACAAATCTGCTCCTCCCTGAGTATTTTTAATAAACCATTCTTACATGAATAATATGTGTGTTCTGTATTTACATCCACCTCTTTGACTACAACATTATTCCTATCTGTTTATGTCGTATTTGGTAATTGTATTTGGTTACACGCCTACACTGTGAAGACATAAGCTGGGTGTTTGTTTTGCATGAAATCAGCCAAACACATATGGATAGATGACTATTTTTTACTGAGCTTCAAAATTTATTCTTGACCAAGGTGAACCTGTTTTTTCAGCAGAGGTTGTTTATTCAGTTGTCATGGAACTTACATTTCTCTGAACACTTTTAGGACTTCTCACAGGGATCAGGGTTATATTCTTAATTGTTTAAAAGAAAAAGGTGTTGGAGAATTTTCTGTTTACAGAGCACATAAAAATGTCTGAGTTGTCTCTCTCATCTCACTCTGACTTGATTTTCCACACAGAAAAATCAAATTCCAAACATTTCTTAAACAAGTATGGTACAACGGTTTGTTACACCGGTGCTGACTCTGTGTGTGAATTGTGCTTTGACACCTGATACTAGAAAAAACACATGTCCTGTCCCTTCCTTCCTCACTGCCACCCTGTATTACTTACATTTTCCCATCACTCCTCCAGTTCACACTCTGTCCATCCTCATTTTCTCCCTCTTTCCTCCCAACAACGATCAAAGTTTCCCATCTCTTCTTTTTCTATTCAACCCCTGCCCTCATGTCCAACATGTCCAACTCCCCCATTCCACTTATTGTCTTACAGACTGACTGTGGACACCTCAGCTAAACCCTGCTGCACAAGTGTGCACGCATCATACACACATGCTCCCATTTAGTCAGAGAACCCCCCACACCCTCCACCCCCATGATGGACTGGGATTGGCTCCCACTGTCACAGTGTGTGATTGCGACCTCCGTTTGACCTGCTGGGGATATATGGTGTACACGGGTTATCTACATAATGCACAGGGAGAGAGGTGAGGGAAGCCATCTTATAACAAGAGAAGAGTGTGAGGAGGGGGAGAGAAAGGGAGAAAGAAGTCTGTATGAAAAGATATTGCTGGGAACTGAGTTGGATCAGATAGACAATAGTGTTGGCTTAATGACAGGGGCAAATGTTACTCTTTATTGGAAGCCAGGGAAAGACCAGCCTGACGTTTCTCTGTGTGTGTGTGTGTGTGTGACGGCTGACTTATTTTTTTAATGGAGCTTCAAAGACAGAAAATGTTCATTCTAAACTACTGTATATTGGTAATTACATGAATACATCTTTAGTGTGTTTGGATTCATTTATGAGTGTTGTGTATTGATTTCTCCGTTTAGTTAATTAAAGTCTATCTGAGAAGGATGTAATAGCTTAGCAAGACAAAGGGATGACAAAAAAAACATACAAAAAATAAATGATAAATGATTTTAAATGGTATTAAAACTGTTGGCTGTTACTGTTACTCTGTGTTTAGCCACTCTGGCAGCATAAAGGCTGCCTTAACCTCTAAGTAGTGTAGTTTGTTGGGGCCATATACAGCCTGCAGACACTACTTAGGGCAAAGACAAAATGCTGAAAAAAAGAGGGGACGGTGCTCTTTTCAGTAAAGAAATCAAATTATTACCTAACCATATACTGATGGGGGCTCTGCACTTAAATGTTTCTTTGTGTGTATGACATGTTGAAGAAAATGATGGAAAACTCAGAGGTTTAAAATGAATTTTTGTCCCAATTGATCTGCTGTGTTTCATTCTGACCTTGTATTTGTACCATCATAAAAAAAGTGATGTTTGTTTATGTGTTTTATAATAAATGTAATCATGAAGCAACCCAAAAAATGATGTAATTGTCTTTTTCTTTCCAGATCCATCATACCTCATTCTACTCTAAAGTTAGTAACACACAATTAGCATATTACAAAATATGCACACGTACACACACGATGAGGGAAATTTTCTTAGCAGCCTGTGCTCAGCCTGTCACCCGGCTGTTTGAATGGAGCGCTCTGCTCCTGACTGCCTGCACACTCACAATAAATAGTCCCCGTGGGGGAGCACATACAGTCACACCAGAGCAATGCTAAAAGCAGTTCATTTCCATCCAAAGTTTCGGGCAGACTGACGACAGAGCCAGTCTGTCTGCTGTTGCTGTTGGTGTGGGAACGTACTGCAGGCAAAAGAGTGTAACTCCACCCACACTCAGATTACACACATTGGGACTGGCAGAATAGAGAATAGAGAGCCTGACATAAATCTGTTCATGACCTACATTCATACTATGGTAAGCAGAATCAGTCTGACTTAAATCAGCTCAATACTGACATCTATATAGTTGATTTTTTTTTTTCACATCAGTGATTGGTAGGCTTTTGATGAGTAGAGGAAGAGCAGTCATACAATGGTGTTAGTGTTAGAAGTCATTCTGAGGAGTGGTCCGTGTCACAGTGTTACATTAGTACATTACTGCACTGGACTTTATCATTAGAACAACATAAGGAGTATTTTGATGTAGCTGGTCCAACTGACATTTTCTGATATACATCTGGGTAGTTTAAACACATCAAACACATCACTTTATACTATATATCCTGTTCTATGATTTTATTATATTTGTATTTATTTACATTTACATTTAAAATAGAGTAACATAACTTTGTATCAACATTACTGCTTTTAAAAAGAATGTGTAGCTTCTTTTTCATCTTCCATTGAAATGGAAATTTTGGACCTAAGAAAAAAAAAAAACAAAACTGTCAGGCATCTTGCTCTTATAATACCTCAATACATGTGACATTACACCATGACATATTGTGCTCAAGCAGACCAGGAGTTATTTGTATGCTGAGCCCTTAAACGGCAACTATTGATCATCTTCAAACATTGCACAATGATGCATAATCCCTCCCCATAATACCCTCTTTATAATGATCATGACAACTGGCAGCTCCCCTCACAAACAAAACAGACTTGGAAAAAAAAGGGGCATTTAAGAAGTGGACCATAACGTTACAGTCCCCTCTTCTTTTTATTTTTTTATGATAGCAAACGATCAGTTATCCAGATGGCAAGAGATGTGGAGGGGCGGCTGGCATTGTCCGCAAATGTACACACACACACACACACACAAATTTACACATTCAGAGAGTCGAAAACAAAGATACATAAATTCAAAAGAAGGAAACACATCCTCTGACACATGCACACATACGTACACAGAGTCATAAACATCTGTTGTGTTGTGCATGCAGGTATCCCTGCAAGTGCACAGATGAGGCCTACAGCTGCTCGATGGTTCCCAGTGAGAGTATAGCACCGCTGTGATGGATAAGGTGGGATTCTTCTAATTGACAGTTTGTGGGAAAACAGATGGTTTATTTGCTGGCATTTATCACGTCTTTATGACCAACAGAAGATAATGTCACAGCAAAAGGAGAGATCTTATTTGAGGATTTTACAAGTTTCACAGTATAATACTGTAAAGCTCCAGTACAGGGACTCAGATGCACAGTGCAGAGAGATGTTGAATGTTTTGGCTATTTCTTTGGACAGTGAAAAATAACACCTTTTAAAAATGAAAATCCACCCATTAATTTATTTAACCATGGCCACAATGTTGTCTTAACCTTAACCAGGAAGTCTTGGTTACCTACATGTAGTCAAACCTGTTAACCTGCTGTTGACTGGAGGTGGCTCATAAGCAGGGCCGCAGATTGCCAACAGGCAAGGCAGGCAAATGCTTGGGGCCCCGAGGGCTGACCAACTTTGAATCACTAAGGCAGTGAGTAGGCTTTGTGGTTTTATGATACTGAAAATTGTATCTTTGTATGATGCTTTTAAATTGCACGTTCTTAATGTTCATATTCTTATTTTTGAAAGGAGCTTTTGAAAAAAAAAAAGTTTGCATTTTTTGTTAGTGTCATATTATTTATTATGTAAGGGTGATGGACGCTAGTTGGAGGGCCCCCAGTGAATTTTTGCCTAGGGCCCCAAGAGACTCTAGAATCGCCTCTGCTGAGAAGAAAAACACATGTATCTTTTCTGTAACAGTCAGATGGGTCATTTTGGAATGAATTATAATAATTTTAATTTGTTGTCTCAGGTTCAAAGATGTGCTAAAATGAACCAATGGAATTATCAAACCTCTATTTTGAAGGGTGCTTCAACAAAGTCAGATCTTAGTTTATGAACTGCATTTCCTTCCACATATTTCCTTATCATCCAGTATCTAAAAATCTTCAAATGTGCATGTGTGTCACAGGATGTATGCATCTCTAAGCACCTGTAGACCTGTGTGTGTGTGTGTGTCTGTGTGTGTGTGCGTGAGCCAAGTTTGTATCCGTCAACCTCCTTACCTCCTGGAGTTTCCATTATGCCTGTGACCATTCTATAAAATGGAGGTCATATCAGGTGCCATTTCCCTCAACCTGCCTCATCCAAAATGCATCATTTTCCCACAAATGGCACATGCATGATGTTTCAGCAGTGGGATAAAAAAGAAAAAAAAAACCTGCTGAAATACAGCATTACTGCTTCTGCATAGTTTAAACAGCGATGAACAGACAAGGCAACGTATGAATAAATAGAACATAACTGCACACACACACACGCTTACATGCAGCTGTGAATATTTATCTGCCAGTAGAGGTTTATTCTACGGAAAAATGTAATACAATGGCATTTTCATTTGGATTCTAACCAGTGACCCTTCACTGATGGTACACAGAGTGACATTTTTCTGTGGTAACACTAAAAACACTGCTGATTGACTATGAACAGCACAATGTGACAAACACAGGACAGCTGACAATTTTAACTGGTTAAGAGTTGTTTTTGGTGGTCCAGTCGCATTTCTGTGTGGTAAGTCCCAAATATTTTACATTATGTGGTTTCTTACAGTAAAGGCTAAATCTTGGGGATCTGCAGTCTGGGATAGCCAAATCTCTATTAGTTTTTCTTATGCTAACTTTGCAAAGGAAATGAGGAAAGTGTTTGATCTTCCTGTCAGGGCACATGCAAACATCTTCTGAGTTATCAAAAAGAGTTGAGGGCGACTGGACTTGGTTTTAAATCTTGAAGACTCTGTAAGGTTGTTATTAAGGCCACTGATATTGTTCGGTTCATAACTGCTCCTAGCTGGTATAACCACAGAAACCGCTCCATCAGAAAGACTGCACACCCAAACACAAAGAAGCCACGTATATGCAGTCCAATCCAGTGAGGAATACACAGACCTATTTTGGTGAAAATAATGGCTCACCACTGCATTGCCTTTATGACTGCTCCATTGATCTTCTTCTTAGAGCTCCCCTGCCCTCCATTTGCCTCTACATTGGAGAAATAGAATCATCAGGATGAAGGATGCAGATGAGTAGAACATGGCACCCCTCTTGGCTACTTTGAATACCTGGTCATGCCTTTTGGTGTCACACAGGCCCCTGCAGTCGCCCTGGTAAACAAGGCCCCTTGAGACCTTCTCAACCACTCTGTGTTTGTTTATGTGGGTGACATCCTCATCATCTCCCAAAACTTCTATCTTGGAGAGTGGGAAAGTGAAGACAGACCCACTGAAAATTCAGGCAGTGGCAGGGTAGCCCAAACATATATCTCTTAAACAGCTCCAATGGTTACTTGGAGTTGCTAACTTCTACTGTGGATTCATCAAGGACTACAGTTGCGTTGCCACCTCTCTAAGCAAACTTACTTCATCTGCATCTCTCTTTTCCTGGATCTGCTGACCATAAGAACCTGTCTTACATCCAGGCTAAACAGCTGTCAAGCCTGGTGGGTGCTGTTCTTCTTTATTTTTATCTTCTTCGTCTTCTTTTCTATCCCTTTTTTTATCTTCTTTATTTATGTGAAAGAAACATCAAGCATAATGTCTGCTCCTGACAATATGTTCCTGATGAGGCTGCCACTAACCCAGAGGTCCCCAATTTACATCTCAAGTCTGCAAGACTTTCTGTCAGGTCCTCAAAGCCTCAATGAGTTTGACCTCTAGTTATCATCCTCAGATCAATGAGGACACAAAGTGGGCTAATCTGTGCCCACTGGAGCCACTGGAGGCAATGCATGGTTGTGTTACCACCTGGAATCCCTGGATTGAATATGCGTACAATTCCCTGCCTGAAGTGGCCACAGGTATGTCCATTGATTTCTTACCACCTCTCTTCCTGGATGAGGAAGAAGAAGTTGCTGTTCTTTAAGTCCAGACCCATCTCCGCCGTTCTCTGCTCAGCTGATCACAACTAGCACTTCACCTACAGTCAATGGACCTTTACACCCAATTACCAGCCAGGTCACAAAGTTTGGCTTTGTTCTTAAGACATTTATTTAAAGATGGACTCCCCTGCACTACATTAGCCCCTAATGAAATGGACATCATCACTAACCTCTTTGTTGTCAAATTCAAGTTACCCAGGTCCATGAGACTTCATCTCACCTTCCATGTTTTCCATTCAAAGCCTGTCTCTGTCAAGTCTGTTTCTGTGTGTTGGTCCACACTGCAGATTTACCACATGATCAGTTCACTGAAGTGCTATCCTTTAACTTTTTTACAAATACTACTGTACTTTTACAATATTTTTAACTATTGCACAGTGTTTGGGCAACTAATGATTTTTCATGGATTTACAACTCACACTGACTTTAAAATAAAATAAATTTGTCTTTATAGGTTTATGGTGCTGCAATGCGATCATGCTACAACTGTGTGTACTACTGACAGAGAACAGTGATTTGCATCACCGCAATAAGTCATCTGTCAGGAAAACATAGGTTGTTTTAGGTGTTTAAACATACTAACAATGAGGTCATTTTCTGTAAGCCTTGTACATTTACCCACCTCATTCAGAGACACAAAATGATTACTCGCTGTAGTTTCCTGTCTAGCACCTTCCTCTTATGTGCTTCTGTGGGAACTGGAACACATGCAGTGAAATCTGAGGCCACAGCCCCCCCACAGTGTCACTGGCCCTACCTCACGAGGACCACTTTTGGACCCTTATTGGCCTAACTGCCCCTCAAGTACCATTGCACCCCACCCCACCCGCCCACATCAGGGCTCCAAACACTGGGCTTTATTGACTGGTTTGGGATCCTCCTCCTCAGGATAGCCTACTTATCCTTGCAGCTCTGCCTCCATCACAAGAAGATAATCTCCTGTGATTACCTTCTATTTCTCATCTGCTCACTCTATCTCTTTTCCTCTCTCTCTGTTTTGTCACTTTCCACTCCACTCTGTTCTGTTGTTACATGACCGCCACTGCACCCCCCGCCCCCCACACACACACACACACACACACACACACACACACACACACACACACACACACACACACACACACACACACA
>JBBMJY010000026.1:23729769-23758667 GCA_037833715.1 Toxotes lorentzi
CACACACACACACACACACACACACACACACACACACACACACACACACACACACACACACACACACACTTCCCACCCCTGCCAATCCCCTTGCTTTCTTTCTCTTTTCAGCTTCTTTTTTTTTTAGTTTGGAGGTAGAGGTGGTGAATAGAGAAGGCCTCATCTCCAGCACCGTCTCACTGTGTGTTCTTTTGTACAGGCAGTTGTCGGCCAGCTGCCTATTCATACAGCCCTGCCAATTAGGACCCCATTCAGAGAGCATGAGAGACGACAAGAGATGAGATCGGTTACCCCACACCCCCGTCCCCACCCAACATAGATATGGTTTGGCTTTAAAGCCTCTTCTTCCCTGACTCACCTCGTCTTTGATCCTTTGATTCTGTATCCAGCATTTTCTTGTATGTGCTTCATTTCTTGTAGGGCTTGATCAATAATGGTTTTTGACATCTGATACTGATGGCAGTATTTTTGAATTTTTGGATTGCATTTGTCTGTGCCATACTGATTATATTTCTGTTTGACTGTTTTCAAGCAGAAAAATCAATCAGCATTTAGATCATAATTGGACATAAGAATACTCAACTATCAGCCAGACTTGTATGTTCTTGTTGGTGGGTTAAGTCTCACTAGGGCTCAGTTAACCCACTGGGGGACCCCTGGGCAAAAATGAGCTACTGACCCATGTTTCTCCCCCTGTGTATACATTGTTACATACTAGTTTATAATAAATGCCCCTAAATGCACCATATATATACAATGTAAAATGAAATAAAGTGGGCTTTATAGTAAAGTCCACTCTGGAATAATGAGATAATACTGCAGATGTTGCTTCAACCCAGTGGTTTCAAACTTTCTTGAACCATGACACCCTTTTATAGTTATTTTGTATCCAAGACACCTCTCTGTGCCTGTCAGATGTCATAATTGACATATTTAATAATACTAAATAATAATATTAATAATAATCTTTATTTGTATGGCACCTTTCATGAAAGAAATGCAGCTTACAGTGCTTCAAAATCATATACACTGAACTTCAGAAAAAAATAGACATAGGATGAACATAAAAAAGTGATAAAATGTCATATTGACTCTCTGAATAATAATAATAATAATAATAATAATAATAATAATAATAATAATAATAATAATAATAATAATGGTTAACAGCCAAGCTGCAGATTTTTGTGGAAAGCCAGTAAAAAGTCATTATTATTAATTATTATTAATTATTCCAATCGATTTGTCTTGAAATAAATCAGCATCAGTTTTTTTTGTTAATGTTAGACTTAAAGCTTAGAGCTGAATCTACAGTAAGAGAGTTCATTTCCCCAGATTATTAAACAGCATTTCTCTCTTTGTTTGAGGTTCAGCTGGTAGGATTTTATTTTTTGTCTTCGTTCAAGAAATTATTGCTCATCCATTTAGTTATTGCCAAAAGACAAGTAGTAATGGAGTTTTATTTAAACCAATATCAATATTAAGTGAATATAGGACTATTCACAAAGAAACAAGAGCTCAGCTGCTTTATGCCGATGTGCAGAGATTAATATTTAGCCGCTGTGTATTTTACATCGTTTTAATATTGTGTAAATATACAAACAGCAGTTTTGCGAGTGAGAAACACAAAACCAGTCACACACTGAGTGCCCTGCATGCTGTAGTACATCTATCTGTATATCTAAAACATTGTCTGTGCTGTATGCCAATGTGTTATGTGCTCTGTATTTATATTTTCTAACATTTTTTGATGCCATACATTGATCATGTTGAGTGACATATTAAAGATGCCCTGATTTTCTGGCTGTCCCATTTTTTTAAAAATGCAAATATTCTGGTGGTTCTCTGCATCATTTTAGGGACATGTCCACATCATTTGGGATCTTGTTTAGAATTTAAAATGACCTTTTGTGCATTTCAACAATGGTTAGCCGTGCAAGTGTTTGTAATGATGGGCCACAGGTGGGTCTTACAGGGTTGGAGAGGTTAACTCAAGGAGGCAATTTTGGTACTTTTACATCCCTGAAAGCTTTAATCAACACAGACACCAAGTTACACATTTGCTTCCTTGTGTTGGCTGCCACACTCACACTCACCCCCACTACAATGGCCCCTCTAATCTCGCTCTGTAGAGCAATCATTAACAGGCCGATTCCACTGTGGCTGAGATGGGTGGAATAAAAAAGAAAGAGGAATGCGGGGAGGGGAGCAGAGGAGGGGCCTGTAATGGATACTATGGCCAGTAATTAGGCACCAGGTCCCGTGTTAAAGTGTCGTGACTTTGGGAGAGCTATTTAGCCTGCTAATGAGTCTCTAACAGTTTATTGATGCCACTTCTCCCATCACTTTTCTGACACTTGCTTCCCTTCAGCCCATTTTTCCCTCTGCCCTGTGGGACTCCCCAAGCAACCATTGTCGCTAATTAATTGAAATTAGGACAGATCAAATGCATTCCAACTTTTCTCATATGAGCAGAAGTACCTGGGGGAATGAAATTCCAATTTAGAAACTTGGGGATTTCTGGTCCGCCCCTTGAACGGTGTTAAACGAGGATTCTTAATACGGGCATGAGGCACTAATGCATCCGAGTAATAGACGCTAATCTAGGGGCCATTGTGGCCTATTGTCCAACTTGATTCATTGTGATACAGAGGCATTTGTATCAGCGTGGTACCATAGTTTTGGACTTGATTGCTTTGCCTTAGGGCACTTTTTATTTTTTCTCAATGTCCAATTGCTTTCTCTCCAGAAAAGTAATGAATTAAGACTTTTGATTACAGTAACTTGTGTTTCGTTTTCCTCAGCTGTCTGGTCCTTTTGTAAACTGCTCCAGGACACTGCATCATATATTTGTCTGTCTGAAGCTAAAATCTTTTTAAATTTACTTGTTTTCTTCTTATTCTTCCCTGAGACCAGTGTGGGAAGTTGTTCCTTGCAATAAACATTTAAAAAACAGAGGAATTTATGGTGTTCATAGATCAGCTCTGGAAGAAGGACAGAATGAGTTCCAAATCTTAAGAAACTGGATATGCTACATCAGCAGTGATGGCCTGCTCAGTGCAGTGGTTCAGCCTTATCTAATTACTTCAGTTAAACATGTATAATAGTCATTCATCATATTTTGTGAACTGTGTCAAACAAGACAAGATTTCAGGTGATGGTGTGCATGTACACACAACTGTACATGGCTGCACAGTCCTGAAAAGAGGTTTAAACTCAGTAACTCAGCCAACTGAACTCAGTAAGTGACAGCACTTACTGAGTTCAGTTGGCAGCAGTAAGTACATTAATGACCTGAGTGGTACAGTGATATCTGTAACTAGCTGTAGTTGTGGCTGAAGCTGTAGCTAGCTTGAACAGGTAACAGGCAAACCCACTGGATATCACAATACCATGCTAGCAAACACGGCTAACAAACAACGAGACTACTTGAAGCACAATCTTAACACTGCTGACATATGAACAATGTTCTGACTGATAAATGTTGTCTTTGTCTAAATTAATATGATTACAGGTTTGGAGACAAATAAAAACGGAAATAAAAAAGTGTATGAGGTGGTGTGCTGTCATATTTAGCTAAAACAACAGATTTAGATTTTAATTCAGTTCACTGGATTTTTCATTTGGATCTTTTTGTCACTGACTTTCTATCAACTTTAATTTGCTACCGCACTGTTCTGCAGCAACACACAATCACAGTGTAAGTTGTCTCAAAACACAAACTTTTCTAGTCTTGGCCGCTTAGCAAAGGATACCCAGGTTCAGTTCCTGCTCAGGGCCATATTGGAGTATGATTCACATGGACATCATTTCTTGGTCACAAGCCTGCATTCACTTTTTCAATAACCACAGCCTTGTTCATGAAGTGCAGGCCACATAATGAAAAGCCAACTGCCCTGTGATAGTCATGGACAATTTTTATTAACAGCAGAAATAAAATAGATCATTAAACATCACAGCATCACAAAAGTGTAAATTTACCCTTTTTTTTAATGATATTTATATGCAATCTTTATATACTCACTCAGATTGATATTTATAATGATACATTTTAAATGAAAAATGCACACATGTTATAGTAGTACGCTTTCTTGCCCTACTTTATTTATTTATTTATTTTTACGGTTTGAGAGTTAAACAGGGCATTGTGATGACGGTTCACTGGCTGATTATTTTAATGTTGAGCCACATTTTCACCTTGAGTAAAAACTAATATTTCATGTTTCCTTATAACCACTAAAGATAAATTTTCATTTGTGGTCATCATTTGTTTCTTTTCTTTCTTTCTTCTTCTTGCAAAGCATGTATTCAATATAAATCCAGACTAAACTAACCATCCACAGACATCTGTGCCCTGTGTGTGAAGTGAAATGGTGAGCATGCATCACTATAGAGTTCTGTTAGTATACTGTAGTTGTGTTCTACTCTTGTTCTAATTATACTCAAGACAACCAGATATCAGTGCATTGAACAAATGAATGTCTTAATGTCTCAGATTAGTATTACACTCTAAATAGAGACCAAACTGAAGTTACTGTCTTTGTTGCCTGGGGTGAACTGCAGAAAAATTATAGCACTTTAAGAAAAATCTTCTCAAATCTCTTGACTGGTTACAAGTGCAAGGCCCTTTAACATAGACTGCCAGCCCATTTACACACACACTCAGATATGTGTGTGATTTTACTGCTACTTGTCTACAAATCACTTTTGAGGACTGGATCTTCTTATAATTCTGACTGCGTCTGTTGACTTGTGCATGGGTCATAACAAAACACAGGGAAGCTGCATTTACTACAATGCTACACATACCTGAAAAACCTCTAAAATCTGCCATTTTAGACCAGGTTTAAATCTGCACTTCAACCATATTTATCAGTATTGTCTACAACCAAAAGTTTGTCTCCACTTTGGCTTCTTATTTACTAATTTAGACCTAATTTCAATGTTTTAACTTTGGTTTTCTTTTAATATTAATTGCTCTTATTTTTTCTCCCTTATCCTTTTCCCCTCAGTCACTGTGAATGAAATTTGCAACATGAACAAAATAGTGTATTTACAGATTCTGTGTCCTGTGTTTTTGCCTTTTCCTGGTGTTTGTGTGTTCAGAGTCAGCCATACAGGGAAAATTAAAGGAGTCAGTGCAGCACAGAGCGTACGGCTCCACCGGGGTTGAAAGAAAGCAGGGCCGTATGTCTTCTTTAAAAGTCAATCTCTCCCTCTTGTGTACTGATTAAGAGGCCTTATTGGCATGTACATCTGTATTAACACAACCATCGGTGACCCTCTATGTGTGTGTGCGCGTGTGTGTGTGTCTGGCCAGGCGAGGCGCGAAGAGCCCCGCCAGATTGATTCACAAAAGGAAAGGGCTGCTTCACGCTTGTCACAGGGACTCTAAAAACCCCCTCAGGGTGGAGGGTGGGACTCAACACCCACCCAGACAGAGCACGGGCACCCAGCAAGAGAAAAGTGTTCACCCCTTTGTCCAACTGACGCCCTCTTTCTTCCCCGTCTCACACACACAAACACACAAACACACCACAGGGACTAGGATTAACCCAAGAGAGGTCCACAATAGGTGCACATGTGTCCCCCTCGGCCAGCCTGGACCCATTCAGGTCCTCTGTTACTCACCATCCTAACAGGGATTAGGCTTAATGAACTGGAAGGAGTTAACTATAAATGAATCAGGGCCTATAAGCAGCCTCCTAATTCCATTTTGTGTTCTGCTGCTTTTCTTTCCTCCCTTTCTGTTTGAACACAAGGTGTAATCCACTTGACTATCAAAGGTGCAGGGAGAGTATGAATTGAAACTAGCCCTGCCACATGCACATGCACATGCACATGCACATGCACACACCCACACAGACACACACACACACACACACACACACACACACACACACACACACACACACACACACCGCCTGCCCCTGATGCAGCTTGCTGATACCATCTGCTCCCATCAATACTGACTGGAAAGCACACACACTTTTGAGGGAAAAAAAATAACAATTCAAATATATTTTTATATTCTTCTCTAATTAAACCATTACAAAACCCATTCAAAGAAGCTACTGAAGAATGGAATAGCTAATTAAATGCATTATTATTGAATGCAGCCTACTGTACAGTTAGTGTTGATGTAGCCTGCAGGGGGAATGTAATATGTTTGTTGTTTCTGTTTGCAACAGCACATTTGGGCACATTTTTTAATTTCCTCTGTAATTATGCCTTTCCCCGGCTTTGTCAAGAAATGTTCTGACATCTCAATATGAAATCAACTTGTTATTTTGATGATTTACAACTCAATTAGGCCAGTCACAAGACACTGAAGAAAAGATAAAACAAAAAAGAGACAAGAAAAGAAAGAAAAACAGGCTTGATGTGCTCACTCGTCTGAGAGATTCTGTCTCTCTGTGTTTATAACTTGTTTTGCTGACTGTTTGCATGTGCATGTGTTCATTCGTGTGTGTGTGTGTGTGTGTGTGTGTGTGTGTGTGTGTGTGTGGCTGCATGTGCATCAGTGCAGTAAGCTCCTTGCCTGCATCAGCGTGTCCTTCAGTGTTTGTATTGACTCTGGTCTCTGAGGAAAAACCTGCACATTCCTCTTCCCTGCCCATGTTTTTTAATTGGAGTGGCTGTAGCGGCACACACACACACACACACACACACACACACACACACACACACACACACACACGTACACACAAACACACTGCTTGGTGAAAGTGTATGGACGGTTTTTGTATATTTTACTGTCAGTTGACCAACATTCAAATTGGTTATTTATAGCACAAAACATGAAATCATCAGTTGTATTTAATGAGAATAGAGCCTACAACTGATTCCCATACTGTTACTGTGCAGTTAGAAACTTGTTAGACGTCTCCCGAATGGCTTTTCAGGACCCATGAAACACAAACCAACATTTGTTTGAAACAAATAAATGAATATCTGTTGATCATATGGATGATGGGTATTTTGAGTTGTACCATTCTCCAGTGTGGACAAAGTGCATTTATGATAACCAATAATCAATTCAGTTTGTTTGTGATGTATCAGCTAAAATATTTTTGTTACTAAAAAAAAAGTGGCTATTGAGAGCTAGTGATTTTCTAACTGGGGAGTTTAACAAGAATAAATAGGGCTAGCAAAGAAGTGGATAGTGACACACTTTTATAGAAAAGGTAGAAAATAACATTTTGAACATTCAGACATTTTTCATGTTACAAAGGAGTAATTTATCATCAAATGTGACCTGAAAAAAGGACCTTGTTACAATGAGAAAAAAATATTAGGCATCAAAAAGCTGCTGTGGATATGAATATGTTATCATTTTAACATTTGTTTCATATAATTTACATGACTCTCAGAGTAGTAACAAAAAAAAAAACTCTCACAGGGTGTTACAATATTAGAATTATTTCAGGAATTTAATATATGATGCATTCATTATAAAACTGTAAATGGTAGTTAATGCAATATGTTGCGTGTTATATTAATTTTACCCACTGCAGACACCTTAAGTTTATTTAAATTCAAATTGTTATTTCAAATACAGTATCTACCTTTTGTTGCGGTGCCACAATTCTATGTAACATTTGTTATTTCATTATTGGCTGCAGTGTTTTTTGAAGGCCAATGCCAATATCTATGTTCATGATACCTGCTGATACCTGGTGCAGATGTCTGTCTTTAATTTCATGTCATGATTTTATTTTTAAGTCAAGCACTGATTCTCCAAGGAAGGCATACATACAAACCAACAGTCTCATTTCTTTTTTTTTTAGATTTAATGTTTCTCTAAAAACAACAATTTACTGAGCACTGATCCATTCAAACAATAAATATCATTCAAACTGCACCACATTCATTATATCACGTAAATTACAGCGAGTGGAAAACATCCAATATTTGATAAAAAATACATTTTCAGTCTCATATCCAGTGTTACCCAGTGTATTCAGGCCTATTATTACTAGCTTCTATTCTTGTTAAAATGAGCTCTTAGCTGAAAGTATCCTGCTGACAACACAGCATCCTTTCTTGCATTTCTTTGTGTGACGCACGTGAGACACACCTAGCTAGTTCTCTGCTTTTGGAGGTCCATCCAAGTCCTGAAATGGGTGCTACAACCTACTCCAACAGTGTTCACTGCTTCTACTAAAAGGTTGCTCTTAAAGGAGGAGTAAGCAATTCTGGAGAAAGACTGGTGACGTTTGAACTCAACAGCAAAATAAACACACGCCTCCCGTGCTCCCTCAGAAGCTCCGCCCCCCACATCTATGGACATGCGTTGCCAAGGGACCAACACTAACAACTGGGCGAGCTGACCAAAAGAGAAATATGGTGGAATCCAGCATCATTCATTGCGGAAGTGGATACTGAAGTAAAACAGACATTGTAATATAAAACGTCATCAAATAAAGAACATGCAAACACAGCATCCAAAACACAGTGGAGTAAAATCTAGTGAGAGTTAGTTGAAGGTAGTGTTACCTGGTATAGCATTTCAAATTATGCAATGAATTATCATACCAAATAACTGATCAAATCATAATAATGTGCTTTTAGGTCTATAGCAAATCCCATATCGTGGTATTTGATACAGACTAACTAACCAGCTGGCATTAACCATCGCAAACATTAGTAAATGGGATAAAACAATACTGACCCATCGGGTCATCAACAGGGATGGGGAGCCAGAGGAGGAACATGACAAAACTAATGTTGCCCATCTGTCGAGCAGCAACAGAGCAACCTCCGCGTATGTCTCCATGCCTTTCAAATCCACCCAGCCACTAACCAGATCCCAGGGGGTTAAAGACGAGTCTATTTTCTAAAACTGGATCTAAATCAGATATGCTATAAAAGGCGTCTCTTTAAAACTGCATTAACATCTTAGGTTTTACATCCTATTAACAAAAAGAGATCCTGTGTTGTGTGTGGGCTGTGAGTGTTGTCAGACTGAACACAAAGTGCTTGGGGATATATGCAGATAAGGACATCTTCATGACCGCTCCTGTTTGGGTAGTTTGTGGAGAGGGAGGGGATTGAAACTGTTGACTCACCATTCTTTAAAAAAATACAACTAAAATAACAATAATAATAATAATAAATAAGTAATAATTAAAAATTTAAAATGCTGTGCTGTGACCTGCCCTTTAGCATTGGTTGATTACAGGGCTGATTGATCTGATGTGTTTTGGCCTCTCACTGACCTTTCTTCTAACACCACCCTCAGGATATACCACATCAAGGGTTTAAGGAAAACTCTCTTTATGTTGTTTTTTTTTTTTTTTTTTGCATCAAAAGTCCCAGTACTATATCTGTTCTTTGCAGTGGATACCACCCCCACCTCACCCTCTCACACACACACACACGCACACACACACGTACACACACACGCACGCACACACGCACACACACACATACTCCAAGAGGTCAGCATTCAGCGACTTTCAATGTCTTTCTATCTGCAGTAGGTGCAGAACACACGCTGGGCTTACTGAGGCAGTGGAGGCTTCACGTGGTAAGTGTCTGCAATTCCAGAGGCAATCACATCTAAACTAACATGTGCGTCCAGGTCGGGAGCAGGTAGAGGCCAAGCCGGGTTCATCTCCTGTCTCACGCCTCCATGACACCCGGAGCATCCGCAGCCCCCACATCCACCCACCACCCCCGACCCTAACCAGTCAGCAGCAAGGAATGCATCCGTCCCATCAATGTTATTTTCAGTCGACACAGTGGTGCAGTAGCGGTTGGTAGGCTCGGTGAACTTAAAGTTTAAAATATGCAGAATCAAGAGTTGTTATTTCTGTAAGTCGATTTACAACAGCCTACACAGCTGCGACCATCCCAGTACGATGTGTTGTTGTTGCTATTTTTCTGGCCATTTTTCTTTTGCTGTATTTCATCAGTGTAGCTGGGCTAAATTATGGCTCCGTTCTTAATCCTGCAGACAAACTCTGACTGTTTGATTGTTCATTGTGCTCATGGACAGCCATCGATCGGTAAAACACCAGATGTGACGGAATCTCAGAACCATTCAGAGACTGTAAAAGCTTTGGTGTTACGTTCAGATCTCACAGACGCCCTACAACTGTTCCACTTGCTCCATCCTCACACGTACTGAACATGAATAACTACCACACACATCTCTTACCACTTTCATTCTCAGAACATAATAAACTCATTTGGCATAGATTATTTAAGAGCTTTACTCTAACACCACTGACACCACCCTCTGGCCAACTGTCAGGCGAACAGTTTCATCTTGAAGACCACCTTAAAGTTCACTGAATTTACAGCATGTTAAGTATTTAGTGGGTTTTACTTGAGGCCAGTAACACACCAAAGGATCATCTCTAAAACAAATTTGTCAAATGATGATGAAAAGAAAACAAAAAAAGAAAAAACACCTCTTATACCACTAGAGGTCTTCCTTACCTCTAGTGGTCTCATCCATGCAGGCAGTTTTGGTTTTGTTTGTCCAGGTGTAAAGATATCTGTCTCTGAGATCTCTGCCTCTGCTCCAGTACTATGAAGGTGAAAATAATTGCTATAATGCTTATACATTATGCTAAACAAATTGAAGAAATATCATTTTCAAAAGATATGAAAAAAAATGTGTAAAGTTGGAAGAAAAAGAAACACAGAGCCGTGCTTGACTATATGCTGATGGTATTTTATTCCGTTTTTTATCATGTAAATGATGACGCACAGCCATCTGGTAGCGATTTTAAGGTGATTTGAAGTGTTTGAGGGGGCAAACGTTATTCTGTGGGCAACAAAAATTTAAAGCTGATGGCATAAGTTGAGAACTTACATCTGCTCTAAAAAGAAATTTAAATCTCTTTACCCTTCAGAGAAAAAAAAAATCTGCCATGGTTTCTTCAACATGGAGTTTGTTTCCCCACAATCCAAAGCCAATCCTAAATCAGTGTGTGTGGATTGACAGCGCGGTCACTCCTAGAATCTGATGAGGCCTGTCATTTCCCTCTGAGCCCTGATGAGGACTCGTCCGCAGAGACAAGTCATTAGAATATGAAAGACGAAATAAGGGGTCAAAAGTTTTGTGGATGGCTTTCATACAAAGTTTTCTTGATTGGGACATTTTGTGACTGTCATTTCCTCCCCTGGCTCCCCATCTCTGTTGACGATTTGAAGTGTCTTGTGATTGTTTGGCGGTGTCCGAGGCGATCCCGGCACCCGTTCCGCTGTTGGCTCAGTGGATGGTGAAGCGGCCAAATCAATCCCGATCTGTCAGAGGCGACGTGATGCAGGTGTGTGAAGGTGGGAGGATGGGGGAGGGTTTGAATTTACATTTATATATGAATGTAGATGCCTGCAGCGGTGCTCCCATCAACATGTTAAGACGTTGACATGCTAATCACAGGGCTAGGGGATGCCACCTGTCCAGTGAGGTGAAGGGAAAAGGCGGCCAGGACACACACACACACACACACACACACAGTAACATGTACGTCCTGCTCCCACAGATAACTACCTGCACTAGCCGTCACTCCTCTGACAACACACAATATTATGCAAATATGCGTCTGTGTGACAGCGCTGCTGCTGTCGGTGTATCCCACACGGCCCTGCTGACTGCTGATCAGCTTACTTACATTTCCTATGTATGTATGTCTGCAGCCTGTCTCTGCTTCTCTCCCAACATCTGGCTCCCCCAATTCAAATTTGTCTCCCCCAGTTTGTTTCATTGTCTCTTTATTTGTCCCCTTCTTCTCAGGACATCACATTCTCCTGCTTTCTTGTCATTTTCTGTAACTCAAAGTCAGAGCCAACTTGAAACAGGCACCTTTTTTTTTTTTTGCTCTCTTATCTCCTATTTGTTCAGCAGTGTGATCTTTGACCTATTGATGCTGCCGCTCCAAGTCCCGCCCTCCACTATTACATGTACTGTAGCTATCAGTGAAACCAAACCATCAGCCCCAACTGATAAGACTCGACCCCAGTCTGACCTTTGAACCTCTGAACTTTCAGATGACCTTAAAATGCACAGAGCCAGTCACAACAATCACAGCCGGAGCAAGGCTGTGGTGAACTAAAGAAAAATGAGCTGAGAGGAGACTAAGAACCACACCTTTCTAATCAAATATGTGGTTTTTGTGAGCTTATGCGTAGAATAAGGTCCCGTGTGAAATCTTCACTCAACCCAAACAGATTCAGAATTTTACTTAAAACATTATTTCTCACATTAAACATGTACATATACCTTTTTTGTCTGCTTTGTATTATCTGATTATTATCTGATTGTATTGGTTTCAATTGTGACGTGACAATAATTTTAATCTCATAGCTGTGTCCAAAATACCCATAATCCAACTGTTGCTTCAGAAAGTTTTAGCAGGAACATAGTCAGTTGAAATTTTTGAGCCGATGTCCCTTAAAAGTTGAAAATCCTTCCAGATTTTCTGTGCTGGACTGTCCAGGGAGAATCTTAACAGCTATTAGATTAACTGCCATGATTGTCTAACAGATAAGACAGTCTGTCTACATCTCTTATGTACCTTAAAATGCACTGATACCACTGAATATATTTTTTAGAATTGTTTCATTTTATTGTAACTTTAATTTAAGAGCCTTCTAATATTGTTTCCTGCTGGACGTCCCCTGACGATTTCTTTAGAGAATGTCTGAGCTGGATATTTATCCAGCATGACATGACAGCTGGTGTGGAAACAGACAAGGAAAGCTTGTGGAATCAGCATGAACTTCTCCTATTTCCATGTACTGTCATCTCTGTATTGGATGTGATCTGCCTTAACTCTGCGGTCTACAGCAGTGTGGCCCACCGTTGAACCTCACACTGTACAGACAAGGCTGCAGTGATTACATCTGTCCCCAGAGCAGGGCCAGGAAAATGGCCCTTTTCCACATTTCTATTATCACATTTGACCTTCCTCATCCTCCCTGGCCTGATGAAATGAGCATTTAAGGCACACTTATTAAACATAATCTAGTGAAGTTATTAAAACAAGCCAGCTTACGGAGAGATCTGCCACAATTCAATTACCTGTGTAGCTGGAGGGAGAAGCGGCCAGAAAAGGGTGACGAGTCTTCTGCTTTTACAGAGCTGGAGGAATGGTGTAGTTAGCGTGGCTTCAATTAACACAATGGGGCTGCTGTGGTAATGAGCTCGCCTGCGATTGGCTGAGAGGAGAGTTGGAGGTTGGCGGCTGTCTGCTGTTGGCGCTGAGGGCAGTGTCGGGGCCACGGTGAGCTCATACTTCCTTGTCACTCACTTCCTAGTTAGTTCCTGGGATTGTGGCTTTTCCATTAGAGCGGGAGTCAAAGATATGACACTGTCATTACAGTGCAGTGATGAAAAAAAAACCTGCAAAGACAATTTATTTCATTTTTAAGAAGCTCTCTCTTATAAATTACTGTCATTTGCTTGTTTAATTATCTATTATCTGACTTTATGCTATTTTTAGTTTCCTTTCCGTCTTCCGTCAGTGCTGATCTCATTGTGTTTAAAGGATCTTTTACTTCATCCCCTCATATTTGACTTTTAGTCTTTGGGACGCTTTCTGTGTCCTGATGTATCAACTTTGTGTCTCAGTGTTTCGGTCTCTTGTTGATGTACCTCCACAGTCCTGGAATTGTGCAGTGAAATGTTTAAATTCCATCAAAGCACAACTCAAGCCTCTAATATTATTATTATCTTTTTTTAAATTATTGTTGTTATTGCAGTGGCAAGGGCTCAAGGGTGCAACTCATTTTCAGAGGAAACAGTAAAAAAAGAAAAAAAAAGTTGGATTACAAGCAACAACATTCCATGAAATCATAACTTATGAAGACAAATAAACGGTCCTTGGAGTGTGTTTTCAGTTCATGCTGAATTTGTTGGCAGCTGTGGAAACTCAGAAATCCCTAAACTGCAGTGGAGGAACAAAAAGTTGGGAAGACAATGAAGTTACTTAATCAAGGGTGTGATCGTTGAAGACGTGTTGATGCTCACTACATGTGAGAGCATCACGTAGATTTTTACGAAGAGCGCGTTGAGCTTCTATTTACAGACTCACCTGTCTGTCTTATTCACCTGTCATTTATAATTGCTTTTGTAATGTGTTAGCTACTCTCATTGCTCATGTTTACAGAGCCCAGCAAGTGTTATGATATAGCATTGTGTATCGTGTAGGGGACTGCTGCTGGTTGTGAGCACAGCAGGAGTGGGTGCACCCTGAGCTGTGGCTGACTCAGGCACAAGTGTGTATCATAGCAGCTCGATAACTAGTGAAGCTACTTAATAAATTTCCAGAATTTCTTAAATTCCGTTTTCACTTTGTTATTATGGATGTGAATGTAAGCGAGTTTAGCAAAAGGCTGAAACATAACAAAATGTGAAAAAAGGTGACGGTCTGAATTCTTATTGCACTATATAAATTAAACTGTATTAACATGGTAAACATAAGGTTTATTTTTTTCCTGATGAACAGGAGGAATTCTGTGACATCTTTTTTTTTTTGACATATTTTAACAGGGGTCAACATAAGCAAACAGTCAAAACAAAAATGAACAAAATATTTTCATCAGTTTGACAACACCGCAATCAGGAGCTTGGTTTCTGCCACTTATTTCCAGTCTTGTTATAAACCTGAACCCAGTTCTGAAACACAGTCTCTGATCAGGGTCAGTTTATTATCTTTCGGTCACACAGTCTTCAAGAGCAAATTCCCAGGTTCTTATTTTCTATTTTAAGAACATTAAGGACTTCTATGTGACGTGTAATATGATAAATTGATAAGATAAATGTATAATATGTATATATATTTTTTTTATTTCCAATGTGTGTCTTGGCTGAAGACATTACGTCTTTAAGAGAAGTATCTCTGGGGGTATTTGTTTGATGGACAGGTGTCTCAGCCTACCATTGGAGGCAGCTCCATCAGTACTTCCTCTTCTAAAACATGCCCTGTAGGTGACGTCAGAGACGCTACACTCACTTATACTGTGACAATGATGCACATTTCAATGGATAACAAGAAACCTGTTGTGATCCTCCACAGCTGCATTACAATGCAGCTCTGTTTGTCAACTCACTGGCACTTGCCAATGTGTCCACATTCATGTGCATGCATCTCAATCAACATGTGCTGGTGTGTGTGAGTGTATATCTGTTTACCTCTGTTTGTTCCAGTGTCTCCTGCAGCACGCTGGGATCTGTGGGTTATCAGTGTAATTGGATCACCTCCCTGCCATCTTGTCCCGGTGTTTGTTGATAGGCCCTGTTTTAATTTGGCCTTTGTCTCTAATCTGTGGTAGCTGGCCCTCACCGCAGTAATCCCTCAGATAAGTGACAGACAGATTGGGTATCTGAGGAGCAGCAGCCATGTACCCTGGCCCCCGTTTGTAAGCCTCTGTAAATACGAAGGGGGTGGGGGGTGGAGGGGCAATTTAATGGGGAAAGCAGAGTAATGTGAAAGTGAGAGAAAAATGGATGAGAGAATGTGTGTTATGGAGCTGGGTTACTGTTAGAAAGCTCAGACACTTCACTCTAAAGTCAAACCAAGGTCAATAGAAGGTGTCAGCTCAGGTCAGAGGGGCTTCCAGCGTCCATGCCTCTGGATGTCACTCCCAGTGAAGATTACTGCTGAGACACACACTCTCACAGCCTACATTACAGACCATTTCAGCCTAATAGCCATTCCATCTGACTCATCAAATCTCTCCAAAGGAGTGTGATTAGACTCATCTGCTAATTCCTGAAGTTTTCCGCCCATAATGTTAACTCAGACGGCTTTTACATGCTCGCAGCATCATTACAAATATTTTCTAAAGTTTTCTTTTCTATCTCTCTTTTACATTGGCTCTAAACTGATTTAAAGCAGTGGTTCCAATGATTTTACACTTTGGAAAAACTTCTACTAAAAGTAAGTAATTATTTGATCTGACCGAGTCTGAGAACTTGACTCACACCATGTTTTATCAGAAAGAGTCTGTATAACGCCATGATTTCACTCTGACTTGCAATTTTTTTCCCCTAAATTCTTAATTCTCTTCTTATTGTGTACTGCAAAGAAAGGAAATCATTAACCATCTTAGGATGGGTTGATGCAAGCTCCAAAACAAATAAAGAAAGTGTCTTCAGTGGTGTGAGTAAGTCAGCTGTAAACAAGCAACAACTACTCACACAGGAATTATTCTTTTTTATTTCTGTTTGTTTTATGTAAATGCCTCAGCTTCAGAGACGTAGCCATGGAGCACAGCGTTTCTTTCTTTTTTTCTTTTTTTTCCCTGTGAAACACATTCTATCTCCTGTGGTATGAAATGTGCAGTATAGGTATACAGTATAAGTAAAAGTTTGTCTCTTGCTCGCTTGTCTCGTCTGTTCAGTGTTGTCCACTGTAATAATGAGCACTTCTTGTGACACACTCAGGAGCTTTCTAACAGAACAGGTAAACAGGTACTTGTTGTTCTTAAAGCTCAGTGTAGCAGCTAGTGGCTCAGTGCTGAGAGATAACCAAGCCATCCTGAGTGCTGCAGAACTGCTTAGTTAACTTTTTGGCCTGATCGATGTCACGAGATCCTGGCTGACCACTGCGGCATATGGCTATCAGGGTGTTGGCGGGCAGAGAGGATACGGAGAGGCCGAGGTGATGCAATCAAAGTTTAGTTGTGACGCCCCGGTAACTGTCTGATGCTCCACTACTGCAAAAAAAAAAAAAAAAGAGACAGAGAAAAGAATGTGCTGTCCCAGGCTCGTTTGGAGAGGAGCCTAATTGAATTAGGGCAGAATGAGCACATGGAGGAAGAGTTCACATGCTTCGTAAATGCCTGGAGATCCGTTACTTAGTCTTGGCAGGATGCTCGGCTCTTTTAAGCTGACATTAAAACCACTGAGTACACTGAGAAATGACAGCCATCGAGAAGGGAACTCGACCTCTTTTCCCACCAGGGATTCCAGGTTCATCCCTCTGGCACAAAAACACGCTTGAAATGTGTAGTTTTTTTGTGCACATTATTTTGGTGGTGACTAGCTTTTCACCACTTGTTCTTGTTACTGTAACATAGTCATTTTTTTTAGGTATTTTTAAAAATCTGTAATTTCACTGAAGTATTTTTAACTCAAAAATTTTACTTTGCAATGTTTAAATTAAAAATCGTCAAAATTCTCATGATTAAGTTATAATTAAGTTATAAGGTTGGATCTACCAAAGTAATCACTACTTTAAAGTGCCACTGGGTGAGCAGGGCAAATGTTCCAAGTCAGATACACCTGCCATGTTACGTGTGCATGCTTGGTCTGCCTAAATGCTAAATGCTAACATACAGACATGGATCGTTCAGCTGTGACTTCTATATGAACTCCTACCATCAGTGAGGTGAGCAGCAGCTGTCTGCTGTTTGTGATGATCCTTGTGATTTATGTAGTTTATTACTGCTACATAAAATCTGTGAACACCCACAGTGGTATTCAGGTGTTTCAGTTATTTTGTCCACCCCATTTGTATCAGCGAACGTAGGCTAAATTATAGGAATATGCCTCTGAATAAATCAATACAGTTCAACAGCATAACAATCTACATCCTCCAAAATGATCTTACACTTAAATCAACAGCTCTCTGAAACAATTTCAGTAAAAACTGAACATTACAACCTTCATGAAGGAGGATTAGACTTAGTTTGAGTTAGATGTACCTAATAAACTGCCAACTGACTGTGCATTTGTAATTATCAGTTTGTAATTATTGGGCTGTAAAGTTCCTGACTGGAATTTATTGGATGCTTTAGGTACAGATCTCACCTGGGAACTTCAATGCACATACACCTGGCAGCCTGAAGATGTTCTTTCATTTAATATGTGTCTATATAATTATTCTATAATTTAATTTTATCATGTATTATAGTCACCACAGAACCATTTTACACTTCCTGTTCCCCCTTTTAAAAATGTAACACAGTAATGTTTACAAAGGTACATTTTAACTGACTCACCTTTTTACTTTTGTTTGTACATTTTTACACCAGTAATTTCACTTCTACTTGAGACTTAAACAATTAAAGAGAAATACTGAGCAATATAACTGCACTTTTACTTGAGAACAATTTTCCTGTACCAGTAACACATTCTTTATTTTATCTTTTTTTCACAAGAAAAAAAAGTTTAACAATCATTAATTAATTCTTACAATTTACCCTGAATGCATCATAATTCTAATAAGCAAATTATTTTTACTCGACATAAGTAAACTGTTTTATTTCCTTCTAGACTATTCGTTTATTCATCTTTTAATCTTTTTTTTCTTTCAAAGAAAGAGGGACTCGACAAAGTGTAAAACAAATCTCTGCAGTGTTTCTGGTTAAACACACAATCAAAAAAATTTGAACCATTACAACATTTTGTATTTCTTTCTCTTTTGCTCTTCATGGTGACAAGCCTACATTGCTGTATTAGAGTAGCATTTCCCTGCTCTGCACTGATTTAAAGACATCTGTCGCTTAGATTTCCTCTTCTGCAGAATAAGATTTTTTTTGGGGGGGGGGGCATAGCTCTCAACCTTGAAAAAACATAACAAAACAAAAAATCCTTTCATTTCAAAAACAGTCTCGGAGTTTCGCCGGAAAATCCCTAAAATATGCAGTCTGCATTTTTTGTTGGGGTGATTTCTTTAAAGGAATGTAGTTCCAGCAAAAAACTGTTGACAATGAACATTGTTCATAAAAAGAAATGCTGCTGTTGAATTTTTGAATTGTGGTAATTCCATACTGTGTTTCATTTCATTCCCCTCCATTGTACTGGGGTGAAGGGAGAAATTTTAGAGACAAATATCCTTAAACCTTGGGAAAACCAATTCAAAAAAATCTGTTTAAAATTGGTCACGTTGATGGTGAAGTCCATGCAGCACTGAGGCCGTTGTCTGTTCCTGGGAGCTGACATCTCTGACAGGTACCTTTGTCTTTGCTCTGTTCTTTGAGCTGCAGTCTGGTTCATGCCATCTCCGGGCCTCCTGCTGCACCAGTCCTGTTTGCCCTGTCCTCCACAGCAGCAGGGCTCGCTAGCCTGTTTGTTTTAATCAGCACTATGTTTGCCAAAGAGCTTACCTCAGGAGATGGAGAGTCCTTGTGTGTTCTCCTGCGATGCAGAGAGGACGAGGCCAAGTACAGTCGTACTGTAGAGGCGCAAAAAAAGTAAGCTGCCATTTTCTTTCTTATTTATTAGGTTTTTTTCGAAAATTCTTTCCACAGGACACAAAGATACTCAATGCCAAAGAGTAAATTAAAAGGCTCCATTATAAAAACTCACTTTTTCTGCCTATTTTCAGTCAAAGCAGCTTATTATGACTCATAGTTACGTTTTATTGTTAGGCAACCTCTAATGGACATAGTACTCATGTTGCGAGCAAAGGAGGAAGTTAGGTGACCTGGTATATAGAGCAACAAAATCTGCGTTAGGAGAAGGAGGTCAGTTTGATGTATGGGTCCACAAAATAGAGGACTCAGCCAGAGGAGACCATTGTCCATTTTCCTTGTCCAATAGCAATCATTGCTTGTTTTAACCATGACAGTTCCACAACCTTAACTGCATGTTTATCATTCTTACCATGATAACAAAGGTCTTCTAAGCTCAGGGAAGCATTTATTTTAACCTGAACTTTTCCTAAACCCAATCAAGTACTTTTTTGGGGCCTAAACCAAACCAAATGTCTGTTCCATAAGCTTAACCATGTGTTTGTAACCATGATGATGAAGGTCCAGTGTGTCTTCCACCATTGGGGCACTATTTCAGGAGACACTGCTATGAGTTATATCAGAGGGTAGGGACAAACTATCTATATGGTTATTCATCTTCATCTCTGCCCAGGATTTTTAATTTTTTTTTTTTTATAGTAAAAGTAGTAAACTGTACAGATAGGGATGACTGTGTACATTTAACCAGACAGTCCCTCCTCAAAGTTGCAGAAGTAGCAATCAAAGCTTGAGAGAGCAGAGGGAACACTGCCTTCTTTCAGACCTCTGCATACCTCGCCAATCACATCGTAAATTGGGTGTAATTGTTGGACTGTGTTTGGGAAAGTTACAGAAATTGTTGGACGCAGCCCTCCCCCCAGTTCTAACAGGGTTTCAGACACTGTTAAAAGGTCTGATGAGCACTTTTTGATGCACATTGAGATCTTAACTCCCACAAAAATGGTGCTAAAATAATCTTTGTATTGTGGAAAGTTTTTTTGTGCAACAGTATTGCCTTTCTCTTTGATAGCTCTCATTACATGTCTACTCTTGGCATTCACATGCTCCACGCCTCTCCTCCCTCCTCTTATTTGCTCTCCATTTCTGCACCGTCTGCCAGTGAGATTATCATCAGCCCTCATTTAGCACGTCCACTCCCAGCCAGACATACCATCTTTGGCATCACACCCTTCTGTCAGGCTGCTTCTCAATGGCATCACCTCAGCCCACTATCCTTCCAACACCCCCTTTTGTCAGCAGCACAAAGTTGATCTATTTACCCACCATCCCACTGATCTTTTTCACAAACAACCCAAGCTAAAGGAAGGAGGGGATGCAGAGATGTCAGCCAGCCAGTCAAACAACCAACCAGCCAGCTTTCCAGGCAAACACAGCTCCTTTCCGTCAGTCGGCTGTAAAGCCCATCTGCTGGAGGCAGCATTAGATGCAATATCCAATTCAATCCCTTCCCTCAACTTTCCAGAAAGCTTTTAGCCACATTTTAGCACACAAAAGCTGCTGCTCTGGCCTTTGTAGCTTGAGCTTCTATTTAAAAAGGTGAGGGTGAGGATGCAGGGGGAAGAAATCAATAAAGTGTCCTGGCTCTCAATCTTCTTGGCCTGCAGTGGAGGTGTTTTTAGGTTGGGCGGGGGAGGGAGGGCAGTGGAAAGAGGTGGGCTGTTTTTGTCATTCATAAGCTTTGCTGACAAATCCTTGACATCATTTGGCGGATTGTATCGATAACTTCTTCCCCGGACGGCAGAGGACAAATCGAAATCATTTGTCTGGCTTTGTTGGGGTGGTGGTGGTGTGGGGTTGCCATGGGCAGCAGAGAGAGGATGTCGTCCAGGACAAAGCCAGCACTGCCAACCTCGGCTGTGACATTGGCAGCTGAAAGCATTTGTACTACAGAGAAGTTCAGGGGTCACAGCGAGACAAGCGAGTTGTGTCATTCTCAGCGATTCTCAGTGATGACAGAGGCTGGACAGCTGCTGTTTTTCACCTGTGAACCTCCAGTAGCAAGATGCAGATCAGGATCCTTCAAAGAAATTTCCTCCTGGATCTAGTTTACGCTGTAACATGGATTACAACATCTGAAAATCAACAAAAACTGGAGGCAAATCAGAAAAAAATGACATCAATCAGCATGAGTTTTGTAACACTGACTGATATCCATTTTAATCCTAAAATGCATACAAATATGCACTCACACTCACTCACACCCCAAAAACACATTTATCTCTCATAAATATGCCCACTCACACAGATCTGTATTCATGTATTCTTAGTGGGGGCTGTTCCAGAGGGGAAAAAAAGAAGTCGCTTTTCCTGCCTGCTGTTTTGACAGTTGTGGGCTTGAGCGTCAAATGGCAAATCTCTTAATCTGCCCTTATTAATAAGAAAAACATGAGACTGTCTGATATTGTCACACACATTCCCATCTGCACTGAAATGAATGCAGAAGGAAATAGCTAAATACTACAGCAGTATTAGCATTACATAATTAAAAAAAAAAAAAGGTGAGTACGATACAAATGCTACTCTAGTGACACCTGGATCCAGATTGGTGTGAGCTTTGCGGTTAGGCTTGGAAAGTGTGTGTGTATGTGTGTTTGTGTGTGTGTGTGTGTGTGTGTTGGGGTGTGAGTGTGTGTGTGTTTTGGGGGGGTGCCTTTCTGTAATGGGAACAGGAATCAGACAGTGGTAATCGCAGTGTGTATCTGTGGCTGGGGAGATCTATTTGGGTGCATGAAAGTGGCAGACTACCTTAATTACTATGATCCATGTTTGAGAGCTTTAAAAGGTCAAAAATTAGGTCTGTCTGGACAGTGCCCTACCGACCTTCATCTCTTTGGCCCTTTCTTGGTCATCTGCTCTTGAATACTACAGCGACTCCCAGAGCCTTTTAGAAAATTCAAGCCAGGCAGCACAATGGTATGAACGAGACAGCACAGATGTCTGCTGGATCTCTTTAAAGCCTGAGAAAATATAAATTCCCTAAAAAAGGTCTCATCCAACCCACCCATCATTCTCATTCAAGGGTTTTGTGCATGTCTGATTCCAAATTCAAGTACTTTATTTTCAGCAATTTCTTGGTGATTTGGAGGTGAAATCTGGTATTAATGCAGCTCAGAGGAGAGAAGAGAGCCAGATGAGGGGAGGGAAGTGGGGTGAGGGAGGGTGAAACTTGAGTGAAATCTGGAATGAAGCCACCACCTACAACATTTAGGTCTCTTTTGGAGGCATGTACCTGTTGGCAAATGCAGGTTCATAATAAGACACGCTGCACTTGATCAACTGTATGAGCTGTGCTCATGGCAGATCACTGGGCAAAAGAAAAACAGTTAGCATAGGTTTATGTCACTTCAAGCTAATAAGTGTATATTCTAACTTGGTTCTGTCCCACAATGTCATTCACAGTAACTCATATGCTTTACATCGTACTGCTCCATTATTCATATTGTAGCTCACCTCTTGCTAAGTATAACAGTTTATCATAATAAGACTCTGGCTTGCTGAGGACAGCTTCTGTCTTTGAGATCTGTCAGAATGGGAAGGCCCTTTTATCTTCAAACACCTACTGATTCTGTCTCAGTGCCCATAATTTAAGGAGCATTATCCATGTGGTCACAGAGGAGACAAGAAATACCATAAAGGTTGTCAGAATATTACTTCATGTTTTTTGTGAATAACAAAATCACTTGTGAAGGTGTATCATCTAGATGTGGTTTTCAGACTCTCTTAAATTTGGATCGTTTGCCCGACAACTCTCATTGATTAACTTCTTAGAACCTATTGTAGCAATGTCATCGTCATTCCTAGAGCTCAGCGAAAAAACTGTAGTGAGTACAATTTTATCATGACTGATAGAAGAGAACTACAACTTCATAAAGACCCAAGTTGTAATATACTGAAATCTTCCTGTGAGAAGAGTCGGTATGTTACAGTATGAGTGGCAGGGACACTTTGGGCAAGGTCAGAGGGAGTGAGAGTGAAGAGGGGGAGCATCAGAGAAGTCTGCTCACCCTTCCCTCCCCCACCCCATTGTTGTTCCCCCTATCCTCTTGTGCATCCAACTTCAATTCCACTTCAATTTTTATCAACCTTCTGCTCGCCTCTCAAGGAGATAGGATTCAAACCCTGACACGTATTAGCCCCCCAGATTGACTTGATACTGCCACACCCAGGGGACACTCCACAAAAAAGGAGACCCACTTTTTTTTTTCTCCTCCTTTCCCCCCTTTCACACTCTTGCCCTCTACATCATGTGTCCTTCCATTTCTTATCCTCTCTTCCTCTTCCTCCTCACTCAGTTCCATCTCCATCCCTCGCTTGTCCATCCTCCACCTCATCTTGTTTTCCCCAGTGCGTGCCGGCTTGTCAGTCAGCTGTCTGCGCAACATTCCACCTCCTCCTTCAGGGTGATGGACAGGCGCCACCAGGTTCTGATGGAGTAATTTGCTTACGAAAACAGGCTGGCATCAAAAAAAGGGAAAAAAAAAAAAGGACAGACATCGGTGTAGCCAAGTGATTGCATTAAGAACAGGGACAAGAGAGAGAAAAGTGTGTGTTGGGGGATCAAGGCGAGAGGGGAGGGTTTTCCATTTCCATTCATCACCATGGCTGATAGACAGACCACAGACAGTTTCTTTTTTTTTTTTCTTTTCTTGACATTTTTGAGGTAGAAGTCATTCGTAGAAGCGAAGGTCAGAGGACACACTCCAGACACAAATATCACAGAAAATCTCCACACATTGTTCTACTTTAACTCTTACTGTACTGTACTAAGTGCATAGTTTTTTAAGAATTGTGTTAAATCCCTAACCTTTGCCATGTTAGTGCCTTTGTTGATCATTTGAGCCACGTAAGCTCTGTCCTGTGTCAACAGTCCAGGCTGGTGGTGGTGGTGTGATGAATGTTTTCTTGACTCACTTTGGGCCTTAATACCATAACCATAACTTCAAACTTAATGAAAACAGCAGAAGAAACACTGTTCTCACATTTATTCAGTGCTCTTGTTGAATAAAAGACAAATAATTTCAGAAAAAATGTGTGCTGAATGGGTAAGTCTTGTAGTTCATTCAGTAAAATGTTGTGACACATTTCAACCACTCAACAGTTTTGTGAGAGACAGGTCACATCAGTGCCAGTCCTTACTTTTGAGACAACAAAGCATCAGAGGTTTGAGGAGGGTGCACAGGCAGGGAAACAGGCAAGACAACTAACAAGAGAATCCAGGACATGAACCAACACAGGAGCTAGGACACAGGTCAAACACAGGCAGAGACCCAGACTCAGGTACAGACACAGACTCAGATGCAGATTAACTGATGAGGACACAGGGGAACAAGACTTATATACACGAGGTAATAGGCAGGTGAAACAGGTAATTAAAAAAATAACAGGTGGAACCAATTAGGGGGTAGGGTAGACAATCACAAAAGGAGGGAAACTAGACAAAGACAGGAAGTAGACTAAGACAAGATATACAATGGCTAGGACTTCAAAATAAAACAGGAAATACTAAACCCAACCTCAGAGTCCAAAACAAGAGTGATAAGGTTTCCTAAACAATACTGAAAATGCAGAGCAAACCCAGGAACCAAAAGACACGTAAAAGGACTAAAACAAAACTCAGAAATACTAAGCAAAAACCTCCAGAACCAAAACAAACGTTTATGACTCAAGAAACTAAACAGGAATTCACAGCAGGCCAACCCGGTGCAACAAACGTTCCAAATAGACCATAATGAGTTCCCAGAGTCTATATAATCCAAAAAGCCTTCAAACAGCCCCCCTCAGGGGCTGACCATAACACAGTGTATCCCTGAGGTGCTCTTTAGTTTGCTTTGACACCTAAACCAGGCACAGAGGTCTCTTTTAGGTGTGGAGTCCATAATTAATGCAGTGACCCTTAGGCTCTAAAATTAAATCAACTAATAATAAAGTCCAACATAATATGAACTAGCTGTAGCATAATGAAACATTTTTATATTGTACTCTCAGAAACAGATTTTTCTTCTTTGATTTAAGAAGCTCGCATATGAGCAAAGATTTCTCAGCGCCAGGACTTTCTGCATGTTGTATTTCTGTTCTTCCAGTCATGTTTCCACCTCAAAATAATTCAAAAGTCTATCAAACCTTCAGCACACTTATTTGATACAAACACCCATGTAATGTGGGAACACCCCATTCAGGTTTACATACTGTGCTGACACAACCCACAGTGGTGATCAAACAAGGAGGAGCCATCCCAGACATGAGAGGTACCATAAATGAGTATCCCCAGTACTGAAACACACACACACACACACACACACACACACACACACACACACACACACACACACACAGAAAGCAGTGAGCAGCTCATGCGTGGTTGTCCGGCCTGCTGGTGATTCCTCACAGATAGTATTGATCTGAGATGCAGGCCTCATTCATTACAGGCTGACTAGCAGCAGATGAGCTGAGGCTTAATGCTGAGCAGGACCTTTCTCTGTCATCTGGAAAACCACAAGGGTAAATTGTAGAAGCCATGCATAAGTAAATGTGAAGGTGTGCTGTATGTCTTACTCAGCAACGTTACATAACACACAGCATTCCCTCAGAGAAGTGGGGGACGCTCTTTGTCCTAAAATAATTATGTGATCATATATAATGATGTAGCTGATGATATTTTCCCTGTAACGGATTTTGCCAGTACAAAGCACAGATAGTTTCAGAGACACTTTATTCAAGATCACAGATCAGTTCATACTTATGTATAAACAGTACTGATTTACAAGTTGGTGTGGAAAGGTTAGGATACATTTTAGATTTATTTATTTTTATTTATTTTTATGAGAGACATTTATATCTACTCTGCCATTTTCATTTTATAGGTAGCTAGGTTTGGCATACAAAAGGTAATACAAAAGGTAATAAGAAACTAAAGCTAAAACAAAAGGTAATGGGTACACAAAGAGGTGCACTGTTTACTAATTGCATTAATTGCTACTAATTAGGGGAGTGCAATTTCTAAGTGCAATTTTACTTATTTGTTCATTTACAAAGTGTATTAAATGTCCTATGTTTGCATTGAGGTAAATAAAAGGTAAATAAAGTGTATTTGTGCATTTGTACATTCAAGTGTCCTCTTCAACTAAGTCATTAACCATGGTCCTGTAACATTTACGACAAGCAGTGGTGGAGGAAGTACTGAAGCTTAGTACTTAAGTAAAAGTACAAATATCCCGCAAAACATTTACTCAAGTGAAAGTGGAAGTACTACATCAAGAATCTTATTTAAGAAAAAGTACTAAGTACTTACTTTTAAATTTACTTTAAAGTATTTTTTTAAAGTAAAAGTACTCACACAGTGGGTTGTCTCAGTGTTGGGGCCTCTGCCTATGTCACTGCTCACAAGCAACTATACAATACCTGCTTAAATACGGCCAAAGATGGCTGTCTGATTCTGAGCTGGAGGGTTCAGGCTCACGCTCAGCCGACGTTGGCTCTGGGTTCATGTTGATGTTGCATGTCGTTTCTTCTCGCCTGAATCAGGCCAGTCCACTAGCTCATGCTGTTACCAAATGCGCGCTCTGCCATCATTGGAGGTAGTAGAGCCACCTGATTGGTTGCCAATGGCAAACAACGCCTCAAAGCAATCAGTCTATTTTTTTCATGCAAGATTTTGAGGAAATTATGTTCATAACATGTAACTAGTAACGTCATAAATTGTAGAAATGTAGTGGAGTAGAAAGTACAGATAATTGCTGCAAAATGTAATGGAGTAAAATAAAAAGTATGCATTATTATTTTTACTTAAGTAAAGTACAGATACGTAAAAAACGTATCTGTAACGAAGTACAAATACTTTGTTACATTCCACCACTGCCGACAAGTCATTAAATATTAAACCAAGGTTTGTATATTCAGGCGGAAACAGGCTCTAAACAATCTCGTCTCAACCAGACAAACAATTAAACATATAATTAAAGTATATATATATATATAAACTTAAACAGTTATATCAGGGTTAATGTGACTGGAAACCTGTATTTTACTCTGCCAGAGCTGCTGTTACAGAGTTTCTGAAAGCTGGAGCCAAATTTCCTATTAAGCCTGTTTGAGTCCTGTCTCCTACAAAGGAGTTACTTCCTTTCACACAGGTAGGACAGGTTTGTTCTCTTAAAAGAGAATATTCATGTGTGAATCAGCACAAAGTCAGAATTCTGCAAAGTAAGTGTTTAAGTAATTCAACTCTGAATTCTGACCTAATTTCGTTGACCCCCAAATCAAAGACCCCAAATTGTTCCCACCTCTCAAAAAATAATTTCTGTTAGTCTGATTGTATTTACAACCGCTGCAAGTCATCCCGCCCAATCTGTGAGTTAGCTGAAGCGTGATTGTGGCCGTCTGTGATTGGATCCGGTTGAAATCCTCACAGAGACTCTGACAGACAATGTCTTCTCTCTGTCCTGGCCCAGCAGACCCTGCCTCATACATGCAGCTGTATTTCCCCAGAGAGTCCGCCACATACCTGTTTCCACAGAGCAACACACAGCCATTTTCAACAGGGGCCCCGGGTCACAAAGAGAAGAGCTCCAATTGCCTCTGTGAAACCTGGCACAGCTGCGATTTGGCCTTTCAATGCTTCATTTTCTCCCCTCTACGTTTTCTCTTAGTTCCTGGGCTACAGGAAAAGAATGACTCCTGCTTAACAATAAAATCAATGTCATTTTGAGGCAGGAGTGAGAGGGAGGGAGGAGATGGAGGGCTAGAGACAAGAGGAGGGAAGGGAAGGTGAAAAGGGGGGAAGTTGGGGAGGCCAGTATATTACTGAGCTGGCAAATGTGCCCTCATGCCAGGGAGTCAATTTGAGTGAAGCCGTGCAATGTGACATCATTTACTCAGAAATCCCTAATTTGTCAGCATTAATATTTCAGCCCCGGCATCGCCTGTCACAGGGTGCCAGAGATGACTGATCAATCTATAAAACGGCCGCAGCTAATTTATTGAATATTTATGTGCAATGTCATGTGCAGGAGAACAGCAGAATTTATTCCACTGCGCTCTGCTCTCACAGCTAGGAACTTTTCTAAAAAATCAAATTTTAAAAAAATCTGTGCTGCTGCCGTACGATATGTAACACTGAACAGAAATATGTCCACTTTGTTTCCCCTGAGCTAAGTCGCTTGTCTCCTCCAGTCGAATTAGAAATTAACAAGATCGAGCTGATGTGGACAGTGACAGAGTGACAGACAGAGACATTTAGGCATGTTTTTTATTATTATTATTATTGTTATTACTGATACTAAATAAACACTGGTGAGCAGTGTAACCTATTTCAAAATTTTGTGAAATAAGAAAAAAAAATCTAAATCTGAGTTAATATCTTATTAATTTAAATAACTAACTCTTATTATATACTTTTAAAATGATGTAAATACACTTGTGTGGAAAAAGTGCAAATAAATGTGAATAAATTATAATAATAATAATTAAATAAACTGGTGTAAACTCCACAAGTTATTGTATTGTTTATGCTTTGTGAGTATATTTCTCATAATATGTGGACCTTTCATTTCTTCTTTCTTTATTTATTTATTTTCTCTCTTCTTGTTTCATGTACAGCTTCGTATATGTGAACACACGTAAACCCTTTCACAGCCTAAGACAACTGCAGCGCACACTGCAGCACACACTGTATATATCTATAT
>JBBMJY010000026.1:23768709-23782990 GCA_037833715.1 Toxotes lorentzi
ATATATAATTAACAATTAATAATTAACAGTGCAAATAGAAGCAGTAATAATAATGATAATACTCTCAAACGCGTTACCATTAGTAGCAGGGTCAGCGGTAGCAGTTATAGTAGTTGCAGAAGTAGTTGCAGAGGCTGTAGAGCTGAGACTGTAACAACTGTGTGAATGGGAGTTTTTACGGTATTGTTTACGGTATTGTTTATTTTACTGTAGCTGTTACGGTATTAGTTCCATTGATTAAGTAGTGTCAGTAGCTACTGAAGCCAAGTCTAGTTAATTGCATTTATATAGAGCTGAATCATAACAGAAGTTGTCTCAGGACACTTTTCATATAGAGCAGATCTAGACCGTACTCTTTATAAGGGCAGTAGGTGGCCCGGCCTGCAGCCACAGATCCAGACTACGGCTCAGAGGGCAGATGAACCTGCAGCAACAGGAGAAGAGGAGAGAGGATAAAGCAAAAAACTACGGGAAAGGGAAGATGACAAGTTAGTAACAAGCATTAATGGAGTATGAATGTGCTCAGAAGGAGAAGGAGAGGAGGGGAGAGGAGCTCTGTGCATCATAAGTGCTCAAGCAGTCTAGGCCTATAGCAGCATGAGTGGGGGATGGTTCAAGGCAAACCTGAGCCAGCTATATCTCAACTTCACTAAAAACAGTCTTGAGTTCAAGTTTAAGGAGTCATTCATAATAAAATCCAAGTAATGGTCCAGAACTTCAGAGCCAGAAAACTGGAAGCTTGTTGTTTTAGTGGTGGTGCCTTTATCTGTAGGTTTCATGCAGTGTTTCAGTTTGCTGAGTGTGATCTAAACGTTGCTTCCACTATTCAGTATTGACAGTGATACAGTTCTGAAGACACTCAAACATTGTTTTTTTTTTTTTTGCCATGAAAAAGGAATAAAGAGACACTGAATACTGGCAAAAGTATCAGCAATCTGCAGCTTTACTCTAACAGTACCCTAATTAACCTTGACAAACCCACATCAAAGCTCAGTCAGGACTGAGGTAGTTTGAGGACAAAACTAAAAAAACACCTCGGAGGACCAATCAGAACAAGGCGATGCTGCCAATCACACACCACTGTCGTCAGCGTTTTATCACAGCAGGATGATGCCTTTTGCCCTCCTGTCCTCCCACCAACAGCTTTCTACCACTCTATTCCTCCACCTCACCCTCCGTATCAGTCCAAATTTCAGTTTTGTCTCACATTACTTTTATCCACATTTAACCACCACTTTAGCATCTTGTCTCCTCATCAAAATAAAACTTGTGAGAAAGGCTGCTGCTGGCACTTGAAAATAAAAAAGTCCTAGCTTTCAAAAACTAGATAAAGTGTAATTGTAGTATCACTCAGATGCTATATATAAAGGTGTGCCCTGTCCACATTCTTAACATAGGACCCTTATGACAGTGCCCCCATACACCAAGCCAGGTGCTGAGGAGGAAACAAACACACAGTTGAGTTTCTTCTCATTTCCAAAGCTTTATTCAAAATGGATCTTTCTTTACCAGTATTTTTTGTTTTCACTTGAGAGCTTTAGCTATGGCTTAATCACTCTTCTGTCCATTTCCTTCTCATTTGCTCTGCCTGTCTGTTCTCGCTCTTTCCTCACCCTCCCCAGTGAATATCAGCAATAAATAAGAATGGATTAAAAATGAATCCTGAGCGGTGAGGCATCTACGCACAACATGTGACTGCTCTTCTTGATCACCCCAGATATTGTGGGATAATAAAACAGGTTGAATTTTGTAAGACAAAGGTACCTTGAGCTGGCTAAATATTATATATTATACACATCGCCCTTTATTTTATATATAAAATAGGGAAAACTGCAAAAAATGCCATTGATGAGTATATCAAAGCAGAGAGTGATCATTAAAGTTTTGAGAAGCTATACACTCATTCATTAATTTCATGAGAAGAGGTAAAATATATTTTCTTCCAACTTTATGGGCTAAAGTGTAGCTGATATCAAAGTTGAAATGCTCATTCTGACCACTTAGAATGAAATCAGACTTTTAGCCTTGAGAATTGTTACGTGTGTGCAAAGGCTAAATGAGATTTTAGGTTTGCAGGAACGAAAAGATGCCACATATGATCCTGATGAACACAACACACAGACTGAACAGATCTGGACCATGTTCTTCCCTGGACCCACTTTTTTCTGAAGCTTCAAACGACATCATGGTCTTCATCAATTCTTAACGTTTGCACTTATGAGTCAGCACAGACAAGATGTACAGAAGCTACTGAGCTGACATGACCTGAGAAGCAGCATTCTTCATCATTCAGTTGATTAATGCTCATAATAAAAAAGATTTCAGCATCTGTCGACTATTTTATTTTATTTCTAAAATTATTTTCCGTGTCTCCATCACCCTGGACTACAGCATGCATGTAAAAGGAAAAAAAAACATGATTCAACAAGTCTTAAAAAATGAGAGAAGTCTGAATAGCCTCTTGTCATTTCTCATTAGTTCCCGGCACTATCCAGCTCAGGCATGGTGAAGCGTGACCCACAGCAGGTTAGGGCAGCATGGTCCTTCCCAGCTCATAGGCCTCTTTAGGAGAGATATTGATGATGGTCAGGAGGAGGCTTTGCTAAATGAGCCTCAGCAATGAGCTGGAAAATGACTAATGTTCCCTGGGTGAGCCCAGAGTGGCTGGGCCTGCCTCAACACTGCCTGGCCTGCCCGCTTTTCCATGACTGAGAGGGAGAGAGAACATGTACTTGTGTATGTGTGGGAGTGTGTGAGCCAGGGCTTCATTTGAGCTGGATCCTGCAGGAACAGGATCCAGGGCCTCCCAGACTGGGGTCCAGCTCCTCCTTTGCTGATGCCAAAATCTCTGAATAAAACTTATGTAATATTCAATGTTAATTTAATCTCTTCTGTCATTCTTTTATTTCCCATTGAAGCTGGAAATTCCTTCCCCTGCTGGTTCTGAGTGATTATTGTGAATGCCCTGATCATTACATGTAATTCATTAATGCTTTGTTTGTGATGACAGTTTGGCTTTAACAGCTGGCACCTAGACGTTGTCCAATGTCCTCCAGGCACCAGAGTCACTGGCCATCAGGAGCACAGGGACAAGTCCAGGCCACCACACCGTGTGCCTCCCATTCGGGGTGTGAATGAAAGCATGCAGCGTGCTTGTTGTGGGACTTATGTGGGACTTAAATGGCTCCTTGTACAAACTGTATCAGGGAAATTTCATTTTTAAGTTTCTGGAATTTCAATCAATTACAAATGGAATAAAAGGGCAAGTAATACAATCTTAATCATACAAGAGGACATGCACACAGTATACAGTTTACATGTATTTGTGTACCTTCAATGACAACATCTTCTATTATTATTTTTTTATTCTCACTCTTTCTTCCTTCACAGTAACTGTGGTATGAGATATAATGAGGTATAAGAATATAAGAATCAGGTTTATGACAAGTAAACTATGGTTAAGGCCAGATCAGGGCAAACATTAGATTCAGGACTTCGACGGTGGAACATGGACTCTGCTCATACACACTCTGCACACACACCACCCCCCTACTCAGACCTCCTCACCCTTACTTTTGGCCTTTCTACATAAAAGACACACAACGTTTTGCAGTGGCACTGAACACTGATCATTTTGGGGCTGCACAGACCCCCGTGCACATGGGCAGATGACACAACATGTCACATGACTGCGCAGACGTGGACAGTCTTATTTGTGCTTGAGTATTTGCCAAGTCTGCAGAACAAATGAATCCTTGCAAACATAAAGCTTTAGTTCACCCCACAACAGGGATGGAATCTGCCTCTCTCCTCCTGAATCTGAGGTTCAACAGTCAGTCACAATCCCCTCCCCAGCACACTTGCATAAGCTTTCGAGGCTCAGCAGTGTAATAATACAATGACAACTGGAGCACACTCTCTGGTCCCCACAACACATTTCTTTTTATTTTTAACCGATGGAGCAGAATCATGTAAAATGCACTGCCCTATCAAATAAGCCACTGAATAAATAGAACTAACAAACGAAAATAAACAAATGAGAAGTGTTATTAAGGTGCTATTTCAAATCAGGACCTAATTACTGAATTCCAATATCAGTTCATTTTCCAAACCTTGTTTAAACGTTGTGAAAATGTTGCGATGCTTAAAGTTTGACACAGAACTTGTCCATTTCATGCACATCAGCAGCCATCAATTTCTTCTAAGTTGCTGCTGAATTCAAAACACCCAAGAGAAGTCATCCACATCAACAGCACTGTATTCCTTTTCCTTTATTTGTTGAAATCATATCAGACTCGGTGGTGAGAGTCGAAACACTCCCGGTTAAGTGTTGCCCTCCTCCTGCTTCCTTCCTCTCTCCATCTTCTTCTTTCTCGCACTCTCGCTTCCAATCCACCATTATTAGTGCCTCCAATACTCCAGAGGGCAAACAAACTTTCAAAAAATTCCCCATAACCCGCCAAGCGTAGCCCATTTTCCTCTCCATGCAATTAACTGCGCTAACATTTACAATAATATGATTACAGACACTTTGGCAAAGTCATGGGGGGAACGCAGGGCATATTAGGTATCAGCAAGGGGTTGATCGTAATGGTCGCGTTTCCTGGAGACTCACATTTTCTTTTGCACGCAATAGTGAGAGCCACTAAATTCTCCTCAGGCAGTAAAAACCAATGCACTGGAACCATGATAACAAACACGGGCAACCACTTTCTTTCTCATCACTCTCTTATTTTCTTTCTCTTACTTTGGGGCCTAGTTTTTTTTTTCTTCCATCTTTCCTCTACACCCTTCTTCTTTACTCTCCCCTCCTACCCTCACCCCGTCCCCCATGCACCCCTCAATTAATTAAGTCTTTCACGGCCATGTAATTAGGAACATTAGCAAGTCATAAACTTGCCACGAGTCTTGAAATGATGTGCTGGCCCTCAGCAATTTGTTTGTAATTCCTTTTTCATGAGACAACAGCACCACAGGGTCCCATAGATCTTCCCAGGGCCCCCACTGTGCCCCCAACCACCAATCCACCCAACCCCCGGCCCCTTGCAGCCACAACGGGCAGGATAAGAGGGGTCCTTGTCGGGGCTGAGAGGGGGACGACATGATGCCCAGGCTGTCTTCCTGCTTCTCTCAAAAGACTACTTAGAACAGCCTGACAAAGACTGGCGTCTGCTCATTGCATGGGTCTCAGGTTTAACATCCATCTTTCAGAGACAGAAACATACTTTAAAGGAATAAAACTAATTTGTTGGTATTTGTGATGATGGACTCCACCTGAGGACAAGCATCCACTGTAAGCAGGTCAGTGGGGTCATTCAGGAGCCTTGACAGTATGACAGTATCTTGCCTTCTTCACCGACTAACTGAGCCAACAACTAAACATATATATCTGCAGAGGTTATAATAGCAATCAATTATGAAACATTATATACAGTGAAAATAAAAATCTGTGGTGCTGTAGTCTACGCAATCTGAAACACATTTCATCCACCAGTTGTCAACAAACTGTGATAGATTTATTACAAGATTTGCTTGGACAAAGAACACTGTAAAATCTTATTTCCTTCCTTTTCTGGCCTCAACAATGAGAAAAAATTACTGTATTTCATAATAAAAGAAAACTGCGCGCGACTAAACTGGAGTCATGTTTTTACTTTGCTAGGAAGTTTTGTTCACTTTTGAAATTACTCCTCAGCATCAACACGTCAATTACCACATTTGGAAAGTAACTACAGTATTTTGGTCTGGTTCTATTGAGTCAGTGCAGAGGTATCAGCATTTCAACCAATGATAGGTACAGGTATAGGATTCATAGGCTTAAAGTTATATAAAATTAACATGAGCAGACATTCACAGTATCAAAAACTAGAGACCATCTCGTTATGGGGTCACACCAGCCTCGATGCCAACTGGGTGTGTGTGGTGCAGTGGAACACACAACATGATAGAAGTGAGTTTGGTGAAACAGGTGAACTGAAGATTAATTCAGTATATCTAACTGTATGATCCCATCACAAGATGGTCTGTAGTTTTACCACATGCCTTAGAGTGGATGGGAATAACTGAAACTGATACACAGTGATGCACAACTTAAAATGAATGTGGATCAGGGGTATATAGTGGGGCAGGCTATTGGTCCCTTCCCTGGTTCCAAACCCCATACTTTTGGGGCCCTCTATCAGACAACACCCACGTTCAAAATAATCCTTCATTTTGAATTCAACTACACACCTTTGCCATGATGACACAAACACACACAAACAAGAAAACAAGAAACAATACCAGCCACACTATCACAGCTGGTAATGACAGTAATGTCAAAGAAACAAGGCACTGACGTACTTATTTTTTAAAGGTTTTTATTGTGATGGTTGTTTGATGAAGAAGCCCCCAAAATCTTGATCTCTAAATATGATGGTGCCTTACAGATGGAGGCAGGGTTAAAGAGTATGATTCAAACTATGGTGCTTGTGTTTCAGCTACTGCTACTTTCTGTCATACATAAAATGTTACACAAATAGATAAAACATTAAAGATGATCTACACTACTTTTCTGAAAACATAGCTCAGTGTCTTTTTCCATTTTGGTTGCTGGTATCCATTGTTTATCCCTCTGACTGCATCTGGAGCATCCTCAGTGAAATAAAGTCTTCATCAACCACAAAACTCCCAAATCATGCAGAGGCCTAAACATGTGATTTTCTCCCCTGTGCAGGTTAAATGTGTGTCTGTTTCCTGTGTGTGTGTGTGTGTGTGTGTGTGTGTGTGTGTGTGTGTGTGTGTGTGTGTGTGTGTGTGTGTGTGTGTGTGCGAGTTTGTTCGGCTCTTTTGTCCACGCTGCTCCACAGAGAGGTTAACGGCATCAATGCCTGTGTGATTCCAGCTCAAGCACTCTCATCAGCAGCCTTATTCTCTCCTCCGGCTGCACCCTGACCTCCCAATAACCATACACTATTGTTTCTATTTACCATTTGCCAGAGATGGAAGGAAAACTGGAGAAAGAGCATGGCAGAGAAAAAGAGAACCGCGGCTCGTATTGATCGGCTTCCACAAGTATTGAAACCAGATATTGATTTTCTTTCTTTTTTTTCAAATGGGAAAAAGTGCATTGTCCGACCGAAGGAGATTTCTATGGGGATTTGGGGAAAGAGGAGTTGAAATGAGCATCCGGTGCACCGTTGTCTCCTGTGGATTGTGTATAGGGCTGTGGTAATTGAATTGAGTGAACGGGGCCCTTCTCCAATATGTGCTCTCTTAAGAGTTCTTGGCCTGTCGATGTATCTCAGTAATATTTCAGTTGGAGGAGACTTCGAAAAGCCAGGAAAGTTTTGTGGGAAACATTTCAAACAAGTTCAGCTCATGATGAAGCGAATAATTGTCATTCTTCAGTTTTTTCTTCATTAGTCATTAATGTAGATGTTATTGCTAAAGAACTAAATCAGGTGGTTTGTTACTCTCGTTATATTCGGAACATTTGTAGCTTTATGTCGGTCTGATCAGGAAACATTAAAAGCATATTTGTGGTGTGTTTGTTAAAAGATAAGAATGTGAAAACAGAAATTCAAATCAAAGAGAAATTCTTACGTATCATATTAAGATAAACGTTTTCTGTTTTAGAAGAAAAAAACATTTTGTTTTGTGTCCTACAGTTCTCCTTTAAACTCTGCATAGAGTTATTTTACCCAGGCTTTCAGGAGTCAAAGCACAGAGGACATCCATGGCCTGGATGGACAGAATCAAAATGTTTGTTTTATTGTTATAAAAGATGCAACACTGTACATGAAATTATGTAGATTACGTTTTGCAGAAACTCAGCAAAACATTCAGGAGTTTAAATTTGGACACTTTCAGATTCTGGGCCACGTGTGGATGAACTGGGAAACTGCAGCAAACTGTTTTCATCCCATTTGCAGCAACAAAGTTTTTTGAGTAAAGAATTCTGGCTAACTTGTGTGCTTCAGTAAGCATGGCTGAAAAATATTAACTTTGCAACACTATGGTTTCAGAAATTTTGTGATCACAAAATTCAACTTTTGTGCAGCTTGTGGTTTCCAAACTGTCAGGTGAAATCCTCATATATATTAAACTCAGTTTTATCCCTTTAAAGTGGGTACAAATGTGCTGATTCTCATTATTTTTAATTCAGTAAAATGGTTCCATTGTATGTGAAAGCTGGAAAAGCCCATTTAAGAAATATAAAAATAGACGGTTATCAGTCTTCAAACACGCCAGGTTTTCTGAGCTCTTGACACCAAACTGATCTAAAATGTGGCAGAACCGTGTCTTGTGGTTTCAGTCTAGTGGGTTTTGGCCTTTTCAACACCGCTTCTGCTATTTTGAACCAAATGGAAAGACAACTGCATCGACATCATACTTCAAAGACTTCTCTTGTTACATTTTCTCTTCCGTGGCTGCAGCCGGAGCCTCGGCTGCCTGTTTCTCATTCAGCCGGCGTCAGCCTGCTCTCCCACTCAATTTGCAATTAAGACCAAATTTAGAGCGCTGAAGCCTGAAGGCAGGTGGGTGTCCACACAAGGAACATGTTGCCTAGCAACTAGGGGGGGGACGGAGTCAGGAGGGTGTACCTGAGCTGTAGGGGGCGATGTGGGGAAGGAATATGTGTATGTCTCCATATGTGTGTGTGTGTGTGTGTGTGTTCAGGGTTGGACATATGTTGGTGTTTGCTTCTGATAATGGACATTTATTGATAACTGGACACCTGACAGTCAGCTGGTCCATCCTACTGTCATGGACGTTTTCCTTAACAGAGTTTGTCTTTATGTTTTCAGACAAATAATACCTGAAATTACTGTTTTTTTATGCATTTTTCCTTTAGTCATTGGTTTCTAATCAAACATGCCTGAGACAGGTAGAGTGCATGTGTAGCCAGTGTTCCTCATACTATATGTAGAGCTACAACGATTCATGCTACAGGTACATGACAGGTTATAGTGTAGTAAATTTAAGGAGCTGCCCCGGGGTATTTCAGTGATGACAGCTCATACCTGTCTGCTTTTTGGTGCCAGTCAAAGATAATGAGTATATTGTTGCATTAAGAGCTGAGCTAGCCAGAGAGGCTGAGTCCAAATGATAATTGTCTTTTTTACACCAACCTGCTTTTGTCTCCACACTAACAGTCCGAAAAGAGGTTCACTGATACATCATCCATAGAAAAGATAGACACACTTTTTTCATTTTCCACAATTATTTTCTTTGCTGACTGCTCTTCTGATTACATGCCGCTTTAAAAGAGACAAACAAACGGCACATCTTTGCTTCAACTTTGAAGCATGGTGTATTTATTTAACACACTTGAAATCCCACATCCACACAGTCAGTGTACTTTATTCTGAAACAACTCTGCATTGTTGATCTATAGCAGCTCCAAGTCAGAGAAACATCACCCTGGAGCACCCCCCCCTCACCCCCCCCACCCCCCCTCCTTTTTGACTTTATTTAATGTGTAACATCCTTATCTAACTTCGTAATATAAAAAACTGTGAAAATATTCATTGACACTGCTATGGCAACGTTCCCCTGTTGCGATACAGCTTGGCTGTGTGCTGCAACAATGCCGGCTGCATTTACAGGTGGAAAGCCAGAACATTCTTTTTGTCTTAGTCGCCACATTAATAAATCCTACCAGTTGGTCATGGCACCAGCTCAGAGGGGAGTGGAACTAGGCACATAGTACTGGTAAAGCTCACACAAAGCTCCTCGCTCTGTAGACTTCTTCTCCTCTTTCCTCACATTTAACTGCTTGCATTTATTTGTGGTAAAGATGAACTAGTAGAAATCAGGCTTCTGACACTAGAGAAAGTAAAATTATGAATGTGGATATGATGTTAGAATTCAAACAATCATCTTGATCCTTTGTTCTTTATTGGTATTCATCTTTTTTTTTTCTCCTCCAAACAGGGCATGAGTTCAAAGCACTGGCAGTGCCCCTGCCCTACAATAACCTAGACTTAAACAGTCGGTACACATTATTACAGCCGAGCACTATTCTCCAATCGGTATCATCTTCCATATTTGCATGTGCTTGGATGCTGAGAGTGGCAAATTGACTGAGAAAATAGCCATATTACCACACAGTGGGAGAGGGAGTGTATCATGTGCAGCAAACAAAGGAATACAACAGCAGTGGCTCTCACTCCGAGCAAATGTCTGCTCTCAACTCAGCCGCGTTGCACACACGGTGTGTGTGTGTGTGTGTGTGCATGATGGAAGACAATAGCAGAAATAATGTCAAAGATTTCTGATGATTTGTGGACTCTGAAACACGTCATGAGCGAGGAGAGAATGGCGCTCTTTAATGTCTGATACTTGACTTTAATGCCAGACACTCAGTTGGGCTGTTAGATAGGGTTATTCAGCTGCTTTTGCATGACCTACACTGGTCACACTGTGTTGAATATCTGTTTATGAAAAAAAAAACTTTTTTCTCCCATATCTTTAAGATACCCTGCAACTTTTGGAAACCTGATTTTTTTTCAGATCCCCGCTCAAGCAGCTATGAGGTTAGACAAACAGAATTTTCGTTACGGTGTGGTAGCCGTATGCACGTCTATATTCTGTGTCAAATACTTTCAGTGATTCATTTAAAGTGAGAATATGTAACTTTGGAAAAATGTGTGTCTTGCAAACAAAAAGTTGAAATCATGAGCCATAAAAAACACTCTTCCCCAGTTCAGTCCCTGAGAGTTACGGTCTCACTCAGACGTACTTAGTCAGCTGATACTAGCAAACTTAATTGTACATTTCTTGGCATACCAGGCAATTTGACCTCAGGTGTCCAATCTCCTGAGGATGGGAGGATGTAACATGCTCAGTTTGTATCAGCTCAGCTTGGAGAGATAATATTTTGATATTTTGGTACAACTCTGTGGGACGGTGACAGAGGTTGACTGGGTGGTCATCTCAGGAGCTGGCTTGATATCTAACCTAAAATATTGGTGTGGAGCAAAATTCAAAATTGGCATTTTGGCAAATTTGGCAAAATGGCAAATTAATTTTGCTAAAGTAACTACTTCTTGAAATTTAAACGCTTACCTTCTCATCTGAAAAGAATATCAAAGCTTAATTCAGTGACATAATAACAGATGCTGGTTGATTTGAAATGTGTGGTCTACCTCTTGCAGAGCAAAAACTGTACTAGGCTCCATGCAGGATGAGAACAGCATCGTGACTGGTGACATTTCACAGTCCGCTAGAACACAAGTACAGAAAAGAACGCAGAATGTATTTCTGTAGCATTAGCACATGGGAGTGAAAGGAATCTCTTGACTAAAGCCACCAAATAAACACAGAGTTAAACTGGCTGTCATCAGGCTGAGACCAGGCTTCGTTAGCCTGTTGGAGAGGGTAACATGATTGTTAGCCAGACCTACCAAACTGTGTGTCATGGAATATATCCTCTTGAGACATTAGGGTTAGCACTACCACAACTTTGGTGACAAACACAATATCACCTTTTATCACTCTATCAGAGTAAGTACTAAAAGATAAAATTACATTTGCCTATTAACAGTAGGCTTAGTACCAGATTTCCCTTTCATAAAAACAAGCGTTTATTCCCTTGAGAAGGGATATTGAATGTGCCATCGTCCTGGTGGTGCTGGTGGTGCAGCAGCACCTGGGTTGATGGGAAATAATTCCACATGCATGCTGTAGACAGAGTCACACAGTTTCATTCAGGCAGTCCAACGGCACGCACACACCCCTAGCACTACCTTATTAGCAAGTGCCATCCTCAGGCTTACATTGGGAAATGATTGCACAGTTCAGCACCGCTGATAGTGCTCACAGCATTTTGGAACACACTTCAACAAATAAGCATCAGGTGCTTCAACCTACAGTAAAAGTCCCACGTTCCTGACCAAATCATGATAACTGAGGGCTCAGTCTCCACATGCAAAATACCTCATAAAAAATACTGCATTTGAAGAGGCCATAGGTGTGTATGGACTATAGAAAACACTAATTTCACTAAATATACTCGATGAGTTGTAACTAACATTATCAGGATTAGGGATTTGTTTCCTCACTGATCACAGTCTGACTCTGTGATCTGTGTTGCAGTATTTTTAAACAGGCCAGTGTTTTGATTTGTTAGGGGCCTCCAACTGAATGGAGATGTGGCAAGGACTGTGGTGAATCACTCCATCCACTAGTGGTGCAAAGACATGACGTCATGTGCTATGTATACTGATTCATTAGAGATGACCTCCTCCCTGCCTATCACTTCTCTAGCCTATGTGGAATAAGAAAGTTACACTTCCTGCGTTGCTGGAGAATGTGTCCAGTTTGGCTTGGCCTGCCATCTACCATCTGCACTTTATCCACCCTGCTATTGTAAATATCTTGTATATGTTGTGTTTTTTTCTCTATTTTTTATTTTTATTTGATTTATTTTTTTTGCTCTTTTTATTTTTAAATGCAGGATTGTTTGCCTTTCAGTGCCTCTAAAAACTATTCAAAGGAAACATTGTTCTTTGGTCATGGTTACATTATCTTGCAAAGCGGGACCCAGGACAGAAATTTGCTGTCTACACTGTGTTTTACTCTTGTGTGACTGTGTGAAGTGTCTTTTGTCTCCTCTTGTTTGTGTTTTATTTTACAGCTGCTATAAAAGCAATTAGGGCTCTGGAATCTTCCAAGCAGGCTTTCTTGAAATGTGTTGTTATATCTGCCATCAGGTCAAACATCTCAGGTGACACACAACATCACACTAATATGGTTTCAGAGGGAACTTAATCTGAAGCCATCTGAAATCTGCATGGTAAACGCATGTCATTAATAAGCTCTGTAGCTGCGGAAGTGAAATATGTTATTAATGGATAACTTTCATATTAACTTGATTTCATTTAAAGTGTGTATTTGTTGATTAAAAAAAAACAGATTATTAATGTTTACATGTAATACATGGTGGTATTACAGGATGGTATGTTTATGATATATTCTTTGAGATATTAATGGTCTTTGTTTTATTTCACATGTGCAGTTTGAAATTTGATGCAGCTTAAAGTGGAAGAATTCAGATTTCACTGGGGGAGACCCAGGAAATTCTCATGTACAGTCAGAAATCAAATTCACTTGCCTGAGAAACTGATTTTTATTTCATCCAATAAAGGAACTAGAGGAGGAAAAGAATGATGTTTAGATGTAGAAATGCTTCATTAAAACTAAGCAGCGCTTTACAACATTTAGAGTGAGGAAAAGTAAAAAGTTGAGGTTGATCTTTCACCGTGTATTGCTAAAAAACTGCTAAAAACACAACACTGGGTTTTGGTGAGGAAGGAATGAAACATGCAAGGAAACAGCAGGTACGATCCCTCACCCCATGACCACTGTGCTTATCTGATGGTCATGGAAACAGGCTCTGATCAAAGTGGGGTAATCACATACGGCACGTTTGGATCCTGTGACCCACTGCCATAAGTATCCACACTGACCTGTAAGTGTTGATTAGAATTCCTCCTTTACAGAGAAACCCCACTTCCTATCTGCTGCTTACTCATTCACTACTTACTCTTTTGTTTTGATTCCCGGGAAGGACTGGAGTGTGTGTGTGTGTGTGTCTGTGTGTGTGTGTGTTCGTGGGGAGCAGGGGGGGCATGTGTATTACAAAAGTCCTCAATTTCACACATGCTTAATCTTAAGTGAGTTTGGCGTGAAGGGATTTGTGGAGGAGTGTGTGTGTGTTAGGGGGGTAAGGTAGGAAATGAGGGAGGAGGAGGACAATTGGGGGGGACGGGAACGGGAACGCTCCTGTTTAATGGAGTGACAGAAGGAACTTCGGTCTGCGGTCTGCTCCGTTTCCTCTTTTCCTACTTTACTTCTCTCTCTGTCTCTCTTAGTTTTCATCTTTACCCATTTACGGAGTGTCCGTTCAGCCTCCCTCATCAAGGTTACTAACTTTTACTGCAGCAGCAGTTGTCAGAGTTTGGGGAACACATCACTTGAGCATGCACCTTTAGTGAATGGGCACAAGGCTGGAGAGGATAAGCTGCAGTAGTCACAGAAGTGTAAGGTATTTAATGTTATATATAACTAAAAAAAATTAACTGTGGTTTTCAATTAGGCTGTATGGAGTCAGCCTCAATGACATCCAAGAAGAAAACCACCGCTCACACAACTGCTCGGAACTGTAAGATTAAAAAGAAATGAACATGAGGAGAGGCCTGAAATGTTCTTTGATCAGATGAAACCAAAATAAATTAGTCTGGACCAGATGGGGTCCAACATGTTTGGTCTGAAACATGGAGGTGGAGTGTGCTGA
>JBBMJY010000026.1:23790850-23812478 GCA_037833715.1 Toxotes lorentzi
TGTGTGTGTGTGTGTGTGTGTGTGTGTGTGTGTGTGTGTGTGTGTGTGTGTGTGTGTGTGTGTGTGTGTGCGCGTATATACACTGTATTCCAGCTCCATTTGCATGAGCAGCTAACTCCGTTTTTGCCGCCCACCATCCTGCCTGGCTACATGCCTCCCTTCTCCACCACAGCATCAGAGGGGCTTTCAGCAGTGCTAATGAGGATTAGCATGTTTGTGTTGTTTATATGTGTGTCACCCTAATCCTTTTAGCAATAAGCTGTTTTGCAGGAAGTAGGAGTAATTTATGCATGGCACATGTTTCATTGGATTGCACATTGGCAGGATGGACATTACACGCATACTGGTGCAAGTATGCTATTTGGCAATTAAAAATCCCATCAGTTAATAATCCACAACATGCAAATAAACACCAAAAATGGATCACTGAGTGATACCACAGGTGGTCTCTGTATAGTGTAACAACAGAAGTGAAGGTTTGGCACAAAGTGTGGAGGCAATTATGGTTTTGCCATAATAATGTCTCTTGACGACCTTGGTGCTGCTCTCTGGTCTTCCTTCCTAAACCATGCACTTGTTGAGGAACTTTGTTGATCAGTGTAGAGTAGTGCCTTGAAGGAAAAGAAGAATTTATCAGGATTTGGGTTCTATACTTGTAGCTGTGGCCATCAGTTCCGTACATAGCACGATAGAAATCATCCAATAATTTCTCCAGATTATTTAAACCTCTTTGTTTGGAGGTCAAACTAAAAATGAGCACACCTGAAATGCTACCAATAATCCTTGGTCCTGTTCCTGTTCCACAGGAAAACTGTGCTTACTCACTACGATAAGCACAGTAATTTAGAGCTGAACAAGGTCTTTAAACTGCAATGGATGTTTTCAACAGATGCTTTGGGTAATAACTGTAATGCTCACATTTATGTTCTCTTCTAAATAAGTTTAAACTGAGGTTTTGTTCACAGTCTATCTGACTGTCTTCCTGCTCACATCTCTTGATCCACTGGCCCTATTTTTGATGAGCATAATGTTCATCATAATGGACAGAGCTGTCACCAGAGCTATGTTGCAATAAACAGAAGTTTTCCTTCCATGTCTGAGATTTTTTTGTCCACTTGTTCACTGGTTGGTGTTGGAAGATGTGATGTTGAGGCTGATGAATGACCTTCTGTCAGTCACCATCATAAGGTAAACACCTAACAATATTAACCAGGGTCAGTTCTATTTGAAGGGAAAGCTCCATGGTCCTTGTTAATTCCCTGATTTATATAGTGCACATTAATTTGATGCTTCAGATACTGATGTTTGCCGATGATTGCTTAGTTTTTCTGTGTTTTAATTACTGGTATTGGTACTGGTATTTACTACGCTTCATATATCTTTTATGTCTGTAAACCTTGCTCATGAAAATGGGCCCTTTACACAGAGTCCTGGAAGATACTGGGGTATTGGGCCCAGCTCTGCAGGCCAGTCAGTGAGGCCTGGTGGTTGCTAGAGGAAAGATGCCAGGCCTGGGCTGTGGGCCCTTACAGTGTCAAGCCCTGTCAGTCAGTGCATGCTGCTGCTCCCGGGGCTTTCATCCTCTCTACAACCCGGGCCGACCCCTCCTCCAGTCCCCACAGGCCCATCAAAGGCTGATTTTCCACGCCAGCGGGCCAGCAGGGGAGGCTCACAGCCAGGGACAGGTGGGAGGCAGGGGAGGGCTGAGGAGGCCGGTGAGCCAGCATCTGAGCCTGGGGAGGGTGCTTGGCCCTGGCCAGTAACTGAACTGAAAATAGTTCTGCCCTGACTTACAGGCCTGGAGGTGCAACCACACACACGCACACAGTCAGAGAATTTAACTTGCACCAACAAACACATACACCACTAGACCATTAGATTTTAATGGGATCTATTCATTGATGTTATGGCACTACTGCATCAATAAAACATTAAAAAATGTTGAGGCGACACACTTCATGAATCAGTTTAACAACATGCTATTTTGGCAACTGCAGTGGACATAACTCTGTATGGATTTTATAGACATATACTGTACACAGTACACTGCAATAAAGTGAGAGCCACATCTGAACAGACAAAGGCACATAACTTCAACTCATAACACTGTGAATTCGATTCTATCCCAGATTTGCTTTTGTTTCAGTCAGTCTGGGAAAAAAAGGATAAAAATCACTGTCCATCCTCCACAAAGGGTTAAATCGGTATCACACCAGTGAGGCCACTCGAGCCATCGAACCTATTTTCCTCCTGGTCTCCCAGTCCCCCATCCTTTTTAGATTTTAAACTTCCCCTGCCACCTTCCATTTTATGCCGGTGTAAATGAGTTCCCCCACAAAATCTATAGTGCGTCTTTAAAAAGCGATAACTCTCATGGTGGTGCCGTGACATTGACCCCCCTAGCAGGGCAGTTCCGGTTCAGTGCCCAGGCCTCATGCACACAGAACACGCACAAACACATACACGACACACACATGCACACACACTGGGCCAGACCCCAGGTGCACCAAGAGGAGCAGTTAAATTTCATCATTACCCTTTCTTCCCTGTGTTGGGGTTTTTTATAGGGCCTTTTTACAGCCCGCTCTGAAGGTGCCACTCTGGTCCCAATGGTACACAGGAGAGAGATAGATAGATGGAGAGGGACATATAGAGGGGAAGATGAGAGGGGGAGAAGAGTGGGAGCTAGAGGAAGGAGATCTGGAGGGGGAGGAAGGCGATGGAGGTGGGGAAGCTAAGAAGTGTGAACGAACGCCCACAAACATGCGCACTGTCAGGCGTACAAGCGAAGCAAGTAGGGCACTGGGGATCGAGAAAAAAGAGAAATGGCATGAGAAAGACTTGGGGGGGTGGAAAGAAAGGAAAGAGCAAGTAGAGAGGGAGAGAGAGGGCCATCAGTTGTCAGTGTGACTGCTGGCTGATATAAAAACAGTGGTGAGGGTGGCGGATAAGGCAGATGATGAATGGGCTGGAGACACTCATCCATCCCACTGACGGATTTGCGGCCAGGGAGTCGTGTACAGACACATCACAAGAAAGAAAGGACTGTATGTGTGTGTGTGTGTGTGTGTGAGTGGAGGGTGGGGTGGGGGGTTGTGTTTTGTATGTGTTTTAGGAAGGTGTGATGGACTCGTGATAGGAAGCTGGAACAAGGCATAAATAAGGTTTTCACTGCAAAAAAGTATGTGCATATCTTGAGTGTGTGCTTACAGTTAGCTAGTCAGTCTTATACATGGATACTGGACATGTTCCTGTGCATACTTCTATGACAAACCCCTCTGTTGCAGAGCCGCGATGACAGGTCTCTGCCCAGGAAGATGTATGGCAATGCTGCTGTCTAACTCTGCACAGGCCCATCTATATCCCTCACTGCTATCAGCACTGTCCAACTCTGTCTTATAGCACCAAACAGTGGCCATAATGACAGCAGGACTCTGAACATGTCAGGGTGGAGTAGATCGATTGGTAAACATACACACTTCCCTAAGATACACTTGTACATCATTGTCCTGATTTTCAGGGAGGAGCTGTAATGGAGGTTGAATTATTGTTTAAGCTGCACCCAACGCTGGATTCTGATGGCGTTTTTATTGCACAGAGGTCAATTTGTGGGAATGTTGTGCAAAATATATATAAATAATAAATGCGCATGGCTGGTTCGGTAAAATGTACTCTTTGTTTATATATATCTACTTGAAATATGAGGATGTTTTAATGGCAATGCACTTGTGAGAAAGCTGCCTACCCCTGTGAATGACTGGCACCGTCTGCACTTAGTTCATGCCAAGCAGAGCCAGAGGAGTAAAATCTGGGCATCTTCCCACAGTTTGGGCATAAATGAGCATAATGAAAATTTTCTCCATGTTTTTTCTTCAGTAACTATAATAAAGCCACCAGCCTTTATGTTAGTACTGACTGCATCAGTGGATAATTTAACAAGATCAAAACAATATGTAAAAAAGTTTGTGTTAACAGCATCAACAGAAGCAGATCAGGAAAGATGGAGCGATCTTACTGAATAGGATAACATATACAAGGTAAACTGGGAATTGAGGCCTGTCTCAGAGGACTGCCACTCTCTATTCAGTCAGTCTATTCATCAAACATTAGGTTCCACAGATCATCCTTGTACATTTTGGCCATTCATGATCACCAGAGGATGACTCCTTATCCTTTTGTTGACCCTTTTACTTCTTTCCAGCCCCACCGCTGGAGTTGAATTTTCTTGTTTCCCAACACTTTGGTCCATGGGGATCTTGACAACAAACTGACATATTTTGTCACATTTGCTTCAGGTTTGCGTGGTCCCCTGAAGATGAGTCCTAATGTTTTTCGTGTCCCCCTCACCTTTCCCGTAGTGCCTGCATCATGCCAAATTTTCCACATGTACACAGGAAACATTAATGTCTAGTACGCAAATTAAAAAAATGATTTAAGTGCCTGAAGTAATGAACCATTTTTAATTGCAGTGGCTTTTCTTCTAGCACTAACCCCAGTACAAATTTTACATTTTAATCCCTATGACTGTAACGCATCCTCTCCAACACTTTAATATTATGGGATGTAATGAACATTCAGCCTCTCGGAGGTGCTACTGCGCTTTAGACTTTTTGACTCACTGGATTTTGATTTGTCATTTAAGGTGCGGATTTCAGTTTACATGAACAAGGTGAATTTACCGCATTACACTTATTGGGGATAGAACATGTGAACATTCAGGTCAGATGTACTGGAAACTGTAAATTTCCTGTCAGTGTGCCTGTGAGTGTGAATGTGGTCATATGTTTATGTATGCTAACCCAGTAACAGACTGGCAACCTGTTCAGGGTTTATCGTGCCTGTCAACCAGCATATACTGGTTGACAGTTAAAGGGATTCAGTTTCCTTCACCCTGGACAGGATAAAGGTGTCTGTTTTCCTCCAACAAGCTAGCTTGAATGACACGTTGTCCTGCTGTACCCAAAGGCAAAACTCTCTCTCCTCTCAAGGCATTCATGGTGTAGAGACAAGCCCTACTCCTGCCAGCTTTCATACCTCTACACAACTGCCCAGTCACTGCATCAAGTGGGAGTAATTGTTGGATTGTTGTTTTTGGAACTGAAACATTTTGGGCTCAGTTCCCTCCATTCCACCATCAAGAAGGAGTTTCACATGCTGTCCGGCACACAGTAGTTTGAAGTGTACAGTAAGCAGGAACTGACAATGGATAGGACACTTGTCTCTGTTGCAGGCAAAAGTTGTTATTTTCCATGAAAAAAGATGTGGGCCTTTACATGAAAATGTTGCATGCAGCTATGAATATGAGACAGGATCCTCATGTCTGGTTAGGAAGTCCAGCTCTCTGGTTCTGGGGCCTTCCAAGAGAAGTTCAGGCGTACTGTTACCCCTCATCTGTGCCAATGTCAGTACCTTGCGTCTTGTGCCAGCCTCAGCAGGCGCCGGTCCTCGGCTCGCACCCCATGCCCTGGGTCTTTGCAAACTCCCCCATGTGCATATGCTCCGTATGGTTCAAGCGCCGACGCCAATTTTCCACCATCTGCCCGTGCCCTGTATTTACACACAGAGGCAAGGTCTCCACTGGATAGTGACCAGCACCCTTCACCTTGTCAGAGCAGAGAAATTTCAAATGTTAACTTGCAGCCTGCAGGAGCAGAGATCCGCAACCGCCATGCTGAGGAAACAGCCAAATGTGCTCATGTTGAGGGGCGGAGCATGAATTCACCTCTGCCATTTCTTTTTATTTTTGCTCTCTTTTTCCTTGCTCTGTCTTCTTCTCTTCCATGCTCCCCTGCTTCTCTCCTCTCCTCCCTTTCTCTTCTTCTGTCTTCCCTCCATCTCCCTCACTTCATCTAGTCTTCTCTCTAGCTCCACGCTTCCCCCTTGCTCAGTCTTGCAAATGGCTGCCCGCCAACGGTTTGTCTGAGGAGGGAACAGATTTGAATGAAGAATGGAGACAAAGGAAGGAACAAAGAGGCAGTAAAAGGTGCAAAACACAAAGAGACGTATGCCTGTTGGAGACGCACAGTTTTCATGCAAATGTGTTTTTCACATGTGTGTATGTGTTCAAGGGTCTTTACTGTACAGTGGGCAGCAGTCCAAGACTGGAGGGTAATCCTTTACCCAGGCTTTACCACTGGGAATGTCAGGAATAAGTCAATCATGATGATGCATGCACTCTGCTGACGACATGTACGCGTGTTCAAAGAATATCTAGGGCTTGCAGATGTGCCAGAACCCTGCTTCGGCGACATCAGGGTGCAGTTTATGATGATAGGCAGATATACACACACACACATCCGCAGACGTGCACACACACTTAAAGCCATGGAGGCAAACCCAGATAAGCAGATTATTTGAAGGAGGCATTATTCACCGTATGAATGCAATAATTGGTTTCATTATTTGGTGGGAATTTCAGCAACACTAAATGAAGAATTAGATAGTGTTTGGTTCCCCAAAGCAGGCTGGAGTTGTGCGCTCAGCTCGCCCACCACGGGCCTGTGTTTACACGATGTGTTTTCCAGCCCTTATCTCAAATCACAGTGAGTGTAGCTGTTTCTGCTTTTATTTGTTTTAAGGTGGTGTTTTAGCGATAGAATTCAATATTTTGAGGATATTTGGTCCATTTATTCTGGCGGTGCGAGCGTCTGTCTGTGTGTTTGTGTGTCCTTCTTTTTGTGTGTGTATATCCTCTCTGTCAGGGAAACAGTGGTGGGCGGGCTGAGAGGTGGGGAGGCCTACTTTAACGGTCTTTTGAAGGAGATAAATGGCTTACAGATGGCCCAATCAATATATTCAAATGAGACACAGAGTCCAGCAATGAGCATTGAGCAGAGAGCTGGGGGTGGGGGCTAATACACCTCAGGTCATGAGTAGACCACACAGCAAAAGATGCAACCTCAGACCTTGGCGCAATTACATATCAGTGTGGTTTACAATGTGGATGATAGGATCTGAATAAATTCAAGCACATTTTAATCAGTGATATGAACTACATGCATAATACTAAACACAATGTGTCTCAATCTTAAATATTCACACAGAGAATGACTGTAAAACAACCACAGCCACAGAAAGTAATACAGGCCTAAACTAAAAGGAAAGAGTTTTTTAAGCATTTAAAACAGATAGCTAATACCAAACAGTGCTGGGAATTAAAGGTAAAGGCTATGAATAATAATAATAATAATAATAAATAATATTTCAACACAGTACTACCCAAATATTTGTAGAAAAATATCAGTGTAATTAATTAGAGAACATTCTTTTAACACATATTGACAAAAATTGCTTTGCAGGCAAAAAGAGATGCAAAGACAAATATGGGAAATGCAAAGTAAAAAAAAAAAAAAAAAAAAACAATGACTAGGGGAATAAATGGAGATATTTATGTTATGTGCGTATAAACTGTATGGCAGTGCTTCTATTTTCCAGCGTCACACACAGTGACGCTTCAGGAAAGAACAGCAGGTCTATCACATTTTGTCCTGCGCAGCACATCTCAGCCACTGCACTTTGACTGCTTGTCCTGTCTAGATGGTGAGTCCAGTGTGTTTTATGGGAGTTAAAGTATGTGACACTACACAATGCAGTCAATAGTAGATGTTGAGATATTGTAGATATTGATTGCACCTGAAGTAAGAGTAGTGGTGGCATCAGGGCAGTATGCAATATCAAACAGGAACTGTGTGTTCAATACAGAGATGTGGCAATGGCCTCCAAGGGGGTCCGGGAGGTATGTTTAGCCTTGTTTACCACAATGACAGGAAGGCCTACAGTTTCTGTGTGAAAGGAAAAAGACACGAAAAATGTCCTCCAAATTCTCAAATGCTATCCCCTACATTGATTGTTCTAAAACAAACCAAACATGCAACACATGACACAGTGATTTTGGGAGCACCGTGCAGGGGAAACCTTTGAGTTTAATGATTTCACACAGCATCTCAGAACAAAAAAGCCCAGAACAAAACCCAAGCAATTCTTTGATGGACTGGTCACTAACATGCTAACTAACAACCTTCAGTCAAAAGCAGTAAGCCCTGGAGTCAGTGAAATGCATATTTCTAAGCTATGCTAAGGTATGCTAAGCACAACAAAGCCCCTTTTCTGTACTGGACACATCTATTTTTAACACTGGATAAGATGCAAACATGCATATTTCCAACAGTGTCTAAATACATGTGCTGTTCCTTAACAACAAAAACTATGACCTGCTGGTAAGCAGATGTGGGTTTGACCTAGTAGTTGCTTAATCTTCAACAAATGAATTCCCCTGCAGCTGTTTTCTCTTACTACTATGATTTCTGAGAGAATAACTCCTCCTTTGATGCACATTCTGTCCAAGACAGAGGATTCTGGTTCTTAATACTTGCACAGGATCCACTATCATGTGCCATATGGTTTTGAGCCAAAAGATAATGAAAGGTGATAATATTGTATAGATAATGCTAGAGAGAATAACCCATATCCCAAGAGATAAAGTTGTTTACTGACAAAAGCACCTTGTTGAAAAATGGTTCGGAAGCGATTCGGCCAATATAGAGCGAAAAAAAAAAAAAGATAGAGGTAGAGACGGAGTGGACATAAGCCCAGTATAACCAGCGCTTGAGGGTGGTGCTATTGGTGGGGGGGATTCCCTGGGGGAGGAAACATGGCTTCCCAGTCTGAAGATAACGTCCTCATACAGGCTCCTCGGGAGAAACATAAAAATCCACCTAGACATTACCCAGGTATTTTATCATGCCCTATCAGATCCCATTCTCCCTTATCACGCTTTACACACACTTAAACACGGATACCCATTTCTGGGCACATTGCTCACATTCAAATATAAGAGGAGGAAAGGAGGGGCCACATTTTCTACAAGATGGAAGAGCCCTGTGGATTTCTTGTTTATTATTTTTTAAAGGAGCAAGAAAAGCCAACTCCTATTGTAAAAAGTCATTTTGTTAAAGGTTCTGTTCACCCAAATGTACTGAGGCATATGAATACATGATTTTTTTTTGTTTGTTTGTTTGTTTTTTTCCTCCATAGCATGCAGATCTCATCTATGTCCAATGCCCTGACCAAAAACCAGTACCCAAAAAGTTGAAACCTATTTAAATTTTTTGGTTTGATGATGGTGCCTGTCTGTGCATGAACCAGCTAAAATGCTGCTTGTTCTCAGAACTTTCTTGTCCTACGGCCAACAAAATAATTTCATTTTAAATTGCATTTGCATAATGCAGTGAACTCCCAATGTAATCTGATAGTCAATTAACGTCTAACTAAAAGCCAGACAGCATCCTGCCAAAAAACACAAGGGCCACAGACTCACTGCAACACACATTAGCTTTGAAGCTAATGTCTCGTGGAAGCTCATCAGCTGTAGCACATTTAACAGCTTATATACTGTCAAGATCAGTTAGCTTAGATGCTAAATTGTCATTATTCTTCAACACCACTTCTAATAAAACACAATCAACAGTGTAGCTTTGTTTATATTTTTCACAATATTCACAGTATAGCCTACCTCTCCTGGCTCAGCTGTCAGTATACATGTATACGTATCCAGTCAAGAAAATTCTCCAACTCCATGGAATTTCTACAATCGTTTGAGTATAGATGTCAGGGAAAAATGTGTTTTTGTGTATATTTTTCAGTGTAGACTGTTAGGTTTCATGTTTACTATACTGTATTACACTTCTCATAGACTCATAGACATCTATTAAACCCATATGAGTCAGCATAACAATCACAAGACACAGTCACTGGCTCACGGTTGTTGCAACATGATTGTTGCGCAAAGTGTGCCTCAAAAAAAAAAAAAAAAGAAAGTCTTTATCATACTTTGATCTGACAAATAAAAGACACAAAAAAAAAAAAAAAAAAAAAACAGAGCTCAGGTCATTTCTGATATATCCCCAAAGTAAAAAGTATATATATATATATATTAATCTTATGAATATACAGGCAGAATCTGAAAAGAAGACAGCTTTCTGAATGAAACTGAAATGGAATCTCTGTGGGTGTATCTGTGAGGGCCACAGGATATAACAAACTGTGTATGTGCATGTGAGTGCATGGGGCTTTGTGTGTGTGTGTGTGTGTGTGTGTGTGTGTGTGTGTGTGTGTGTGTGTGTGTGTGTGGTACGGTCACATGTCATAGACAGCATTAACAATAGTCTATTTTGGCAGAGAATAAAGGCTGTTTCCCCCCTTTCACAACCTCCACGCCTCCCCACTCATCACCTGGCAGTCTGCTTCATGCTTCAATCTGTCCTTGACCTTTGACCTCAGGTATAGCCAGGTGTTGACCACTCTCCCTCTAATCCCTGCCTGCCCTCCCCTTCTACACACACACACACACACACAAAGGCTCATGCATGCAAATGTTTACAAGCTCAGAAACAAGTATTTTTGCATGTACACTCACAAGAATACACATATTAACACACACACACACACACACGCTTACTTAAACATATCAAAACACATTTGCAAACGCAAACACACACACATGCACTGTGCTGACATCGTCACTACATCACATCCCATTCTGTTTACTGCACAACAATAACTTTAACGCAAATAATAGTTAGATTTTTTTTAAGATATCAAACAAAAACCAATACAACCACACACACACACACACTCATATACACACATGAAATCAGCTCACATCAACACATAAAAGCATGCACACACATATACACACTGTCCACACACACCCTCAGAGGGGTTTTAAAAAAATTAGAGTAGCTCAAGTGGGAAAACAGTATCCATTTGTCTTTGGGCTAATATGAGTGTGGCTGCATTAGAGACAAATAGCATCCACTTCCATTTCCTTTATCACTGTCAGGCCAATTAATAGGCCAAGGATTCTGTTACTGAGTTACTAGATGGAGGCGAGGCTCACACACACACACACACACACACACACACACAGAAACACACAAAGAGAGCTCTTTCAGCTGCTGACCTTGGCTGCTCCTCCCAACACAAAAGACCCTGGAGATGGATGCCTCTTTGGAGAGCACTGGGTCTCTGGAAGGGTAACCATTACTGCCATCCCCAGACACAAGTATACAAGTCTGTATGTTCACAGATGCTCATGGATTGACAAACACATGTATGTGAATTCTGGGGTTTAATTAATTTAGCTCAGGACCACTGGACCTTTGGAAACACAGGCATCTTTAAATATGACTGCACAGTAATCCAAGACTAAAATGATGGTCTTGGATTACTGTGCAGTCATATTTAAAGATGCTGTGGGCAGTTTCAGTCCAAAGATCCTGGTGTCAGTCTCAAAAACCCCAGTTGTGGCATCTCTCACCGAGGTTTACTGCTCCTTGATGTGAAGCTGCACTGAGAGCGATGGAGAGCCACTCCTGGCTTTAATGACACCAAGCATTTATCAGTCATGTAGATTACAATGTCACCTGAGTGTCATCTGGCAGACAGATCCAGGCCGGGAGAGCCATGGATTCAACACACACACACACACACACACACACACACACACACACACACACACACACACACACACACACACATCTTTATCATTATTATTATTACCATTATAGTGCATATATGTACTGTAGTCTGTGTAATGGCGTGTAGGTAAGATTTCGCCTCTACTACTGATGCATTATAATACATCAGAAAAACATAAGTAAATACACACACATTTATATTCTTTTTTTCCTTTTTACTTATTTTGTTCATGTCAACATGTAGGCTATTCAGAGTCATCATCATATTTTGGGAGAGGGAATCAAACTACTAAACTTCATCAAGGAGTGGCAGTGTGTACAGCAGATAGGACGTGAACACAACCTGCTCTGTTAGAGAGTCGCTTGGTTCTGTAATTTTACTTTTCTTCTAGTAAAAAAACAAAAATGATCACGCTGGTTTTTAACACACACAAAAAGTAATGGTGCACTCTCTGATGGTACATCCCATTCCCTTTAATTGCATCCATGTTTCCCTCTCTTGCGTCTTTTCCTTCCTCTTTTCCATCTCAGTCCATCTCACATGAGACCAAACAGGGATGCAGGTAAAGAATTGAGGAGAGAGGAAAGGAATGAGCTGTTGTCATCTGAAGCGACCTCCATTTCTGATGAAGATGACACAGCTGGATCAGCTGTCAGTCAGCTTTAACAGCTCTGAAGCTACTTTTGATGGATTGGAGTTTGTATTTCCACATGTGCACTGCCAGGACAGTGGCATTGTGTTTTCAGACAAACCACAGTGCGTACATGGCTGTTATTCCTCAGACAGTGAATGCACATGAGACATTTTCAACTAGCAGCAACATGTTTCATTATTTTCATTTAACAATCCCGGTTATGATTAGAATTTCTTGCAATTTATTTGAAATTTATTGGCTCAAATGTTTTAGGGAAAGTGGAAATTATGTGAATATATATCACAGCAAACTCTAGTTTCTACCCAAAGCACAGGGATTTTCAGTCTTACATCTGTCTTAGTTTATTGCAGGATAACAGCAGACTCTCCTCCTCTGCCTCACATAATATTATTCATGATACATATTAAAAGGGACAATAACAGATAATGAAGAGGAAAAGCTTTTTAATGAGTGAAGAAAGTAGTTTATGGTTCTTCTGTTAATCAGACTTACAGAGCCAGTGTTTTAAACTAGGTGGTGAATCTGAAAAGGTTCTGTTATTTGTCCCAAAATAAAACTGTGGTGATGCTGTGATGTGGTCTGAGCATCCAATCACGAAACAGATTGAGAGTAAAGTCATGTGTCTGGTCTCTTGTATCCTCGCACATCTCTCCCTTAAACGACGGCAGATTTCCGGGTCATGCGGAGTGACAAACACTCAAATGCAGTACCTTGAGAGCAGGAAGTGCCTGCCTATAAGGACAAACACATTATTGCTCTGGGTCTTCTCAGGAGATTTGTTGACAATAAGAACAACATAGGAAAACAGCAACCTTATCACTTGAATTCACCATCACTGTTTAGGTCCTCTGGAGTGCCTCATTGACATGTTAAGGTCCACAACTTGCACCCGAAGGAATCACACTTTGACACTTGTATTGTATACTTGTGTATATGTATCAAACAGTATACAGGACACAGCATGGAGTACACACACACACACACACACACACACACACACATATTTTTTGATTTATTAATAAGCAGTACTGTGTCTTTATTTCATGATTGCGTAGACTTTTCTTCCTCACAGACTACACCCCCTCACACACACACACATTCGGTTAACACATATTCAATCAATGTAGATTAACTTGCTTAAGTTGCCTAAGGTAAGTCCCTCTCTGTCCACTGGTTTTTCTGAAGGAAGAAGCCCAAATACGATTACGCGGAAGGGGAAATTATGCCAAGATGAGTAGAGCTTAATATATGGTAATTATTTGACAGGATATACTTACACAGCGATTAGCATATCTCCAAGACGAGACAGAGATAGAGAGCGGAAGGAGAGGAGAGGGAGGGAGGAAGAGAATGCAAGGGAAGACAAGGGCTCCCTGATAAGGATTTCTTTCTTTCTCTCTCACTGACAGAGGGCGGTAGGAGAATCTGCGTAGGCAAACTGTTCTTCCATATGTACCTCCACTGATAAACCATCTCTGTAGGGGCTGGGCCAATGGTAAGCAGACCTGACGTGCCCGGCATACCAGACAAACGGCCCATATCACACATATCATTCACTACACACACTCCAACATGTGCACCCGTACTACTGCACACACACTTTTTGCAGTGCACAAAAAGGCACATGCATAAAGGTGTGGTGTGTGAGACAAAATTCAGGTTTGGCATTTAGCTGACATGCAAAAACAGACACATATACACACACACACACACTCACAGAGTCAGCTAATATTCCTCTTCACAATACATGACTGAACATTTGCTGAAACACCCAATACAGACACAGTGCAATCCATTACAGTGTGTTTGTGTGGAGGTGTAGTACATACATCTTACTGTCTGCCTCTGTGTCCTATCGGCTCGGCCCTGCCAATACTCCCACTGTGGAGAGTGTATTTGACTAATGCACACTGGCCGTGAGAATAGATCCGTTACGCACACGCACACACATACACACACTTATACACAAACACACACACACGCTTCTGCATGCCTCTTATTATAAATGCATCACACAGCTTTAGACATCTGTAGCCCCAAATGGCAGCAAGAAGTGTCTGAATTAGGATGACTTCAAAACCTGTCCTTTTCAATTTATGCTGAATATCACTGAATATCACGTTTCAGATAATGGCCATTTGTTCTGTTTTGTGCTGCAAAATAACATTAACATTTACAAAAACTGCACTGCAATTTTTTTAAATAATGTGATTCTTGCCTCAAAAATAAAAACAAACAAAGACAATTCCTACCTAAAGTTAACTGCCAACGACAGGAGGAAAGAAGGAAGTCAGGTGATAGTATTATAAGTCTATATGAGGAGGATGCCGGGTAGGTGGATGGGTCAACAAAACATATGACGTGGGAGACTGCTGTTTGTTTCCTGTTAACAACAGTCTTTGTTGTTAGTATAACATTGTCATATCATAAAACTGACTTAATTGTCAGCAGTACACAATAAAATGTAACTATGGGTTGTAATGAGCTTGCACACGACCTATAGTATGGTTTTCTAGGGGAGGACAGTCTCTTCTATGAAAGGTGGGTTTCCAGCATCCTAAAACATGTCTATCGTTGAGGTAACTTTGTCCCCTCATAGATGGATCTCGTGGACCACATGAGTGTTACTGGAGAAGAGAATTTTATGCAGGCTGCTTTGGACATCTGTGTGCTTGGATTTTCCAAATTCAGCTAATGGGGAATACAGAGGTTTGGGTTAAGGATTACTAGCAAAAAAAAAAAAAAAAAAAACCCTACAGAACCTACAAATTCAAATGAAACACTACATTAAATAAAAAAAATCACCTTAAATGATGCATGTGCTGGAGGTGTTGAAGGGTGTGAGAGGGTGGTGAAAGCCGGTGAGAGCAGCTTTCTATGACTGTAGCAATTTTCTTGGTGGTGTTTAAAAGGCACAAGGATTATTTGGTGAAGTTCCGATTTTCACCTACTGTGTAGTGATCTCCATCCAATGCGCGCAACAATACTACGAGGTCAGTGAGTGGAAACAGAGTAACGTTTAAAGCCTTATTTTATGGCTAAGGCTGGTAAATTACTGCATTTTTACATAAATCCCTCGCTTCTGTTTCTGTGTATGCTCTGAATGTGTATGTGTGAGCCTGTGTACATGTGTGCAATTACATGATGGCGTGCATGAGATTCAGTTGTTTAGGGTTAATATATTTTTATTATGCTAAAAGACTTTGAAAATGATCAAATCTTGAAAGCATTACAACATCTGAATGAAATGATGTTTGCCTGTCATTTGCACATTGTTATGTAGTGCATTATTGTCAAATGAGGACATCAAGAAGAGATTTGCTTGTGTGATTTCACATCTTCCATACACTTCCCAGCCGAGGCTGAGGCTGACCTCGCCCCATCACAGCCACCCAGCCCTTTTAATCATGCCTCTTTTTGTCCTGACAGAATATTTATTGGCTTATTTATTGTTAATCACAGACAGCCGCTTGTCTGTTCCATCAGATTCAACCCCCCCTGTTTTAGACACACACACACACACACACACACACACACACACACACACACACACACACACACACACACTGTCAAATGCACAGCTGAACCCCTTTTCCTGGTCGCCTCTGGCAACCTCTCATCAGGCCGGTCAGTAAGTTAGTATGTGCCAGTCATTCAGTGAATGGGTGAGTCAGTCTGTCTGTCTGTCTGTCAGTGTGATGATTTGCCAGTGAGACAGCCAGTCGATCAGTCAGTCACTACACCCATCTGTCAGTCAGTCATTGATTTCATCAGTCAATAAGGCAGTTGTTCAGTTACAGTTGCTTTATTCATAAATTGACAAGAAGCTGAGGTCAAAAGATTAATTTGTATTTCTGAGCAATTCAAGCTGTGCCATTATAGTATGACACAGGGACAAGTCAAACCTCTTACGTCAGCTTACAGTTGGTCAACTTAGTTTTTTTTTAGCCTGAACCATGATAATTACCAAAACTCTTACTGATCATAATAATGCAGTGTACCGAAAAGCTAACAACTTCAGTGTTTCCTCTTCCAAACCAGTTGGTTTTAAATCAGTTATAAAATTCACTTAGCAACCATCAGCTAGATTTAACTGGATATACAGAAAACTTAACCTGCTACAAATTATTTTTTGCTTTCAGTACAGTCCAGTCTAATTATACAAATACAAAAATAGTAGACAAAACAAAACAAGATCATTTTCTTAAAAATGTCCTCAAACAGGAACTCCTGATTTTACAAGTTAAAATCAGTGTACTTGTCACGATAAGTCATAAAAAGTGAAAACGGTTGTGTAGTTTCATCTGCGGTTTTGGAGAGTCCGAGAAAATAACCGTGATGATGCCAGAGTGACGTCAGAGTGATGTCATCAGGATTATCTGGGCTTCCACATGAGGTCATGAAGTTTCAAAGACCAAGGCGTTTATCATGAACAAAATGACTGTTGAGCTGCATTATGTGTAGAATCCAGTGTTTTCGGATGATGTGTGTGCATTCATATGGATCATTCACAGAAAGCATGAAGCAGCCTTCAGTCAGTCAGTCAGTTTGAGACCAGATCAGTCTCCCTCAGCTCTCTTTGATCTAACTCCTCTACAAGCCCAGAGCACATTATCCCACCAAACGCTCATGTTTGGTGGGATAATGGCCCCTGTTACCCCTCTCAACCAAAATAACACCAGGTAAATGACTTTCTAACTCCCCGCTCATTGTTTCCCTCTCCATTGCCCTGTCTTTTCCTCATGCTGTCCTGCTCTAATTGAATCACCATAGACTCAGTGTATCAATTCTAACTTTGCTATTGAGATTTAATCGGGTGTGCAGGAGACCGGCTTGGCAGGCTGAGGGGTCCTTTTGTGAGAGGCCCATCTGTTGGTGACACAAGGGCCCCAGATCTGGCCTGGCTCAGAAACAGAGCAGGGGTGTGGGAGGGATGACAGGATGGCAGGGTGGACCGTTTCCCTCAGCGCAACCCAAAACCTCCCACCCCTCATTTCTTGGATGTCTGTCTGGGCTTCTGCCGTCACAACACACAAAAACACACACAAAGAACTGACTCACTTACATACTTATGAGGATATAATTTGACAGCATTGGGGGTTTATTGTAACTTAGGTTTCACTTTAAAAGTGTTCTCCATTGTTCCTATTAAAAAAATATCATTACACTCACTAAGTTAATGTGGGATCATAGAAACATCACAGGAGGTCCCATCCAACAAGAAACACAATCACACATCAGCCTTATTGTGAAAAAGAAGGTAAACCATCACAGTTCACAGACCCACTTCCACAGATCACATGACTGAATGACCATAGTTTGCCTCAGAATCCTTAGATATGTGTTCACCAACATTTAGGTTACACACATTTTCAATTTTACTTCCAAAGAATGTTTTTTTTTTTTTTTTAGTTAATATACATAATATGAAATCATTTAATGTGCAGCTCTTCAGACAGTGTTTTGTACCTGTGATGTTACTTACTGAAACTTGTACATTGTAATTTGCATCTGTAAAAATAAAAAAAAAAGCTTGATAGTTTTAGGTCTTAGGTCTTAGGTGTCTGCTTTGTTTTGCAAGTTTGTGCAGTTAGTTCCATGCCTGCAAGCTTCCACCTTCTGTCCACCTTTCACTGCACCTGTCAAGTGGCAGGCATACCGGACCTTCGTTGTCATGGTAACAAAAAGAAAAAAAGAAGAAGAATAAAACACGTAGTTCAGGTTAGGGAACAGTCAGGCTTTGGAATAAAATAAGTACTTTTCTTAAGGTTTGAGGACTTCTGTTGTTATTGTTATACAGTTGTTAAGGTTGTGGTAATGAATATGAGAAACAATGCTGATTATCAATTTCATATGAATCAGTTTCAACAAACAACAGTCTCCTGACTTAATGTCCTGTGTTTTGCTGACCCATCCACCACTACCTCCTCTTAAAGTGTACTTTGTCATCATATTAAAGTAGGTAACCGAAATCCCTCCTTTGCTCCCATTATAATTACTACAGCTGTTAGAAATCACCTAACAATAAAACCTACCTTTGGGTTGTATCGAGCTGCTTGCACAGACAACCTGTGGGGTTGTTGTATACAAGAGGATGGCCTTGATTAGTCAGAGGTTGAATGTTTTATCCTCTCACTCTGTGTACAAAACCTTTCAACACAGTAAACCTGTCAGAGGCCGGTGAATAAAGCACATTACCTCCTTCCTCACAGATTGTAAAAGTAAACTTGCAAGCAGGCAACTGCATAAACAAGCTTTGAATACAGCATTTGCAGCTACAAAACTAAGGTGACACATGCACTACTTTTAAGCAGAACATTTTGAATGACATAATATCCTATAATGATCTGTCCAAACTGTTGGCTCGTTCACTATCCTGTCAGTCTCCAGTGTAGCAACGCTACTCTGATCACAGGACTTTGGTGAGTACAATGTTATCATAATTAAGAGAAGTGATGGACTATGGAAACAAGACCCACACTGTAAAACACAATGATAATCCTTTAATCCTATGAATACATATAATAAATAAATAAATATAAAGAGCCAGTTGAAACAATTCAGTTGCTGAAGAGGGACAGGATATCTTCTTTCTGTGGACGAAGATATACAGAGAGACAATAAGACTTTTAGCATTTGCATGCAGATGCATATACAAATGCAGAGACACCTGCCAAACAAATACCAATATGCTCACAGGGAAACGCACGCATGGCGCATAAGTATTTTGCACAAATGCAGCATGCAAGTGAGGCTGCACACACGTGTGTGTCAACGCAAAATACCACCGGGCGGCTCACAAGGTGACTGCGAAAATCAGCGTTTTACTCCTCCGAAAGAAATTGATCATGACAACATTCATACAAAGCACACACATGTACACACACTCTCTCTCTTATATCCCCCACTGCCAGTCACATATACTGACAGATCTGTGTGTGTGTGTGTGTGTGTGTGTGTGTGGGATGGGGGGTGCTGTTGATCATATTGGCAGCGTTGATAGGTTCCAGCTCAGCATTCCCATCATTCACTGGGGTTATGACCTCTCTGTAAATGGCCTGACGGCAGGGAGGAGTGTGTGTGTGTGTGTGTGTGTGTGTGTGTGTGTGTGTGTGTGTGTGTGTGTGTGTGTGTGGTGTGTGTGTGTGTGTGGCGTGTATGTGCGCTGAGATGTTCATGAATAAGAAAAATGAAGAACCACAGGGTACAATACCAATGACCATGATAGAGAAATCACCATGGTGATGCGAGGATGACAACAGTAAGGAGCAGGTAGAGGATGATGACAATTCTGATCATGACTGTGGTGATGCTGAAGAGGAGCTAGACTGATACTGAATAGTCATTTTGTCACCGCTGTATTATTCAGCCTGACACTGACACACCAGCACATTTCTCCATTTCATTTTTGGTGAGAGGACTCGATTAAACTCGACTAAACGACCATTAGAGACTCACTGTCTGCTCACGAGCACTTTTTTTAGAAACACCTGTATACCTGCTTATTCATGCAATTATGCAGTGATGTGCAATCAAGTGATCGTGTGGCAGCAGGTCAGGAGCTTCAGTTAATGTTCACATCAAACATCAGAATGTGGGAAAAATGTGATCTCAGTGACTGTGGCCTGAAGTATTAAAGTAAAAACTACTCTCCTCAAGGGAAAGGAGTTCAGGTTTTTTTTATGTTATTTAACAAGAGAAGCCTCAGTTCACATGACCATGCTATTGCCTAGAAATACAAGGAGTGAGCTCCAGCATCAAGAGACAGATATATCCTTGGTATTAGATTGTTATCATGGATCATGTTATTGATTTACATTAACAGACTTCGTAAAGCACTGAAAAGCAGTGAGGTTTTGCTTAGGTAAATGGCCAATATGAGAAAAAACAAAGTGTAGGGATATGTATTTTGTCTGCTTTTGCCTGATCACAAAAAAATCTTATCAATATAATGATATTCTTTTGGTAACCAAAAGAATATCATAAAGACAGAGTCTTTATAATGTATGCATTAAGACATCTAGCTCAGGGAGCTTTATGCTGTCTAGTTTCATGGCCACTGGAAAAAAGAAAAAAGAGGATCCTGTGTTTTTTACTGAGGATAAGTAATCTGTGAGATTGAGGAGACATTCAGACATGTGGACATTAACCTATCCATTTACAGAGTCTGGCTAACATGGTGTTCAAGCTTACTTTCACAGTCCTGCTCCAATCTCAGTATCATCTAATCTCATATTTCTAAAAAGAAAAACGTTTGCTTTACCTTTTCCTAGAAAACAATTCATTACAAACTTTGTGTTTATAGCTCTAACCATAATTGCTAAAATTGCACAGCCCAAATGAATTGCTGATATCTGTGAACACGGTGACACCGCTACAGCAAAGTCTGATGAGAACAGAAACACGCAGTCAGATGATGAGACAGGTTGTTAAAGCCCACAGGTTAGTTAGAATTAATTTGGAAGCGAAAACAAAAGTGGAACAGTAAAATAATTTTCCAAACTAAGTAAGCATCCGTTAGCATTTACAGGTCAGCTTCCTGCTTCAGCCTTGATCAAGTCTTACATGCTGTAGCTGTGTACAGCATGGTTTTCCTGCAAAGAGGATTTGAGTGATCTGCCTGCTTGTGTGTCTCACTGCCTTGGAGATTTTTTTTTTTTTTTTTTTAGTGACGTTGCTGCATCCTGAGATTTCAGCAATGACTTTGATGAGTACAGTGTTATCACAGCTGATAGAACCTATGGCCAGAGCTACCTACAGAAACAAAACACAAGCTGTAGCAGCAACAATCTGACTGGTGTAGCTAGCTGGCTATCAAAGCCAGGCTGTCATTTCTGACCTGCAGCTGCTAATGTTCCATGATCACTGCTCAGCTTTCTCAAAAGAAAGAACGAGGTCCTGTGTTTTGCTGTGGCTACATGCAGTGCCGCATCATGAGAACTGATTTAGAAGGATGATAAAACTGTTGACTGCACCTTTGTTTGTGGTGCCCTGGTCTGTGTGACATAGCATGATAACGCCACTGACTGCTGTTCTGCTCACTGAGGTGGTGATAGGCTCAGATGTTTCTTAGGAAGAAGCCTCTGAAGGGAGATAATATTAGTTTTGACACAAGGAACAAGAGGATGATGGTCACAGGTGTTCATGGTAAAACTAATGATGGCAGAAATAATGACAATATAGCTGACAGAAGCAAATGGTAAGGATGGTGATATGATTGGTCTAAATTAGCTGCTGTTTTTCCTGTTTTTTGATTTTCCTCTTTAAAGAACCTTTTTGACCTGGAAGGATTTCCTCACATCCCCAGAGCAGCTACACAACAACAACAACAAATAAACACACACAAATTAGCACAATGCACAGGCGATGCACCTCAGCTGGCCTCCACACCTCTGCTGACACGGGATTGACCTCTGCTTTGTGTGAGTGTGTGTGTGTGTGTGTGTGTGTGTGTGTGTGTGTGTGTGTGTGTGTGTGTGTGTGTGTGTGTGTGTG
>JBBMJY010000026.1:23812578-23847439 GCA_037833715.1 Toxotes lorentzi
GTGTGTGTGTGTGTGTGTGTGTGTGTGTGTGTGTGTGTGTGTGTGTGTGTGTGTGTGTGTGTGTGTGTGTGGATGGTTGGCCATTCTCAGGGTGGGCTGTCACTCCACTCACCTCTTGCTGCCAACAACAGCAGAGGGGAGGTGAGGGGTGGTGGTGGTGGTGGGAGGGGGGCAGCCTGACATGGCTTGAAGGCAGAGAGGGAGGGTGGCTGGAGGGTGACATAAAGGCGTGTGTGTGTGTGTATGGGTGTGTGTTTGCACTCACCTCCTGGAGTTGCCTGGTCAATTAAATTCACATTGAGGATAAATGATTTGTAAATGATATACAAACAAGTGAGTGTCCCGTCCTGAAGAGGCTGTCGAAGTTTAGGATTAAAACGTAAAGACACGAGGGTCAGAGAACGTTCACTAATCTACACCTGACATGTAAAAAAGAAAAAACAAAAAACTGAAAATATATAAAATATATATCATGGGAAAACTCCAGCTCAATATTAACTTTTTTTTATGTCAAACTGTCTCTTTTACATGTTTCAGCCTATACGTTATATAACTGCTCACAATTCTATCAAAGCATATGTTAGTGTTATATACTATTTGATCCCTATAGATTTCCATTGGTTGGTTATGGAAGTAACATTTTGTGTTTTTGCTTAGTGTGGGGGTGAATGTAGGCTTAGTCCAATGGTTATAGTTTCCCACAGTGTGAACTCTTCACAGTCAAAGGTCCACCATCAACCTAAGCACAAATAAATGTGGTGGAAATTTAACAGCTGTTGTTATTCACCTGATGTATTTTTTTTTATAGGTAATGATGTGACATCACTGCATCATTATCCCAACAACAGCATCACCAGTGACATAACCATCATAGCAAGTAGTGGAAAACAGCATGCAACAGAAAACTCATCAGTTCATGAAAATGACAAAGGGAAAAAAAAAAAATCTCACTTACTCTGGTACCTCCGAACAGCAGTGAAAATTTTCATTTAAAAATGATCTTATTTTTGTAATGTAGGTAAACTATAACTGACTATTTCAGGTTGGAAAACACATCTTCTTATAAAGTAATACATTACGGTAATATTAGCGTCTATAGTGACACTATATATGACAATTATCATATATACTGATCCATCACGTGACACAGGAGACAACACACTTGCAGGGTAAATAGAAAGTAGTGCAGTTATAAAGGACTGAAATGTCCGTGTTTAATTCTGCAAAAAGCTGCACTTGGCATTAATTTACTGATCTCTCACACAAAAGACTTTCAGACTGAGGTGCATTTTTGTGTGTTTGGTTTCTGTGTACGTTTTCCTCTACGTGTGTGTGTGTGTGTGTGTGTGTGTGTGTGTGTGTGTGTGTGTGTGAATGAGACAGAGAACAAGAGACAGAGAGCATCAGGCATGGAGACCCCCTTCTGGCTATCCTCTGAGGGGTTGATGATACTAAAGACACTGGAGAGCGCCCCGGCTGTGACCCACCCACCCATACACACACACGCACCAACCCTCCAACCATTCTGTTCTCTTTACAACTTTACAAAATAGGCTTTTAATTTAGCTGGGCGGCCAGGGCGTGTGGGGCCCGCCAGCATCAATCATCATGAGGAGGCTGAGGAGACCAGGCCGTCCCCTGGGCCCTCTCAGTGACGAGGATGTCCCTGCACACACACACACACACACACACACTTACTCACACAAGCACAGACTCAACACGCATCTTCCTTCTGCTCTTTTATACAGACACTCGTTCGTGAGACCTCAAAACCTTATCATTCTCTCAAACACACACACACACACAAGCATGTGCACGTGCGCACACACAGCCTCCATCCCCTCCAGGCTGTAGATGATGAGACCAGACTGAACACAGATGGGAAATGGAGGGAAAATGTGGAAATGAAGCATCTCCCCTGCTCTGTATTTTTTAATTTCTTATTATTTTTAATCACAAACAAACCCAGACTAAACCACATGACAATACCCGCACAAGTGTGTTCATTGTGTATGCAGCCCAACCCAAGTCTACTTTCTAGATCATTTATTTTTCTTTCTCTTTTTGTCATCTTTTTTGGAACCCTTTTTACAATCATGTTCTTCTCTAAGCCAATTTGTATTTACATTGCAAACATTCATTTCCATTTTGGGTTCATGTACCTACCTTCTTTGTTAATTGGATTTGGATCATTTCCAAATGTTCAGTGTGTACCCAGCAATAATTATATTCCCGAAGAGATCTGTATGAATTTTGTCAGAGACTTTGACGGCTTGTCGGCACATCGCCGACGTGACACTGATATTTTATTGCGTGTGAAAGACACCTCATATGAACCAAAATGTCAGCAGGATGTCTAACACAGAGAGAGCACATTATTGCTTTGAGACAGTGAGATACAATGAGTCGTCAGTGAATTATGATTTTATAGCACAGTTTATATTTACTTAAGTGCCATATTGAAAAAGAATCGATTGCCATTTCTTCTACTTTACACTTCTGCATTACATTTAAGACTGACATATTCTATGTTTTACTCCACTATCTTTATTTGAGAACCATAGTTACCAGTTACTTAGCATATTAAAGCTCCAGTCTTTAGTCTCCAGTAATTTAACGTTAGACTTCCACAGAATTAGAAATAAAAAAAAGAATGCTATAAACATCAATATCCGATGTTCTTTGCATGGTAAATACCATGACCCCAATGACCCCAACATCATCAGGGTCACTCTGTCAGATTTGCTGAAGGAATCTCTCTCTCTGTCTGTCTGTATTTTGAAACTTCACGGGTGTATTGAGGACCCATGGAAGTGCGGCTTTAACTGTGAACTTGTTTGGATGATGCCCTCAAGACAGCTGCGAGCTGGCATAATGAAGGCCAAGAAATCAGCCCCTACTTACAGGTACATGCTCAGTGGGCTCTGCACTAGTTATAATAAGTAAAGAAAAATTGGTGTAATCGCTTTATAAATCAGTTTATAAAATACGATGCATTGTCATGGATTAAACTGCCAAAACGTGTATGAAGTGGAATTAGCTTCACCTCAGCCAGCTACAACATTAAAATGCTGGGTACCATGTTTAATAAGTCCTGCTTTTTTAAAGAATGAAGAAAGCAGAGCACAGAGTAACATGTCAGTGTGTGGCTCTCCTTCATCAGCTGCATAGAGCCACCAGCAGATTTAATGGAGCTGAGGTTTGGGGTGGACCTGGTCTGGCCCTTGGGACTATAGTAATGACAGAGTAAAGCCACAGTTTGACTTGTTACCTTTAATAATGTCTCAAACATATTAAATACATGAAAACATTCAGAACAATCAGCAAAGACCAGTAAAGCCTGTATCATTCTGTTTTACATCATGTCATATATCTGATGCTGCTGACTGTGTTTGAATGGGAAGAAGAGTTTGACCATCACCACCATCCCTTACTCCTCCATACCCCAGCCTCTCTCTCTCTGTCTCTCTCTCTCTCTCTCTCTCTCTCTCTCTCTCTCTCTCTCTCTCCTCTACTTCTCTGTCTCTCTCTACCTCTGTCTTCCCGGGTTGTGTGTAATCAGATAAACTGAGCCGAGAGGTGTGATAAGGAAGGGTCTCCCTGGGGTGCTATGTCGCTCCCTCCTTCCCTCATCTCCCTCCCTGCACCACTCTCCCCTCCACCACTCCGCCCGTATACCCTCCCCGCTCCACCCCACAGCTCTGTCTTTGCTGCCGGTGGCGATGGTGGTTTTAGTATGCATAGAGCTGAGCTATCTGCTCCACTGCACCTTGACTCCCCCTAACACACACATATGACTACATTCACACAACTCGCCACCGCAATATTCATCCGTGCACACGCCGCTACTTTACCACGGTGCATACAGCACCACCACACACACACACAGTACTATTACTGGTGCTGGGGAAAGGTTGTTCATAGCCATCATAACGACACACACACACACACACACACACACACATTCACACAGTAGGTCTACCTCACAAACCTTGTATTTTAAGTCAGAAGCTGTGATCTGTCGCTCAAAGGAATCTGAAAGGAAGTGGCAGTAAAGTGGCAGAAGCTCTTTCACGTGTCAGGGTGCTATACTGGTGATGTTGGAAACAAATAAAGGCAGCCTCCCAGCAATTATTGTTTTAGTTGTGTGTCATCTGTCTCGCTCTTTCTGTCTCTATCCCTCTCTGATTTTGACCTTTCTAATGAAAGTACTTTCCTCCTCTGCTTTCCAGTGTACACTGTATGTAAAGGTATAATTATGAGCTGTGTGCATTTGTAAAAGAGTTGTTTACTTTGTGTTTTTAAAGCATTAAAACAAAGCAGTATTTAAAGTGGCTATTATCAATATTTGTATAACAACAATGAGAAAGGAGTCTCTTGTAGTGATGAGTCACCAGTGAATTATCACTGAATCTGCAGCTTCCCTTACTTTTACAAAGCTTTATACTGTATTTCAGCTCCACAACTTTCCTGCTGTGGAAAAAGCTCTAGACTCACTAAACCTACCTGCTCAGCACCAAACAGCAGCCAGATGCTAGCTGGTGAACATGGTGGGAGCATTTAGCTGTTAAGACACCAGATATTTACCTCAGGAATCGGTAGAGACCAAAAACAGAGCTAAAAGACAGTGAATATTGGACTTGCAACCATCAATTAGCCAGAAACACTGTTTCATTTGTAGAGATAACAGATTCTGAAGCACAACATTTGCATTAAGGTCACAGCTACCTTGACCTCCGACCTCCAAAATCTACTCAGTTCATCCTTGAGGCACAGTTGACATTTGTGCAAAGTTTGAAAGCCATTCCTCAAACGGTTCTTGTGATATCGCATTACCGTGCAAAACATAAATGTGGTCATAGTGACCTTGACCTTTGACCTTTGACCTCCAAACTCAGATCTGCCTTAAGTCACAGTCAACATTTGTGCAAAGTCTCACAGAGAGACCTCAAAGCGTTCTTGAGATATCGTGTGTAGAAGAATCTGGGACGGACGGACGGACAACCCGAAAACATAATGCCTCGGAATCAAATGTGTTTTTTTTTTTCTGTCACCAGCTTGTCTCAAGCAACATAACACAACTTAACATTTTAACAATACGTGACACATACAGTCTGACAGTATTAACATACATGAGCCAATGTAACTGTTTATAATACTAATTCTTTAGCATAGATAAAATGGGAATTGACAGTGTTTCACACATTAAAGAGCACTTTGACAAGGACAGTCAACATTGTGTTTGTTCTGTGGATGGAAAGGGTCAAACCCAAACTTTGTCACAGCACAGTAAATTGGAATTGTCTGGTGGAGTGTTTGTGTGTGTGTGTGTGTGTGTGTGTGTGTGTGTGTGTGTGTGTGTGTGTGTGTGTGAGGAGGGAGGGAAGCAGTTGTTAGCCTGGGCAGCTAGCGGCTGGTGATAAGACAAAGGCAGGTTGTTTGCTGTCTCTCTCTGAGCTGCGTGGTCATTAAAGGGAAGCTGCCATCTGATGGAGGCCACGCCGGACACAACCTGTCTGACTGGCCAAGTAGACACATTCAGGCAATGTGTGTTCTCACACACACATTCCTGCCTGTGTATGTGTGTGTCTGCTCCCACCCCCAGTCCTTGAACCTGTAAATCCATACTATGCATGTGTGTATTCAGTCTTTATATCTTCCTTTAAACATGCTCAGCCAGTGGAGTGGAGCTCCAGCCTTCCTCCCATAGCTTTGCTTTGTTTTGTTACTGGAGGGTGTGTGTTGTTTTGGCACTGGCTGGTTAAGTGGCTCTTTTCTATTTCCTCTCTATTGCATCTACTGTGTGTATATGTGTGTCTGTGTTCACTCCAAAAATATGAACCAACACAACATCATCTACATCAACATCAGTACTCCAGCCAGTAATTCAGTCATGCTCACACTTGGTTATGTATGTGCTGAAATTCATCCAGGTTTGAAATCTTCTCTTTCCACTTCCACATGTCCGTCACTGGCTGTATGTCATTCAGAAAGCCTGTGTAGGAAATGAAGAGGAGAGGGGGCTTTTTCCTGTAATCACAATCTGAATTTGTCTAAATCAGGAACAGGTAGCAGCTAATGCAGGATCACTTTTCATAATACAGATCTGAGAAAATGTAAATAAATGTAGACAATAAGGGCTCAGGTAAAGGCTACAGCTAATACACTGACCTTCATGGCAATGTTCCACTTCATTTAACAGAATTGAGACAAAAGCTCCATTTACTAACAACTTTCATGAGATTTCTGGTTTTTCTTCTGATTGTTTTAACTCTAGCAGCTTATTTTTACCATCACAACACATTATTCCAGTGATAGTGATAGTAAACACACTGAGATAATCAGCTGTTCCTGGTCTTTCCCTTTTCTCTCTCTCTCCTTTGCTAATTGCTCTTTATGAAATCTGAAGGGCATGACCACTGTATACAGTTATTCAGTCACTTACTGTTCAACAGCCATACTTAATGACCACTTTATTATAAAGGCTAAATAAAAAATAAAAGTAAATGACAAACATTTACAGTGTTGTGATGCTCTAATTAACCTTAAGTGTGATGCACTGCTGATGTTTGCATTTTGCAATGTGAGATATTTGAGGCTAAAAGTAGTGTAGGGGGCAAAAGGAGTAAAAAAAAAAATACAGAGAAAACAAAGAGACACACAAAACAAAGAGTTTTCAGGCAGTTGTGCTGTCAGAAAATAGATGATCAATATATTTGGGGATGGTAGATTTTCTGTATTTCAGCCTTTCAAAGACAGCCAACAATTTTCACTCATTGCGTTCTGGAAAGACAGACAGGCGTTTGCTTGAGACAGAGGCCATCTAAAGTAGAGCTGCACAAAAGATGACTGACAGGTCTCTTCAACCCTTCTCCACCTGACAGGATGGAAACTTGGAAGCTTTCAGTTTTCAGACCAGAAAAAAGAAACATATGTCAAGTGTCTCTAAAATCTGTGTCTGAATACATCCGTGATGAGAAACATGAAGCTGCACTATCCATGCTTCAGTTCTAATTTACAAATGCTCACTTTACAGTCGTTAATGCGCCTCAGGAGTTTTGAGAAATTGCAAATAGCATCAGCCTCCTGTCTGCCACCGTTTGATCGAGTCTAGTGAATGCACTACATATGTAAATCCCACAGTGAACATGAAGCTCATGAGATTTTTTTAATCGTCAGGCTGGTGAGATGAGGCATTTACTGTCGCCTTTAAAGAATATAATTATTACTGAAGAAAATGCATAACAGTCTGCATTTGCCTAGATCAAAAGAGACTGACTGACCTACTCTTACTTCTTTACTGAAAAAAATTTCAGTCAGTAAAAGGTACCACCTTTCCAAACATCACATGAACCAAAGCTGAGCCTACAGCAATGTGGGGGTATATAGAGTTCGAGCAGACAGGAGAATCCGGGCTTCTGCAGACCAGAACAAAATTCTCAACCAAACACACACACACACACACACACACACACACCACACACACACTGCACACCGTAGAGAGCTCGGCCAGTGGCAGCAGCTTCTTTGAGCTGTGGCTACTACTGGCTGGGCCCGATGCAAAGCTGCTTAACAGGACTCATCTGGGATCAGTGACAGATGGACAACCTGTCCTGGAGGCCTGGGCACCACCAGAGCTCCGGGAGACAGGTAAACCTGGTCAGAGCCCCATGGAGCCCCTGGGACGCTTCTAGTGTAATCGCAAGATTTAACAGTCGAGGGGCACTCGAAACGATACTAAACATGCACACAAACACACACCTGCAAAAACATGTTGTCTGGCAATACCATTCACACACACCATGACAAAAGAGTCTGGTTCTTTGAGCTGGAGTCTGGAACCTTCAGGATGCCTTGAGGGGACTTTGGGGCATATTTTCATTTCATTTAACTGACTGGAATGAAAGAAAGTACAGGAAAAAGTAGTTTTATATATTTTACAACTCTCACTTTTGTGACCCATATTCCATAGTGAAGACACTGCCACCATTTTAGGATCATCACATTAAAAAGAACGCACATGTCTACACAGGAGGAGTAGCATCAGCAGCATATTAGCAGTAGCAGCTTCAGTGCTCTGCCTGTCTTTCACAGGACGAGTTCAGGAACAGGACTGAGTGTAGGTCAGCCACATTTAGGCAGCACTCAGAATCCAACACACAGTCACTCAGATTCAGACATTTTGTTTTTAAAGTTGGACCAGAAGAAGACAAAATACTTGTGTAAAAATGTACTTAGATAAGACAGGACCAGTGGGACTAAGGCTGGAAATCATATGTCTTTAAAAATGCACATTACTACTTTACATTTTTTTTAAAAGGGGACAAAGAGGAAAAAAGAAATATTATATTGTATTAATAATGTTATATGGCAAAACTATTAAATTAAAGAACACGTTTAGGCTACTAAAAGAACATTAAAATCTCAGTGTATATTCTAACAGGACCACACTGAGCTCTCCTGAGCCAGGAGTTGAGACTGGTGTCGTCCACTGATCAGGAGTGGACCTGTAAAGTTTTTAAACATGCTGTAGTGCACACACAAAATGCTACGTTGCTAAGCAACACGATGTCTGTTGATTTTCTTCTCTGGGCAGTGAGTTACAACAATCAGTGAGTGTATTGTTGTGCTCACCTGTGCACAAAGTCAGCCTCTGCTTGCTCATTCTCAAAGCTGAATATAACCAGTGCTGTCTTTACTGTCTGCACTCCTCAAAGTTTTTATACACTGAGCTGGATGAGTGCTCTGGGTTAACAGGCAAAAACAGCAGCAAGGTCATGCAGAAGTCACAGCTGAAGGGTCGACCCTGAGCCTCTCAGCATCTAGCATTTGGCCTGTTGGTCACGCAACATCGTGGGGCATGTTTGATTTGGGTCACTTAGCATGCCCGCTGGGTGGTGTATGAAATCAGTGTTTAATTAAAGTAGATGCAACCTCTTTTTTTTCTAACTAAAGGTCTAGGTAATGCTAATTTTAAAGGATAAGACCAGTGATTTTCTGTATTTCTCTTACTGTCAGCAAATACCATGAAAAAACCAAAACGACAATGAATGTTATTTATATATTATAAGTATATGTTATAAGTATTGTCTGAGCATCCACAACCTGATTTAGCTCATGCTTCTGTGCCATAGAACTAAAACACTTCAAAATGAGCCACACTGTTACACTGTGTGGATGTTTCTTCATTATAGAAAGCTCCACAGACTAATAACGGTGATCACTTTTCATTCTCTGGAGAGGAGCTCCTGTGAGGCAGAGGCCTTACATTCATACTGCAGTTTCAACTTGTACGAAGTTATCATTAGAAAATGAAAAAATGTATAACTGCATGCGTGATCGTCCTGCAGCATCTACTTTCTGCCTCTGTATTTTTTAAAATATTCCAAAAACTATGCAAAAATTTTACTTTGTAACTGTAACAAGAATAAATGTAATCTATTACTTCCAGCACCTGCCTACAACTAACTCACTGATTAAGTGGCAACATTATATTTAATTAAAATGTTCTCCAAACCTAATGGTAACTTTGTAATGTAATGAAATGTGATTACCCCTACAGAGGCCTGTAAATGTTAATTCTGACTTTGTGTGTGCTCCGAGAGGTAATGTAATACTTTAATTCAGACACTGTCAGTATGGGAAATTGTGTAGTTTTTAGTCTATCTAGTCAATTGTTGTAACGGATTTTCTGTGATTTTGATATCAGGTCACTATTCATTCATAGTGACCGTGGCTGAACACACAAAGAAAAGTGTGTTATCTATGGAAACTCCCATACAGCAAAGCTAAGGACACAGGTGCCACAGTGATAGCTGTGATGTTTGCTTTACAGGTGATTTTTTGGAAGTGCAAAGCAAAAATTACCACAGTGAGAAATGCAGCAGGCATGGAGGGAAAAAAAGCAGAGGATGTGTGACAGACACACACATGCAGGTTGTCCCTCAAAGCTGCCATGTCTCTGATGGCGGCGTAGCGAGGATGGCCTCTTCATGCTGCCTCGCCCAGCACTGTATGCCACGTTGCATTTCACACTCGCTTTGCAGCCGCCAGTTGAGTCATCAGCGGCTAAAAGATGGAATTAACTCCATCGCTGTCATCCTTGGCCTCTCGTCAATGGCTCTTTACTCATTTGTTCTTATTTTGCTGTTGTTTCACGTCCAAAACGGTATGTGTGGCAATGTCAGGGTGGCGTTGGATGGGTATAGTGGGGAGGGCAATAATTAGTGTTGGTATTGAAAAGTAATAACAGTATGGATTAATGTGGGAGAAGTGGAGTGGAGCGCATCATTGAGTGAGACAAATCCAATGCTGGGAATTGGCAGACAAAGCAAGAGGCAGTCAATAGGGATTATGTGGGAGCTAAGCCGACCCACTTTGGCTGGGGGAGGGTAGGTGGGGTGGGGAGGTGGGGGGTGCCTTGATGGCGGTGGTGGCAGCTTTTGGACTGGCATCGATACGCGTTCATGCAGGTCGCCACCGCCTCGGCAGACGTTGCACATGCTCTCTGGTAAAGAGTGGGGCAGGAGGGTGGAGATTGTGCCGAGGGGTGGTGAGAAGGGGGAGTAGGGAGGATGGGCATCTTGCTCCCTCTATTTAGCTCTCGTAACTCCTCCTACCCGACCCCCCCACCTCCCCTTCTCCTTCCTTGAGTCCATGAGGCCCTAGATCCCTCTGCCCCCTAGGGGAGGTGGTGCATTGGCGCTGCCAAAGCCGGAGTCTGTGCCAGCTGGGCAAACACCCAAGTCGTTGACAGAATAAACACCTTGCAAATAGAAGCAGAGATGACACAGCCTCAGAAACAGTGAGCAGCATGACTCCCACTACATCAGCAGGTCTACGCTCACTCCTTCACTACATGAGGGGAAGTACTGAGGGTTAGATCGATATATATCTTTTCTGGCTCTATAAGGAGCTAATATAATTATATTATTAAAACTTTCTCCTGTCTTTTATAGTACGTACACTCCGACTGCATGTGTAGTTACTTTCCATTATTTTATTAATCTTGCAATACTATATTCCATATGTCAAAGGATGGCATGTGAAAAAAATGGAACTTAAAACACCATGGCTGCTAAAAGCCAATACTTTGGCTCAGATCTTTCTATTGGACTGGTTTCATCTTCACAATTTTTTGTTCGTTTTTTGTTTGTATGCAGGCCCAAAACAGAGCTGCAGACAGTTGGGAAACAGGAGTCAGTGGTATAAATATAGTATGTCTCTTAAATTCTTAGATAAAGTGAAATTATTGTCTGATTCCCAATACTCAATACACAGTACCTGAACTGAACCTTTCAGGCTACAAATGCACAGCACACTAACATAATATGCTGGTATCGAGTGGAAGTTAAACAATATATTTCATTATCCTCTCAAAAGATTAAGCTGGCAGCTACATAAAGCCGATGACTTATGAAATCAATACATTTTTACTTAACTTTGTCATTGTTGGACTTTAGAATGTGAGATGTGGCTATTTACTGGAGGCCGCATTACCACAGTAAACTAGATTCACATCAAACTCACAAAAATACCAACAAAAAGTATTTGGCTGTTCATTTAGGGTTTGGAATGCCCATCATGCTTCTCTTTCACATACCCTAGCCCTTCTTTTACTCTCTTCACTAGACTCTGCACAGCCAGCAGAACCACCCAAGTCGCCTCCAGCTGAAGCTGACTGAGACCATGAAGCTGCCAGTTGGGTTTATTTGCTCATTTCTGGAGTTATAAACACAAAGCTGTGACAAGTGTCATTTTTCACACGAGAGTCTGGTGCTACTCATCTGTTTCCAATGCAAAGGATTTACATGGAAACTGTGATATTTGGAAGGTATTACATGAATATCTTTTTACTTCCTGGATGTTTGAGAGTCACTAGTTCTCTGAAGAAGCAAAGACTTGCTGCAATGAATCAAATCTACTCTAAATCTTGCAGCATGGGAAAAGGACCCAGACAGCATTTGTTGGTTGTTCTCTGGAAAAGACCTTCGAAGTGCCCACCTTTATACTGCCATGTAAACAGGATAAAGAAGACACTTAATTGCAGTTTAACAGAAGAGAAACTGGTTGCTACAGTCATACCTATACCTTCTGGGTGTTAAGCCTTCCTCTGTGCAATAAGTAGAGTATATTAAACGGTCTCCTATGACATAACACCACAGACTTTAGTGCTTTCATTTTGAAATTTGCTCTTGGTGCTCAAGGCCATGTGGATGTGGAGGGCTGTTGCACAGTGGGCTGAATGGTCAGTTTGCACATGGAGGTTTCCATTTCTGAGACTGATTTAAAAAAAACTGACCTTTGGACTGTCTGGTCTTCATATTCACCTTCTTCGTATTTGAAAGCATTGCATCACCTGGCTGCTTCCTGTTGGTCAGCACTTCCTCTGAGCTTTGGTATGAATCACATTTTTGGACTCAACAAGCAAAAACAAGTGACATGCACACGAGCCACTGAAGACACCTCGAGGACGCCTGGGTGAGCATCATCCACGCTCCCTCCCATCCTGCACAAACTGCTCACTGCTTGTTCACATCACTGTCTTCCTGTAAGTCATTTGTAAACATGTGTTTAGGCTCAGTTCTAGACAAATAATCCAATAAGATATGAACAGCCTCATTCTGTCACTTTCTTTCAGCGAACAGAAGAGAAGAGAAGAGAAGAGAAGAGAGAAGCAGGAGATGGCTGACTAGGAGGAGATTTACACATTTTTATTTATTTATTTATTCATTCATTCATTCATTCGCTGCCCATTTTCTCCGTGTATAATTCTTTAATTTTTATGTTAATGGCCACATGGGGTGGTGGCCGGGTTTTGATGACATATCTCCAGTGGAGATCCTTGGATGGCTTAGCCCGCCCATCCAAAAATAGCTGTGAAATCCGACGGAATAATAGAAGGGTGGTGGTGGTGGTGGGGTGGAGGTGGGCAGGAGGGGTGGATTTGCAGCAGCTGAGGCTTTGCATTCAAATGGCATGGTCTGTCTGGAGTGAAGGGACCCCCCCGCCCTCCACCACCACCACCACCACAGCACCCAAGAGAGAGAGGGAGACTGAGGGAGAGAGGAGGTGTTATCGGGTCCTTGCAGCCAGAGCCCCGACTTGTTCCTGAATACCAAATGTGGCAGAGGACCAGAAAAGTGAGTTGTCTTTGTTTTGTCAAGTGTGCCATGACAAAATGCTGGGGAGCCCCCTCCTCATGACCCTTTCCTCTCCTGCGCCCCCCCCCACATACAAACACACACACCCACACACAGATGCACACACACACAAACACACACACAGATGCACACACACATACATGCAGGTGAACTAGCTTGGTGAAGGCGACCTGCTTGCTTGACCTGCTAATCATCTTTGCTTAAATACAAAGACACACACGCTCACACACGGATTTGGGGCGTGGGGGGCAGGTGTCCTCACAGGTAAATGTCCACAGTACCTGAAGCACCCCGTTTGCCAAATAGCTGTCCCCATGACCACCACACACACATGCTTCCATACAAAAAGGGTTGATACACACATGCAGAAGTGCACAAAGACAATCTTGGGAAATCTGTTTTAGCATGTACACACACACATACACACACACACAAAGACAAAGCAGACACACAAACCACGGGCTCTTGGGAAATGCGTTTGAACATATACATGCGCACATACACACACAAACACAGCAAATCTCTATCTTCACTCCAACAAGTCCTGCTAAATATTCATGAAGCCTGACAACAACAGTGTCACTCTCTCCCCGTCTGCCTCGCTCTGTCCCTCGCTCTCTCCCTGGTGGTTTTTTTCTTATTCTCTTGTCTCTGTGGCGTTTGTGTGTGTGTGTGTGTGTGTGTGTGTGTGTGTGTGTGTGTGTGTGTGTGTGTGTGTCTGTGACTTCAGACAGCCTTTGAAGGGTTTATTATTAAGCAACTGGCTGTTGCCCTCCTCTGATAGTCACCAATGACATGGGCACATGCAGCCGTACATCACACACAGTATTACAAACACATGCAGATATAAATTATGCACACACATATACAGGCTGCAAGGCAAGTTCGCACATTTTGCAACTGACCAGTTATTCCAACAAAACAGCTATGAATGCACCTATGTGGGTACACTAACATGACTGAGTGTAGTGTTTGGAGCAGTTAAGGGCAGGATTTACTCATAAAGAGGTCCATAAGAGACGTTGGCCAATCACGTGTCAAAGTGTTTAATGCTGTTCTGAATGGACACTCTGAATGACAGGATCATAGTGCTGCAGTCAGTTAGTAAGTCACATAAGTAGCTGTATGACAAAAGCAAGCTTGAGAGAGACAAGTTCACACCTATACACAGCTGTACGATCACAGCGGTGTATACTGATGCAGAAAGGGCTCCCTCTCCCTCATACATTTTGCTGATGCTGTCAAGTGAGTACCAGAGTAATAAAAGTAATTCCACATTTCCAGCTAACTACTGAAACTAACCGGTTTGGGTAGGTCATTAGCATTAGCCTAGAATTTGAAAAAATATAGTCTCGATTTGAGTTTGGGTCTCAACTCTGACACTGCCAGTCAAGTTCAGTCAGCTCAGGTCTTAAGAATGCATGTTTCTTAGGTCTGTGCATAATGTAAGTATGCAGCTCTCAACGTTTCAAACAGCACAGTTCAGATTAACATCTCTAAATATTATTTTGTTAATTTGCTGGTTTACCCAGTTTGTATTAACTTTCCCGATACCGTTCGGGTGATTACTGTCAGAGCTGTAGACTTGAGACCTCATGCTTATTTCAATATGAGGATGGGACACAAGTCCACTGAAGAGATGGTGCAGTAGGTTTGCTGAGACCTGTAAGGCAAACTAATATGGTGAAGATTTATCTTGCTTATCTTTAGGTTATGAAACACTGACTTAAAATATTATGTTTGGGGGCCGTGACTTTTCACTGATCTGCTCAGTTTTTGTTGGGGAAGCTGTCGTGAGTGGCTCTACTGTCAACTGCCACGTCTGATGTCCTTGAATTGTCCCTTACAGGTGAACAATAAGCTGCAGTAGTCCACTGTTATCTGAGGTGGATAACCCACAGACCTCAGTGTGCACTGCTTCCACTGTTTTCTATGTTTGGAAGAAACTATGAACTCTGAGGTCTGTGAATTATCCAGAGTAATCGGGACACATGGGTGCTGTGTTCATCAAATTTCGTTTTTCAAAGGTAATGGTTGAGGTAGCATTAAGGTTAGCATTCTGCACTATGGGACTAAGGCTGGAAATCATTGTCGTACATGTGTGGAATCGAAATGATAAAAAAATGTAAAAAGAATAGGGTCAAAAATTTTCTTGTAGCAGTGTAACACTGAGCACTACACTTCTCAAACTGCATTTTAATTACCATAGCGGAGATGGATAAACACTGCTGATATCCAGTGAGCAACTATCGGTCTGACTCCAAGACACACACTCACAGACAGGGTAAACAGGCTGCCCGTCCTGTCTGTGTGTGCTTGTGGGCATGGTGGCTGAGGTGTGAATGTGTGTCAGATGGTTCAGTGGGCAGCCTGGCAGCCAGCAATGTGGCACTGCCCACACCTGCAGGGAGCAACGCACACACACACACACACACACACACACACACACACACACACACACACACACACACACACTTCTACTGCTTCCTCCAATGCCCAGCATGCTTAAGTCTCTTAACTATCACATACACACAAACACACAATAGGCTTGCTTGCTCGACCCACATATTATCCCTGCATGAATACACACATACACACAGACCTACACACACACACACACCTTGGGGTTGAACTGGGTGATTCTGATCTGTTTTTCTGATCAGGTTTTTGATCTGACTGATCCTGTTCAAGTCAGTGTCATCTAGATTTGAGCTGATGAGTGTAATGACATTTTCAGCTCATTGCAGGTTCATTGTAGATTTGATCAGTACTACACAGGGAGTCAGTGAGAGGCATTGAACCTGAGCTGATGCTATTCCACATTAGTAATAGTTTGGATGTCACATGATGGTCTCAGTGCTCTTACTTGTTCACCGTAACGACATTCTAAAGATCTGTTTCCTTTTGGCATGTAAAACTTATTTAATGTAATCACAGACAGAATCGACCAATTACAGCTGCTTTATTCCAGAAGTATCCATATCAGCGCTCTCTCCTCTTTCTCTGATGCTCTAATTCCAGCAGTCTGTCTATATGTCCATAGCCTGAGTATGGTCCAGACTGATGTGGCTCTTTGTCAACCATTCACTCGCTGTTTAAATTTGACCAGTCATCTAAAGTCATTCTGACATGTTACTGAGATGCACTTCAGTAACAGGTTAACCCTGTGACAGATTGGTGACCTGGCTGGGATGGTTTGCTACCTTTTGCCCGATGCATGCTGGAAAATGCTTTAGCATTTCCCCCCTGACCTTTAACAGGACTTTTAACAGGAACTCTCGCCTGCTCTCTCTCTCTCTCAGTCCACCCGGTCGAGGCAGACGGCCACCCATCATCCCATCATGAGCCAGGTTCTCTTCATGGCTTCTACATGTTAAATGTGTTAGATTTGGTGCTAAATAAATGTTAAAAACTTTACAATCCATATTGTACGTAATATTAAATCTCTATGTTTGAGATGACATATAACAAGTCTGTAACCAGTGATAATCAGTTATATTCTGAGCGACTCTTCTGTCTCCATATCATATGCTGATTAGTGCATGCTGCTTGTTTGTATGTCGCTCCACTCTCAAATTTTCATCCCTCTCCTGCCCATCGTCATCACTGGGTCCCTCCTTCTGTCTCTCTCCTTCTCTGACTCTCTCTGTCTCTGCCCCCCCCCACACACACACACCACCACCCCCGTCTCTCTGTTCCCTCTCTCAGCAGTAAGCCCTCTAATCTCTCCTGTTCAATCGCCTGGCAGACACATGCCCTCTGTCTGCACAGCCAGCGGGGATGCTTCCTGTGCAGGTGTACCACAGAGCATGCACAATAGGTACAGTGAGCACGGTGAGCGTGGCACCTTTGGTGCAGCGAGCAGGGCAGGCTGAGTTAGTACGGTTAAGTATGCTGGGTATACTGATTTGTAACGGTGAGCAAAGTAAACAAGACAAGTATGGTGGATGTGACAGGTATGGGGGACACTGTATACAGCGAGCAAGGTGATTGTGAGGGATTTGGTGGTTATGAGTACACTGGGCAGGGTGTACATGGAAACCGCGGTGGGTGCGGCGGGCGTGGTGGGCACAGTGGGACTGGCAGATGGTGGACACAGTGAGTATGGTACATGGCAGACACTTTGAGTACAGTGAGCATGGCAGGAATGATAGCCATGGTAGGGCTCACAGTGTGACCACACGCTGGGTGGCGGGACCGGGGGCCAAGGTTGCCAGTCGTGCCTGGACTCGGGCCCACGCTGCCTGACGTCCAACATGACGTTTCCTCTCTCCCCTCTTGCTGAGTCATTAGTAATTTCTGATAGTTGGTAGCTTTTCCCCCCTTGTTGCTGGCATCTCTTAATCAATGTTAATTGGCTTGGAATTAGCATATGTTAATTAATGATATTTACTTCAAATTAAAGGTATGAGTGGTCCCAGAGGGTTTCCTGTTCATCTAATTAGAACCAATTAGCTGCAATTAACACGTGTAAATGAGACGGTACTGAGTCCAAAACAAACAGTGTGTACATGCAGGCTGCTGCCCAGCTTCCCTTGTGTTGCTGAACATACTGGGCCTGTGTATCCTGTTATACGTGTGCGTGTGTGTGTGTGTGTATATGTGCGTGTGTATATCTATGCAGTCATATTACATTCATGATGGTTAGGTGCGTTATTACAAACCAGATGAAACAAAAAGTCATTCCAGCTCAAACAAATAACCATTCAGGACCTCTTTGCTCCCAGTTTTCCTGCTCACATCCGCAGCGCCTCTCCTATTTTTAGAGCGTGCTGCCAAACTAATTTGTTTTACAGACCTTTCTATCAAGTGAAGAAAATCCCGGAGGTGTATTAATTGAAATTCAGTCGACGGCACATCTTGTTTTGGTCTAAGAAACCACCAGCCGTGCTGAGTGTGGAGAGTAATCTCACACAGGGAAAATTGCCAGGAAATGAGAAGATGTAAACAAGGGAGAAGGTAGAAAATAAACAGAAGTCATTCAAGCATCTATGGCATCTCACCATACTCTATTAAAAGTATAGTGCCTGTTTTAGTTTTGAGTTGCTCAGTATGCTAACTAGCTAACTAGCTATTAGTTCACTTTCTCACTAGTGTTTGTTAGGTTGCTTATACAAGTCACAGTGCAACAAAACCCATCCCTGTTTGTGGGTACCAGAGAGACACTGGCTAAAAGGCTGTGGTAATGTGGTTTGAGTTTCACAGGCTGTGGTTCCCTTTGTGCTGTTTTGCAGCCACTAAATCAGCCGATAACAGAACATTTGGTGAAAGCTGGTGGATAGAAGCATAAATTAATTGCTGTGTCCCAGTTTCATAGTACATACTAAGTGTATAGAATATATAGCATATATTAGTCTTTATAACATCTTCCTTTTGCATATTAGTATATGATAATTCAGTATACTTAACTAACCATGAAATGTGACTTAAACTTGTTTTGTTTTTTTGAGCTGTTTCTGTGCCATTCACTCTCAGATTTCTTTTTCTTTTATTATTTGTCCAGTTGTGAGTAGAGCATCCAATTCCTTTGTGTATTTCATTGTGTGTTAATAATAATGTTAAAAGCAAACTAAAAAATCAAGGTTTTCAAATCATGTCATTTTTTTTATCTAACAGTTTGTCTGATTTTGAATACTTCTCTTTGTTACTTTTTCTTCTGTGAATACACTACAAACTCAAAGCCTGCTGAGAATTGTAACATGAATGCCAATAGAATAGAGTAGAATAGAATAGAATGTGTTGTATGGAATTGAGAAACAGCGACTGTGCCAACAGTTTATTACTACCCATAATTACTTTTATTGTTAGGTGACGTCTAGCTGCCATAGTATATGTGACAGGTGCATTAGGAGGATGTTGGTGTGGATGGATCAGCTGACAAAGCCCAGGACTTTCACACAGGAAACCACTTTTCACTTCCTGTTTGAAACCGATAATCAATATTGTTTGGTTCATCCATTACACAACCTTAACCTCATGTTTTCTATGGTTTGTATTATTGTTACATTGAAAACCATAGATCTGGTATACCTGCTGCTGGGTCACTCCTATTGGTCATATATAAGAGAAAGGACAAACCACCTAAGTGGTCGTTTAGGTTGATGGACCTGTTGCTCCTTTCTACCATTGGTAACACTGAACACACTGCTGCTGAACCTCAGTGGGTAAGCACGAAAGACATCCTGTGTCCTGCCTTTGATTTGTTATTTTCCCATCGTAGGATCTTCAGTTATAAAATTTCCTACCATCTCTTGAATGTCATCGCTTTTTGCGATCAGACCAGTGACTGAAATGTCCATCTTCTGGGAGTGAACATGGTTCTGGATCAGGGCTACAGTATACACAGACAGAAAGCACAATCATAGAACCAAAACAACAAGAGATAAAATGTGCAGGTTATTTTCAGTTGAACTTTTAAAAGTCACATTTAAATGCATGTAATTCTGTTGGTGGCCCAAGGTCAGATTTACTGTATATACATGTAGTTCAGCAGGATCAAGTTTACTCACTTGTTTTTTTTTTCTCCTTTCTCAAACAGCATTCTCTGCTCTCTGCGCTGAGCTCCTAAAGAGACCTAAATCACTGGCTAGAGTGTTTTGGCAGACATAACGCACATCCTTTCATTCCACCTGGGTATTAGAAGTTCTTCCTATGCACGTCCCTCTTTGAAAAACCCCAGACTTCAATTATCCATCCAGCATTGGCAAGGTATCAGTGAAGAACCCAGCAGTGACATCCGCAACTTTCCACACTGTTCTTCAATGATGAATAGATGCAGATTATATTTCTTTTTGTGCCGTTTCTTCTCCGCCATCACCCTCACCTAAACCATCGAGGTAAAAGAAGGTGTCTTGTTGAAATCCCTCCCAGCTCAGAGCGGAGCCTAATCTTGAGTTAGTGGTTGTGTGGATGCAGCATTGACAGGTCTCTCTCTCTCTCTCTCTGTATGCAGCATTTGGCAGACTCCCCTATTAGTCTCCAGGTTTAGTGGCAGAAAGCAGCGAGATGCTTCACATACTTACCACTGTAACAATCAGGGGGATGGAGGCTGTGGGGGTAACATTGCAGGAGGTTTTGCAGCTAAAAATACAGCATCCGCCTCCTTTGTTGAGCGATAAGGGAAAGGTGGAGGGTGGGGGGTGGGGGGTTGGAGGGATACATGCACACAAGGAGCGATCTTGGGAGCTGAACAAATCTGAGAGCGGCATTATGGGTTGGTAAACATGAATGCCATAAGAGGCTGCAGGATTTGCCGTTTTCCTATTTTCTTTTTTTTTTTTTTTGTTGGAGGGCTGGAGTGCTCGGCACAATGATGAGATGGAGGTGGTGCGAGTGGAGAGATGGAATGAGACAGACAAAATGAAAGGCAGGAAAAGAAAGAAAGGGGAGAAAGGAGACAAGAAAGTGAAGGGGGTGGGGAGCAGAGGCATAGGACGGTGACTAAGAAAAGAGAAAAGGCAAAAGAAAAGGCATGACAGAGGACGATATGAAGAAAGAGCAGAGAGGTATCCAAGCACATAATAAAAGTTGAATCTAGCACTCTGTACTGGCCTTTCACTCACCTCCAGATCCACATGGTGTCACTCCACTGTGGATCTCGGTTCTCCAGCTTCAAGGTTTGGCCTCTAGTTGCAGCTGTCACAAAGCTCTTTTAATAAAGCTGATTTTGCATCCTTAGGAATAGGCCTACATACATGTTTACAACAATAAACACCTTTGGCTTTAAACAGTCAAACCGTGGACTTATCTACCATAAACTGAACAGGCCCCTACACGGCGTCATTAACAGTGATGGATCAGGGTTACAGCATACTGTACAAGCTGGGTTTCATATAGTAATACTGAAACTAAAAGATAAAAATAATAACAACAGTAAAATTTAAACAAACGCAAAAGAATTCAACATCTACTTTATTCATTCATTCATTTTATTCAAATAAATAAATAATCACTTATAAACTTATGTCAGCCAGTGTATGTATTCTGAATCCACCATGTTTCCCTCAAAACTGTCAACTTCAGTCTGGAACATACAGCGGCCTTTAGCTGTGCTTAAAAGATTCATTCTTGTATTCATCGGTCCATGTTAAGGAATAAACCAAACATTAACCCAGTTCTTACGTTCACCACTGGTTTGACTGAAAAAAGTCTCCAGAATGTTTCACGGTGTCAAATTTTGTATCCTATTTCCAAGTTTGTGTAATGCACACAGACAGAGAGGGTCACGCTTCATTCACACACGTTCACCCTCCAAAGGCTTCGTCAGTGTCAGAACCTTACAGGTCAAGATGTCGCTTCATTGGTGGTGACACAGGTGAATGTATTTAAGGTGACTGGTATTGCACATAGCAAGGCACTGTAATATTTAAAAAGCAACCATCAGCATCTCACACTCTACTTATCATTTGGACATGTATTACTGTTCTGTAAGATGTGGAAGCCTGTGCACACATTGTGTGCCCTCTCTGCCTGCTTCCTTGTTCATGGTAACAGATGTTGATTAGCAGCTATGCATGACTACCATAGGAACAGTGCTAATTATCTGAAATGGGTTCACCTGTGTCTTTACATCTACAGTGTGTTGAACATTGACATCATTGACACTGATGAAGGCTACTGTTTGTCTTCTTTTGTAAATAAACTCATTGAGTCTGACCTTCCTCCTCCGTCGCTGGTCAACATGATGAGGATGTGAAGCACCACATTTATTTCATGAGCAGTGGGAATTCTACATGCAGGTTCAGCTGGTGCAGCCCACACTGACTGGATTATTTTGGAATCAAGCTTTCAAGAGAAACAGGAAGCAAGTCTGTTTTCTCTCATTGATGCCCTGGCCCACTCTTAACTGATGCAGAGAAATAAAAGCAGGTGAATCCACAGCTGCAGTCAAGCACAGAAACACAATGGAAATGCAAAGTTATCACACTGTGAAGTCTGTTGGGATGCAGTAATAAAACAGAGCAATACAAACTTCTTATGGCTGTCTAAACATGAACGGTGCAGGAAGTCAGTGCACCTGTGGTGCTTGAATGACAACCAGGTGTTTTTGTTTCTTTTAGCCAATGTGCTTCACTACACATGAGATTTTGCAAAGGGTGTAAGTTTCAAAATAAAATGTGTTCCTGCCAGAGAGCCATTGGTTTCCATTTGTTTTTCTAGCAATTCACCATATGAAACATTTTGTTGCAGTTTTGTCCAGACATATTTAAAAAAGGGTCTTTTGTCCCCGTTGGTCCATTCATATTTGTTAGGTGTCATTTTCTGACAATAGGACTTGTGATGGCCCCACTGCTTGCTTGCCCCATTTACTGCCATTTTTTTCCCTGTGTACAGGGCCCGGTCCTGAAGGCAGTGCAATCAAAGGGCATGAGACATATCTGGGCCTGGTGTGTCCCCATGTATATAAAGACAAAGAGTTGCAGCCAGTCTGTTTGAGATCTCCTTATCTGCTTTGGTCTGGACTAAGGGAAAAAAAGAAGGTGATTTTATTAATATTTATCCAAAAAATCCTCTGCACATGTAAGTTTTCCCATTGTTTTTTTTTCATTACCAAATTGATGTTTAAAAGGTATGCAGAGTGGATTTGAAGATAGAAGTACATCTCTGTGCATACAGAAGTCTTTAATCTGCAGTGCTTGTGTCTGATGTGATCTCCATTTGTTGTGGTCCTCGTCTTGCCTTGGATCTCCTTTGAAGCTGGTCTTAAAAATTAACTTGATGTTCTTCTCTGCAGATCTACATCCACAACAACTGACTGACTTTAAAGCGTGTATTTGGACTTGTGGGAAGAAGTACATAACAGCTGCGCCTCTGCCAGTATTCAGTATTTTGGCTGGAGGGAAAGGAGAACTCTCACCCTGCCGTCGGCTGCTCGCTGGAGATAAAAGATTCCGAGTTTTTTTTTTCTACCTACGTTTGTCTCTGCCACTCTGTATCTGGGAATTACACCAGGGAGCTGGTCGATAACGCCACTACAATCAGGCTCGCCACAGTGAGTAGCGTGTTCTCCTTTCAGGGCTGTCACAGAGGAAAGACAATGCAGCACACCTGTAGGCTCCACCGAGAGCTTCCTCTGTTTTATTGTCAGCTCAGCGCACTGGGACTGAGGCGTGAGCTGCTCCTCACCCCTCCTGGATACTCTCTTACATCGCACAGAAAAGACTATGGACAGTCTTTCTGTAAGACAAGCGCTGCATGCTCGCGCATGTGTTGGATGCAGTCATGCAAAATGGAAGTCCTGGTGCTGTAGTGAAGGACTGCTCCAAATACAAACATAATCTATAATGTTGTCTATGAAGGTTCATTCTTCAGCTTTTGTTTGCAAAAATAAAATGATTACCACTTTTTGTGTAGCTTTCGACTACATCTCATGGTCTTCCTCAGCAAGTGGAATTTGGTTTGTTGTCAAGGTGATAACTACTAACTAGACGGAGTGTTCAGCTTAGTTCACAGGATAGCAGGTGAATCTGCTGAGGAAGCATCTGCTTTTTTTTTTTTTTATTAGAGAAAATGGTGTTTTACAGTCCTGTCCATGTTCACCATGACCTGCATGTAATTTTGATTCTCTTTTTACTGATTTTATTTGACCCTTTATTTACCCCGTCTGTAGTAAACTGGCCTCTGCCCTGTAACGGGCACAGATGGGTAAAGGTGTAAAGGTGTATTTCCATTATATCTTAGATATCTGATGTTTTCCCTCAGCCATTTAAACTCTCTGCAAACACTTCACCTGTTCAAGGCTTTAGGTTTTTTTTTCTACTTGATAAACACAAACACAAAGCGAGTGTTTAGCTCCTTTGCTGCATTGTTTTGCCTTTGTTAAATGGACAGACAATAGAGAAGAGACAGGAAACGGAGAGAGAACGATGGGGGTCTTAAACCCTTCTGGCACCAGTACAGCCTCATTTTTTTCCCCTCCATTGTCTAAGCTTTGTCAACACCTCACATTTAAATGTCTTATTGTGAAACACATGCACAAGGTGATGAGCCAGAATCAATTGTACCTTTTTTAATCAGCATTATCTTACCAGTAAAAGATAGGCAGAGTAGAACCAAAAACAGGACTTCTGCTCTGACAATGTCATTTGAGTTACAGCAGTGTTGTAGAAACACTGTGTACATCTGATGCTGGAAAAAATCATATTTAGTGGTCAGGGGCCTTTAGCTGGCACTCAGTGGTCAGTAGTATCAAACTCATGCTGCCTAACACAGCAACATACAGTGTTGAACTTTCCAGGACAATGGATTCGGCTTGTGCCATAGAAATGAACTATATCTGAAAGGTGAGGTTAGTAATCCATTAGAGAGAATTTATGAGTTATTCTTTTATCATACATGTTAATGCAGTTTGAAAAGTTGGTGATTATGTACAAGGTGAAGCAGAGACTGTTTCTAAATTCTCTATGATAACAGAGGACAGTAGAACAATGAATTTAATGCATCAGTATCCAGACAGTGTGAGTGCTGATGACATTGCAGGCAGCCATGAATGAAAGGTTAGAGTACTGGGCTGATGGCCAGTGGCTTGATGATGGGAAAGAGAAAGTCATCACTACAAGTGATTTACCAAATACATTCATTAACAACATCTCATTGTATTAACCAGTTAATGAAGTCATAGTTATGTTCAGTTCAAAACTTATTTGGTGTTGAAGGTTGAAAATGAGTTCCATGGAGCTGCTCAGTAGTTACAGGTCAGACTGGTTATATAGGGCATCTTTCAGGTGTGAGTCGGTGAGAAGGTACCTGTGTGAGTATGATGAAGGTGTTCCTGGAAAGGAGCATTACTCTCAAAGGATTTAAAATGACAAAAACAAACATCCACTACAGCAGCCTATATTAGGCTAATATTAGCCTTTAGATTAAAGTCCACACAATGATGAAAGGTGAGAAAACTAAGCATAGCAACTCATAATAAAGTACAGGAATGTCAGGCATCGGCAGTGTAAAGAGTGTGTGGATGACTGAAGGATGAGTGGTAGAAGTAAAGGAACAATAACACAAAAGCAAGCTAAAAAGTGAAGGACACGTTGAAGGCATGCTGACTGCTCAGCAACAACAGCAACAAAAAAAATTAACTCCGAGGATAGCAGCCCTTTCCAGGTGCTGCCAACCCACTCTGATGGACCTCTTAATACTGGTGTTCCTAGGGGACAGAGACGAGAACTAGAGAGAGACAGAGACAGGCTGTCGCACATCCTTCAACCACCTGACTGGTGGACAATACTATGTCCTCTGGGTGTTTTATCAAAATACTAATTCAATCTCTGTTTCTCCTAAAGTCATGTTAGCTACTTGTAAAGTACGGCCACCTGCTGTTCTTGTGGTGCAAGATTTATTTATTATTCTCAGCTGTAGTTTGTAATTGCTCCAAGGAGATTAATAAAGTTGTGTTGTGGATCATTGTATCATCCCAGTGAATGATGGAGCGTCTTCCTTGATCATAATTCTGTCTCCCTGAACTTCTAGTTTTCCCTAAAGAGCTGCTGAGCTTAAAACAAACTGTATTTTATTTATAATGGAGAGTACATACATTGCACCTGAAAAGCAGAACATAGTCAGTGTGAAGAAGATGAGACAGGATGCTGCTACATCTTTTTCCAGAGGTGAGAGTAATGCAACTTCTGACTTTTGTCATTTAAGGCTATACACCTGCACAGTGTGCGTATGCATACCAGCAAGAAAAATGGAAAATCATTTTTCATTTCATCGCCGCCTCTAAACTATTGGTGATTGCAAGCGAAAGATAAAAGTTCTCAAATGAGTTCACGCTCACTTTTCTCTGCAGATTCGTTTTGTTTTTTTTTCCTCTCTGTGCTGCCTTCAAAACCCTCCCTTTATTCCCTCCCGCGTCGTCTTTTTATTCAAGTTCTCCTGGATTTCATCTTTTCTTTGCATCACTATAATCATCCCAAAAAGGACAAACACACACACACACACACACACGCATACTTGCACTCACACACAAATACTTGCACTCACACACAAAGAGTGGCAGGGATCTTATGCATTCACGGGCTGATGATTCCGATAATCCGAGTTCAAATACAATTCCTGGATCACAGGATTTAAATGACATTATATAGAAATTAGATTTCACATCTAGAGCAACTGAACCTCCCCCGATCCCATCTCTTTCTAATTATGCTACTTTCCCCTGAATCTGCACCAGACTCTTTCTTCTTCTTCCCTTTTTGTTCATTCTGCTTGAATACAGGCTGGGATATTCTTTAGCGGCACAATGCATCTATTACAATAGAAAGTAACCCAGGAGCTGCTATATATTCCCAGTGATGGCTCCCCGATGAATTGGCAGCTTGTTTGATTCACGGTGGGCCGCAGCCTCACAGAAAACAGAGGGGAGCCCTATCCAGTCATCTACCTGTAACTGACACGGTGAATATTTACAGGCGGAAGCCCCCAGTTCAACTGAATTCATTTTACATCAGTGTTGGAAAAGTGTTTAAACTGATATCATAAAGGTGATATCAGTGATATCACATCCTCTGATTTCCCAAAGTGATGCAGGTGCAGATGACTATTGAGGTCAATTTTCATGTTTTTTTTGTGTAACATTTACACACATTGCAAGTCTTGACTCAGGCTGTCCGATCATCATCTGCACGACATCAGAGTTTACTGAATGCTGCTGTGTGTGCATGTCTTCCTTCCTGTCCCTGTGGCTGTTTGTACAGTGTATCTGCAGGAAAACACTAAAAAAAACTGAACAGATTTCAGTCAGTTTCTCTGTGGAAATGTGGATGTTGAGTCTCAGATGTCACCCAAAGGTCTCTGAATGAAATCTATATTGAGTTTTATTACATTTTGAACCATATTCTACAGTTATACGTCTTCATAGAGGAGACATGCACAGGATTGGGTTTCACCAGCTCCTCATAAACCCATTGTTTCCATGTAAAGTCCTTTGTAAGTTCTTTGGAATTAATAGCTACTTTCAAAGTAGTCATTTACTCAATCAGATTACATCATTAAAACTTGACAAATATCATAGCTGGTAAAGACTTTAGTCATGTGTAAACTGCAATGACATCTGCAATGTCATCCATTCAAAATGTATAATGGAAGTCACTGCAGCATCACAAGCATGACAACTTATAAGAAGATGCAGACAAAGGGAGAAAATAGAAACTTTCTGTGTAAGAACTAGTCTGTGTGCTGCAGCCCATTCAATTGAGCAATGTATAAATAGAAACAGCTGGTACAACCAGCTCCAGGTCTACTTAACAGTAGACATACAAGTCCACCATGTTTCCCTAACTGATCTGTGAGAGACTGAACATCACAAAAAGAAAGTTCAATGACACATGCTATGAGCAGATAATGTAGGAAAAGAAATGAAACATTATGTAGATCTGTTCATTTTCAATTTGTAACTTGCCAGATGTTTCGACTAACTTTTCCAGTTGTTTATGTTGGAAAAAAAAGATATTCCAGACGAAATCTTCTTCTGTTCATGTATGTATGCCCACATGTGCACATGAAAATCCTTATTTGTAGTGGAAATTAGGAGAGAAGGTGGAGCTGAGACACTGACTTTGTTAGAACTTTAGGTAATAAAGCTGACAAGTTTCTGCTTTTTTGTTTGATTGTTTGATTTATTTATTTATTTATGTCATCACATATTGTTTTATATAATAAAGTTTTTAGAAAACGTCACTCAAACAGGAAGAAACAGCGTGTTTGTTGTGGACTATTTTCAGCAGCGGATTAATACATATTTGGTGCTCTGATAAGTGTTTCAGGCAGTAGTATGCTCATGGTGATGAAGTCACTCAGACTTGTTTTTGGAGAAGAGTGGAGCTGAATGACACAGAGGAACAGGATCAGAGGATTTTACACCCAAATAGGACACACCAAAAACTGGCATCTTATTTGGTAGGTAAATGGTCAGCGAATGAATATCGTCCTTAAAACATCACAACCAGACTATCAGCTATTTCAGTGTTTTTCATAAGAGGAGTGCGGGACTGTGTACTGTGTGTGACCAGGCTGAGATGGACCCAGATAAAAGGATTGTGCCGAGTCCTGATTAGATCTGCTCCCATGTTTGTCTTCCAGTATCAGGGATTACATGATTTGTTTTATGCGGGGTGTTAACTCTCCCACCTATGCCCCAGAAGGGAGTGCATTCCAGAAAAGTCCATGTAAATGAAGCCACCATCTTGTCTGTGGTGCGCCCCTGTAGCTTGTTTAACGTTCTTCTCCCCAGCTGAAGCACCTCAGGGTGCCTCAGATAGACAGATAGATACAGAATGATTCCATACTGCTGCAATAGATTAATCTAACAACTCCATACATGGGTTATTTTTTTTATTTTTTATTTATTCCCATGGGCCAAATTTGAGCCCTATTAATGGGTTCACAGGTCAGAAAAGGTGTAAAACTCTTGCATACGTGCTGTTTAAGAGGCTCTCCTTTGCTAAAAAGAATACATTTGCCAGAGAACTTTGTATGGGGACAGGAGGATGGCTCATCTGAAATTCAGGAATTATCCATTAAAAAAAATTGTGTCTTAGGTTTGAATATTTTAGTCACTGTAAACATCATATAGCTTGAATATTGGTGGAACAGTGTATATACTACTGTCAGCCAGAGTGTAGAATAAGAAGATCCTAACAACCTTAAGACAGTGTTAGTGGTTTAAACGCCACATTTCAGTAGCATTATCAGTATCATGAACCTTTAATAAGTCCCAGAGCCAAAGGTTTGGGGAGAAATGAACTACGACTGCAACCTGAGTGAGTGGGCAGTGGCCAGAGTCTGTGTGTTTAATACATAAAAGAAATAAAAGTGAACCTGCATAGTCACATGTGATGTCCAATAGCCTTCAGTCCTCTTACACCTCCTCCTCCTCCTCCTCCCTCGGGGGCTCAGCTGGACGTCCTAAGCGGGGGTCAAGGTGGGTGCCGTTCTCTGAAACTACTGCTGACCATCAGTTTGCCAAGCCAGCTAATTTAAAGCCCACCCTCCTCCAGCCTGCAACGCCCTACCTCCAGCTACCCCCAACGACCACCCAGCCCCTCCAAACAACACTTCTCCTCTGTGCACACACTCTCTCCTTCTCTCTGCCCTCTCTCTATTTATCTCTATTTCTCGCCTTCTCTCCGGCTGGGTGTGAAGACGCCGACAGCACGCTCCAGTGGAGACAAATCAGACCTCGCCGGCCATGTCATCGTAAAACATCCCCCAGGAAGGTTGCGACCTCCTCACCCTTTCAACTCATCTGCAGGCATAGCAAGTCAGGAGGAGAGGAGGAGGGTTCTCCATGCTGCAGCATAACTACCTCATCTACATTATCACAGGAGAGGAATCAGGAAGCGGTTGGAGCTGAAGAAGAGTTCAGTGACACATATTAGCAGAGATGACTAAATACAGTCCGACACATTCACTGCATGCAACGCACTGTAGAAAATCAGTGTAGAGGAAATGACTGTCAGCAGTCACCTTGCTCCTGTGCACAGTATTTATGTCCTGGTTAAAGGATCACTGTGCTCCCCATAGGACCACCTGAGATCCCACAGTTCAGTCAGCATTAGATCATATCCGTGTACAGTATGTGTATGTACATATCTGATAACTCTGTTTCCTTACTCCTAAATCTTACTCCTAAATCTCAGTACCAAATGATACATTTTGTAGTATAATTTTTTTTTAGGATCATAATGTGGAAACATTCCTATTGAGTGTATCTGTAGACACTGTCAACACAAAGTGATGAGCACTGAAAAACTTTATTCCTGCTTTCATTCATTCATTCATTCATTCATTCATTTTCAAAGCTGCTTGATCCGTCAGGGTCGCGGGGAGCTGGAGCCTTTTTATTATTCTTATTATTACAGTAATGTATATTCATGGTGACTGTGTATGTTAAGTACAGAAGTAAATGTTTAACTGCGCTTAACAATAAAGACTGTAAGCGGGGAAGCAGCTACCCTGGCTCTGCTGACACCTCTAAAACTCACCACTGAACATGTGTTTTCTTTGTGTAACCAGCGCACAAACACACAACATGTTTCAAACTGCATTATGTAGTTTTTAGTTATATGTTGGAACTACTGAACTGTCGCCAGGATTGGTACCATCGTACCTGGACAGAGACTAAACCCAAAACTCATGATCACTGACCCTATCTGTCAACTACTGGGCAGATGGATTACCGGTTGTTAGTCTAGAAACAGTTGCAGATCATAACTCCCTGTTTTTCTTTTTTTTTTAAACATTTCTGTTTCTGTAACCAGTAAAAGAGCTTTAGACATGTTGGTAGGTGCATTTCTAAACTACTTCTTCTAAACTTTGAACAGAGCTACAACTATAACAGAACTTGTCCCATCTCTAATCTTAATGCTAAACTAATCACATCCTTACTCCAGCTCCATATTTAACACATAAACGTACTGTATGATTGACATGATGTGTGAATAATGTTGTACTATTCCCTTAACATGTTTTCTGATTATGTTGAGGCAGCTGAGCTCTCGGCTAAGGTTTGTGAAAAACTCTTGGTTGCATATTGAAAATATCAGCAGTGACTTGATGTCTAAGATATGAAGCACTGACTTCAGCATTTCCATGTGCAAAACACGTCACCAGTCACTGCGTCCAAATGACCCAAATAAGCAATTTCTGAGCAGGAACCCCATCATTTGAAAGTGTCATCTCAAATCCACATGGATCTCAAATCCACCAGGTTAAGATTAGGAAAGGATCATAGACACCAGTGTGCTAACAACTGAGGGAAATTGTATTTTTGCACTGTGCTTCCAAACAATCAGTTCCTCAACTGCTCAACTTGTGTACACAGCATCACTCTTTAGTCCTGGAAAGATCACCCTACATCTCCTAAAACGCACACACACACACACACACACACACACACACACACACACATTCAACCTCATCCTGCGTCAGACTCCCTGTTGCTCTAACCTGATGGAGCCATCAGCCAGAAGCCAGACAGGGAGCAGTTGTTCTCATGGTCTCATCCCTGCTGCAGAGCCTTGACACAGGGAGAGACAAACAATTTGGCCTCCCTCCCACAGTCACAGCTCTGGGAGCCAGCAGGGGAGGCAACTAGGGGTTGGTTTGTGTATGAGTGCGTGACAGAGAGAGAGACAGAAAGAGAGGTCCCTTGGTGTAGGTGCCTTTCAGTCAGTGAAAAAGAAAAGACAAGTCATATTTCTGAGAGTGAGTGCAAGTTCCAAAATGGCAAATGTCAGACACAGACATGGGGGATCTGTTTGCTGCCAAATAATTTGTTCCATGAATGTTAAGGGCATTTGCTTTCAACAAGTGGGATACATTTTCACCGTATTCTTTGCATATAGACAACCTGTCTTTTGTCCTTTCCAGAAATACCAGATGTGCAGGTTGTTTGGTCAGTTTTGAATATTACCACAGGCGTCTTTGTAAGGCTGCGAGGCTTTTGACACAGGGGCTAGGACAAAGGGAAATGGGGTCGTGTGGTGAAATGGTTAATGTGAATCTTAATAGAGGCGGCAATGTCATTATCTCCAAATCCCTCTCGACCGGGGGGTTGCGCCGTCGACGGCCACTTTACATCCCGAGCGTGTCGGGCCGAGAGACCGGGGGCATGACCGTCAATCCCATCCGGGGGATTTGTGTCCTCCTCCACCAAATTCAGTAAGCGCATGCAGGCTCATAAAGGTGTTGAGAATTGAGGAATTTGTCTGGGAGACATGGCCAAAGTCAACGAGCTAGTTTTACCTTTCAGCTGCAGAGAGAGAGAGAGAGGGGGAAGAGAGCCGAGGCCTTGTGAGGAACCTGAATCCTCCTTCTCCATCCACTGAAACAGGCCCGAGCAGAGGAAGGCTGCCTGCCCCTTAAATGAGACGAACACTGTCAGATTTACACACTGCCATGGTTTCAACCAACCCCTGATAATCCCTTCCCAGAAATAAATTGTCCCATTAAAATGAAATGTTGCCCATATAGGTTTAATAAATTGAAAACGCTTGTTTGAATCCTCGGTAATTTGGACGGAATCCCAAGCATATAGCAAAGGCTCCAGCAAAATAAGATTATTTGCTGTGTATAATAATGTATGCAGCAGTTTTTATGCGACCAAACAGTGTCAGTGAACCCCCCAATGAAATGTGTGCTTATTTATATGCAGTTATTCAGGTATGCAGTAAATTCCAATTACTTCTTAAGATTTCTATTTAGCATGAGGGGGAAAATGTGACAGGGAAGCTCTGTGTTTTGAGCGGCATTGTAAATCTCGTTAACTCTTTGCAGCATATAGCGGGAAATCTGCATTCATGTCAGGGAGCGAGCAGTGCATATGATTTTAACAACTGGCTAATAGTCCTGTGTGGGAATGAGTTAGAGGATGTCTGAAGTAGATTCAGCTAATGTGGAGATTTCAAGGCTGATTCCTACAGATTTGTTTGTGTGAGGATGCTTGTATTTTGTCATGCTATTCAAAATCTTTACATCTGACTGTTTGCATTCGCAAGCCTATGAAACAGCATTTGGACCATCGCGGGACACAGAAGCTCCCCACTAAAACCTTGATTATTGAAAAATGTTCATGCTTTGCTCCTTATACGGCACCGTGCCCCCGTGAAAGATTTGTTTTATTTTGGTTTTCTTAGTCATTTAAAGATGCAAATGCCTAATTTGCTCATTTTCTTGTGTCACTTTTCACACATCATATTCCTCATGCCTCTAAATTTACCTGACAGTGTGACCTATGATCATTTTTATGGGGGGGGGCTGGATAGTTTGAGGGTTATTCAGGGGCTTTCCACCAATTATCACCTTATTTCATTACTGTAAGGATAATTTGTAGTTACTCTTTTTGTGTACTGCAAAATGCCACTAATTTTATATTTCTTTATGACCTATAATAGTGTAAAGACACACTGGGGGAGGGGGTGATAAAGAAACAATAGGGAGGCTATGCTTCGGGTCATCAAGACGGAGACTGGCCCTGAATTTTCATCTGGAGGCCAACACAGGCGAATTCATTCACTGGTCTGAGTTGTGTGTGTTTGACTGTGCTTCTGTTTTCAGCTGTGTTATGAGCTACAGCATGAGTTGAGGCTGGATGCTTCGAACCCCCTCCGCCCCCACCCCCGGTACTCAGTCCCCCGTGTTGGACCCCAGGGGCCCTAAATCCCCGCTGCTCTTCCCTGCAGTCCCCCCTCTGACGTGCAGCATGCCGAGGCGAGCAGCGTTTTGCCTATGCATTAGCCATCCATTTCCCCCGGCTGACACCTCTCCAACATAAAACCGTAAGGCAGAGGTAAAATATGTCTCTCCTGGTGAAAATAAAGCTTTGTCTGCCTGCTGATCTATTGGATATAAAAATAAAGCCGCGGCTTTGATGCGGGCTTTACCTTATGCGCGCGCCTCTGCTTTTTGCGCACACAAAAAGCTCCAATGAAGATGGATAGCGCGGGATTGGCCGCGGTGCGTCCAGCACAGCGGCACCGCTCACTCCACTTCTTCTTCTTCTTCCTCCTCCTCCTCCTCCTCTCCTTCCCTCTCTCCCAGTGTGTTTTTACTCAGACGGTGTTGAGGACTGCGCTGTTTGTTATTGATCAGTGAATGTCGATAATTATGCAGGGATTTCCAGCCTAATCGGCTTTGGAAAAGTTGTGCGCGTTCACATTAAAGAATAATCAGACGCTTCTTGATTCTTGTTTGATGTTTTTTTTTTTTTTTTTTTTTTTTTTTTATGGAACTTGAGAAAATGTCCATGTAAATGTGGACATCTGTGATTCCACTGTATTAATTGTTAGTGGCTCTTTGGATGAGGAATGATTTGATTAAACAACAGAGACTTTTTCCTTGGTTTGCTACATCGCGCGGACCTGCAGCTGCTTTTAGAAGATGCACTCTCATGAGCTCTCCCTCTATAGACAGCTAGAGATTATACAGTACAAGTAAGCCACGAAATATCCAGTTCTAACTCCCCTCAGTGTACATGCCTGAGTATAAAACATATACAAGGCAGCCATAAAACAAAAACATCTTTAAAATAATTTCAAGTTTAGCTTTAATTCTGTAGCTTTAATTCTGAAATCACTGAATTTCACTAAAAATCAGCCGTTCAGTCCAACAGCAGCTCACAAAAAAAGGTCTGATCGACACAAAACGCTTCTAGAGGAAGCAGAATTTTGAAATTCAGCAGCATCAAATCACATTTTAAGAATCATTCTAAGCTTTTTGATGCTTTTGTTTGAAGTCTGATTGCTTTATCCCAGCTATTTTATTTTGGTTTTTAATTAGAATTCAGGTTTTATTTACACCTCCTGCTCTAATCGAAGAACCTTTAAGACCTTTTTCTTCAGGGTTCAAAAGAAGCCAGTTTTCCACAGGCCCTGTTTGGTGCTGGAAAATGCCGTTTCAGAAAGCACTAAACGTTCTAGGTAGTAGTAATAAAATCACTTAAAATGGCCTTAAAAACAAGGCGAGTTGATTTTTTATTTTATTTTATTTTGTCGGATTTATAACTATAAGGTGAAAATTAGGCGCTGGTATTTTCGCCATAAAATCCTCATCATTATAAAAAAAAAAAAAAAAAAAAAAAAAAAGAAAGAAAAAAACGGCAGATGTATGGATGTCTGGTTAAACCGGCCCACTCTGCTCAGCTGTATATTTTAATCCAGGTATCAGCAGTGGACAGTTCTCCCTCTCTTCATGCTTGCGGG
>JBBMJY010000026.1:23847539-23859236 GCA_037833715.1 Toxotes lorentzi
TTTTTATTTTATTTTATTTTGTCGGATTTATAACTATAAGGTGAAAAGTAGGCGCTGGTATTTTCGCCATAAAATCCTCATCATTCTAAAAAAAAAAAAAAAAAAAAAAAAAACAAGAAAGAAAAAAACGGCAGATGTATGGATGTATGGTTAAACCGGCCTACTCTGCTCAGCTGTATATTTTAATACAGGTATCAGCAGCGGCCAGTTCTCCCTCTCTTCATGCTTGCGGGCTTTTTTTTCTCTTTTTTTTTTTTAAGAGCGCAGAAATCCGCTGCGGTGGCTGCTGCTGCAGCAGCTATCTGCCGCTCTGCAGCCATGCAGCCCGTCCCCTGAGCATTGGCCAGCGGGCGATAATATCTCAAAGGGAGTGGTTATCGCCACACATTATATTATAATCATTAGTGATCCTAGCCCTTTCACCCCGACTGCAGAATAAGCGCGGAGTACCATTAATCTAAACTAGGGGAAGTGCGTTAGAGGCTGCTTCCCAGCGCCTTCATGTATGTTCATTTCTCTGTGACTCTGTCTGGAACATTTTTATATGAATTAAAAAAAAGGCATCTGTTTTAGTTTTGGTTCCAGTAGAGGTTCTCAGTCAGTGTTCTCAGCCTGATGTGATGGAAATGATGGAGCTTTTGTGATTTGTTCTATTGATTTAACACGGTGTCTATGGAAATCTCCTGACCTATGTTCTATGTTTATGTGAATATTAGATTTTTTATGGTTCACAAGCGGGAGAATTTGAGTGTCCCGACACGGTTTAAAACACGCTCACAGATGAGTTTTCGGGCATAGAAAGAATACAATGTGGAGAAAGCACGAACTAAACACGAAATACGTTGACAGTTTATTTATTTACTTAATTACTTATTTGTTTATCTGAGTACTTATTCGTTTATTGAAAGGCCATGGGACTGGGATTGTGGATTGTTGCATATTGCCGTAGTTGCTTTATTCTGACATAACGCCAGGAATAAATTGGAGTAAAGGACGTAATAATGGTATCATAGCCTGATCCCGCTCGTTACCCGGATTGAATTCGCCCCCTAGAGGAGTGACTCTGGTGGTGGTGGTGGTGATGGTGGCCTTGTTTCTGGGTGACCTCGGAGTCCCATGCTGGGTTACTGCTCTGGAACCAAAGGCCCCCGATTCACTGAGTCATATGATCTCCTTGAGAAAACACACAGACAGTGAAGAGACAGTGGTCGTTGTAGCTGTGGAGCACAGATCATGACAGCCTCTGAATATCGGCTAGTGTGTGTGTGTGGATGGAGTGTGGGGGGTTGACTGATTGAGAAGGGACAGCTGTAGGGAGATGATCTATAAATCCCATTGGATTTCTCTCAGCACAGGCTGGGACCGGAGTTGAAAAGTCTGGAAAATGTTTGCGTAGAGTTGCTGTTGGCTCAATAATCGACGTTGAGTTCACATCGGCATATGTGTGGCCGCTGATCTACAGGAGGAGGATGGGGTGAGGGGGGTGAGGGGGGGGGGGTTACCTTAGCCAGGCAATTGTGGGAGTGTGCGTGCTTTGCGTTAGCTGCTGCAGCCGCCCCAGTCCTGTGGGTTATACCATTACAGACTCACAATTTCCCCAGATGTGTCAGCTACAGGGGCCTTTTCCTGCTGCGTGAGCATCGCGCGCCGGGATGGACGGACGGACGGACGGAGGGACGGATGGAAGAAGGAGGGATGGTCGGATTTCGGTCCTAAGAGTGCATGATAATGCGGTGAAGAATGACTGACAGACCGGGACAGAAACATGAACCGCACCTTCTTCCTCCTCCAACATCTTTTCTCCTACAAACTCACACTCACTGTGTGAATATGAGGGTAAACTTTGCGTCAGATTTGCGCACTTTTCATACAGTTGGCGCAGCCGAGACAAAAGTTGACACATGCGATGAATAGATTAATATAAAATACTGTTTACGAACTGGTATAATAAAAGAAAAAAAACTTTCTGTGAGTGGACTTGTTAAGTAAAAATACGACATTTTAAGATTATTTTCACAGCTTTTAAATCAGATAAATTGTGATGAGCATTTGTTTTTTCCAGAAGAAAAATCTTTTTTTTTTTTGTTTCAAAAATTCGTCTTTGTACTTTCATGTAAATGACATTACATTCAGCTTCGAATCACTTTCCTTATTCCAAGTAGGAAAAGAGATGAAAATACAAGTGATATTAAGTGAGCGGGTTTCACAGAGATGGGGCTGTTTATTCCTAAAATAAAGAGTGAATGAGCCAGAACGATCAATGCGCCTTATTATAATCATCAATGCCGGTGCCTGAAAAAAAAAAAACAGTGGACCAGTACCCCACCCCTCACCTGCACCCCGGTACACTCAGCTGATCAAAGCTCCAGTCGGGGGTGATATTTCTCTCTCTGTATTACGGGAGTCACGGTTTACCCCACCACCATCCCCACACCCCCCCACGCCCCCTCCGTGCACCCTGCCCGGCCTCACTGGCCCGGCTCTAAGGTCACAGCCCCACTTTTCACAGCCCGGCCACCCCCCGGGAAACTACACGCGGAGGCAGAAATTGCTTTAAGTATCTGTTTCTCATATTTTAAACACCTTTCGCCAACCCACCTAATCACCTGCTCGACTCAGTGTTTAGTCTCTACTCCGAAGTCCTCTCCTGCCTCTAACCGAGCTCCTTCGTACACTGTTGTGGTGACATTGTGTCACTAAACCGAGCCTGGAGGAGAGAGGGGAGACAAATAAACGTGTCATGATTAGAATTAATGATTGCATGCGTCTTCACAGCCTCATTCATTATCTCAGATTAATTATCTCGCAGTGTACCAGCTCACTTGTCTGCACTTCATAAACCCCAAATCTCCTGGGCTGCTTTACAACACCATGGCCCTGATACAGGAATATCCCTTCTCCTAACTGTGGTCGCACTGACCTGTAGTGGTCCAGATGAGACTTTTGATGGAAGGAAAAACAAATATATTAAATAGAAAACGTGAATAAAATATAAAAAAAATAATAATAATAATCACAGTGGTCACTAATAAATAAATACATTTCAGATTCATTTGGATATTTAGGTTTTCGGCTGCTGTTATTACTTTGATTTCCCTGTTTCTGAAAAGGCCTGCTGAAAGGCCTCCTGCCATCAAACATCCAATCACTCTCACATTAAAGTCTGTGTGTGTGTGTGTGTGTGGGGGGGGGGGGGGGGGGTTGTTGTTTTCCTTAACGTGAGCTCAGATGCTGCGCCACAAATTTCCAATTTACAACTTCTGCCTGCATCAGAACGAAAATGTGAGTGAGAATAAAATCTATCGCTAGGGATTACAATGGTAAGGTTAAAACCATTTTTGCATTAAATAGTGTCTCTGCCTGGAGGGGAGTTGAGATATTTTTAAGCCTATAGCCCATATTTTGATTTCCTTCTATTCGTGGATTAATCTGCCTCTGTGAGCATGGCTTTCTCTCTCTCTCTCTGGCTTATTCTAAATCAGGCGAAGATTATCCCCACTGACAGACTATCAAGGCATCTTCTACACATGGAAATAACAACAACTTTTGTCGTTTTACATGCTGCATTTACACGTTTCTGTGGTGGTGGAGAGTGCGAGGCCTGCAGACTGCGAGATTTCTGGGCTTATATTCGGGTGTTTCTACAGGTTTTAGTGTGGAGGGAAAAAAGAAATATGAGGTCTGTAGTTCAAAAAAAAAGAAAAAGAAAAAAAAGGAACATCTCCATTGCTCATCGCCCTTTTATGCAAAACTATGGGCCGCCAAGTTGTCACGGTGCTCAGTGACCCTCACTGCACTGTCTCTGTGATGGAAACACAACCAGATGCTCAGCAGACAACCGAAGACTGAAAAACACGGAAGTAGCGGCAAAAGAAAGGAGAAAGAAGAAGAAGATGAAGAGTGGAGTAGAGGGAGAGGACGACAACAACATGCTGAAGAGGTAGTAAGGCGAAAGGAAAAAAGAAAATAAAAAGAGAGGTGGATCTCTTTTTCTTCAAGCCAGTAACACATGTCCTGTTGAAGGGGTGCTCCCCAGACGGCGAGAGGCAGCTGGACGGGGACGGGCTGGCGCTTTGCATTAGAAGCAGCCCATATGCAAGAGGATGCTGGCGGCGGGTTGTTGGTAGAGAATAAATTGGAGTCCCTGCTTCACTTTTTTTTTTTTTTTATTCGCAAAGAACGCAGCTCTGTTCCATTTTAAGACGAACAAAGACAAATACAACATTTTCTTGCTGTACTTACATTTATTAAGCTATTGTCTTAGTTGGCCACAATACAACAGTCTGTGTAAACAAACGTTTCAGAGATTAATTACTCCAGAATAGTTTCATAGTAAACGCAAATCTCCGTTAGATAGTGGAACGACATGAATTTTGTTCAGCGAGCATGTTCACTTTTTCTTTTTTGTTTCTTTTTTTCTCTCCAGTCTGGACAAACTATTCTCATGAAAGCAAAAATGAAAACACATCTTTGAATTATTAAAGACTGCAGGCCTGTACATCGTCAACACAAAAGACCTGACTGATCTCTTTGATGGGAAGTGACTAATAATCCAACAGGCTGTTAGGCTCATGGTGTTATTTACTTAAGGTGGACTTGAAGTGGATTGGACCTCCCCTAATGAATTGTCCGAGGTGTCTGGGCCGCGAGCTCCTGACGGGCTGAGCTGCGCGAGCTGTCAACTTTAGAGCCTTTCTGTCTTCCACTTCCACGCTTCCTCTCCATGGCACCAGAGGGAAAACGGCTAAGGGGTGCTACTGCTAAAGCGCACGGGAACGTCCTTTAGGTAAATACACGTGACAGCCTGAAATGATGCGCGACACTGGGATGAAAAGATAACGGTAACATGACATCTGCAGAACCCATCAGCTGAGTAACTATCTACTTTTAGATTGTAACATACAGCTGGTTTATTGATGAGAAAACGCCTCCGGATAGTCGCACACAATAAAACAAACGTGCGTAATTTTCTGGCGCAAAGTAACTTTACGTAAATAAACAGGGAGCGCGCCATGCAATACGCGCCCCCCAGCTTCTTCATCCTGAAGACGCCACTGTATCTACCTGCTCAGATTCCTCCTTCATGTCCCCCTCATGCCCAGAAGACAATTTGCTCAGCAGCTGAAAAGTGGCGTCTCTCCCTCCGCGCTGCTCGCCCTCCGTCGAGGCTGCTTCCTCCAAACACATTCACTTACATATGACAGTTTGCAGGGAAATTCTTGACAATTGGTGTCTTGAGTGTGCGGCATAAATAGCAGGCAGAGCCCTCGCTGGGTTATGATGGGGCGGCTTGATGGTTGCTGGCATGGTGCTGCGCTGATTGGTCGGGCCGTGGCCTGACGTCAGGAGGCTGGGAATAAGGCTGGGCTGGAGCTTTAGGAGCAAGACAGTGTACTGGAGACCCAGCGCATCCCAGCATATGCACGGTACTGGAGACTGAGGGCATCCCAGCATACACACTGACAACCACCGGGGCCGCCAGCGCATACCAGCATCTCCCGCCACCACAAGCTGAACATCCAGGATCATCGGACAGACCGAGAGGGGAAAACACTCTGTTTTTCTTTTTAAAAGAAGAAGAAATCTTTTGGGTGTGTGATTTTGTTCCTCGCCGGGTTGTGAACCGTGGATACGTTGCCATGTCAAAGTACACTGAATTATTTATAGGCGTGCGCGTCTTGTTGTGTGACAGCTCTGCTCATAAAGCATTTTATTAGACGCCTCTTCCAGCGAGTGACTGGCACACGACGCTCTTCTTCTCGGCCGATGCGTCACTTCCAAGAGCGCCGGGACAACCAAAGTGGCTCCGCTCCTCTCGTCTGAGCCCGATCTGCAGCTTCCTGTGCTGAAATCTACATTTTGGTTGAATCGCGTGTTTTTTCTCCGGATGCAATAAAAGGACTGATTTATTTATTTATTTGTTTTCCTTTTGGCTTTTCCACCTGCGGGAGAGAGGACGCTGCCGCCATCCATTCTTGTCTGTTTTCTTTTTTTTTCTTTTCTTCTTTTTTTTTCTTTTGGGACGCTGAGCCTTTTTTACGCATGCAGGGAGAAATCTGTGGTGACACCTGATCGACTGGCTTCTCCGCGCACATTGACCCGGGAGCTCCAGGCGGAATCAGGGAGGGAGAGAGCAGATACTCGGTCAATGGTCGGCCTCTGCTGTTGATTTTGTTTGTGTGTGTGTGCTTCATTTGTGGGGTTGTAGCCCAGCCAAAGCCATGGTCCACTGCGCCGGCTGCGAGAGGCCTATCCTGGACCGCTTTCTGCTCAACGTGCTGGACAGAGCCTGGCACGTCAAATGCGTGCAGTGCTGCGAGTGCAAATGCAATTTAACTGAGAAATGCTTTTCACGAGAGGGAAGACTGTACTGCAAAAATGATTTCTTTAGGTAAGCTCGGGGAAGGTGACAGAGAAACTGTTCTGTTCTGTTTCTGTTCATGAATGTGTCTGTTTGAATGTCAGGAGTAAAAGTAAAAGTAGCAGGTGAACGTGCACATGTTCCTGTAGGAAATGATATAAAGACATTTAAATAGAATAAAATAGGAGCAAATATGGAGATGGCGCGTCATAAAAATAGCTGGAAACAATAGAAACTAAAAAGAAAAAAAGCAAACTAAATACATGTTTAGTCTTCTGCTTATCTGGTGAAGACCATGCTGCTGCATCCTCAGTATTATTTACAACTTTTAAATTAGTTGTATTTATAAGGAATGCTGATAAATTCAGGCTGCCTCTTTCTCAGACAAACTTAAAATAAAACAATTCAATTCTTTAAACAACAAAAGCATAAAAGAGGAACACAACTATCAGAATAAATCAAAATAAAAAAATCTGGCTGCACCTGTACCGCACCCACAGGATTACAGGTATTTACAATGAACTCAGAGCCTCTGTTTTATTTATTTGTTTGTTTATTTATTTATTCTCTAAATAAATGAACAGACCGACCGGTCCGTGCCTGTAGGCGTGAACGAGGACTTGGAGGCGATAAGCTTTGATTAAGAGCGAGTAATTAAAAGCTTGTTAATTTGAATTCTTATGCAAAACAACAACAAAAGAGAGGCAGCAACATTAAACGCGTGTGCAACTCGCTCTCAGCGGGAAGAGGGGGCGGGTTGTTAGGAAATCGAGGAAATCACACTTGGGGTGTTTTTCTTTCTTTCTTTTTTTTTTTTTTTTTTTTTTTACAGCGTGGTGTAGGCAGCCGGGGGAGCGCACAGGATCAAACCCTGGCCAGAGGAGCCGCTGCCCGGTGTGTTTGCTCAGTCCGACTGAGGAGGACGTGATAAGTGGATTTGAATAGTAAACTAGTTGAAAAGATCAAGTCCGCAGACAATGCAATCACAGACGTGCAGTCAACAAGCGGTGCACACCACTCAATACACATTGTTTAACGGTGAAGTCAATGGCAGGGCTAGGATTTATTATTCTAAAACAAACCTGCGGTGTCAGAGAATTAAAAGAAGCCGAGTACTGAGTGAATTTCACCGTTTAAAAGATGGTTTACAGTCTCACAGGGAAGGCCAAAAAAAAAAAAATCTGGAAACTGTAGAAAGTGTAGGGATAAAAATTAAATAAAATATTAACCAGTCAGTTCAGCAGGTCTGTGCATAGTTCTGGACATCATGTTTTATCTTTAAAATAATAATAAAACAGACATGATGCGAGACATTATTACATTTTCTTTAACGATTAAAATATGTATAAATGTCAAACAGTAAAATACTGAATAATATATCTTAAACCATTATTATTATTATTATTATTATTATTATTATTATTATTATTATTATTATTATCCTGAATGCCAGTGTGGATTGTGGTTTAGGAAAAAGCACAAGGTCCAAAAAGTTTGACACGTGTTTTTTTTTTTTTTTTTTTTTTTTTTTTTAATGGTTTAATTTTAGAACCCAAATTTTCAGAGTACAGTGAAGGATCAGAAATAATTAAGTGTGACTTCCTGTCTGGACTCCATTATAAATTCTTAATTTGTTTTTTCTCACACAAAAGAAAAAACAGTGTGACTCTAAGAGACACTGATTCATTTTCAGATGTTAGGCGACGTCCATGTTCTGTTCTCCGCCATCTCCGCCTCATCACCAAACCTGACCGGAGCTTTTATTTATTTATTTTAAACGCTTCAAAAATGATTTTTTTTTTTTTTTGTAATGATTTATTTTTTCTAACAATATTAATCCTCGGTACATTTTCCTCCTGCAGGCGGTTTGGCACAAAATGTGGCGGTTGTTCGCAGGGCATCTCTCCGAACGACCTGGTCCGGAGGGCCCGGAGCAAAGTGTTTCACCTCAACTGCTTCACCTGCATGATGTGCAATAAGCAGCTCTCCACCGGCGAGGAGCTCTACATCATAGACGAGAATAAATTCGTTTGCAAAGACGATTATATAAGTAACACCAGTGTAAAAGACACCAACCTCCTCTCAGGTAAGAAGGAAGCCCTAAGAGTGTATGTATGTGTATGCGTGTGTTTCTGTGTTTGTATGTTTGTATACGTGTGTGTGTTTGTGTGTCTGTGTGAGCACAAGGCGGAATAAATTGTGATGGATGTGATGTGTTCAGCCCCGCAGTGGCTTCATCATTTCCATGACCAGGACTTAGGCGGCATTCAGAGAGAGAGGGGAAAAAAAGAAGAAGAAGAAAAAACATAGTGCATTGTTTATTGATTATTCTGTTCCCAAATGTAAACTCTAACATGTTCACTTCAGCCCGTTTATTTTCTCTTACCTCAGTTAAGATGATGAGCTGTATCCGGGCCTCTAATGTAAATATGATATGTGGTTTGTCCCATAATCAGTCATGCTGAATTTTTTTTTCGCGTTTTTCTATATATTCAAGTCTTTCATCTGAAGGAAAGAACATAAAATAATCTGCTTGTATCAGTAAAATGAACGTTCCCGCTCTTAAACCTGCACACGTGCTGTTTTAAGGTGGAAAGCCTAAATGAACCTTTCAGAAAATGTGAATGCTGGTAGTTTGCATCAGCGGCTTCACGCCATAGTTCAGCCACCTTTAATTGACCAGTGCATCACTGCTGACTGAGTCCACAGTGACAAACAGACAGGGTGAAATCATTCCCATGCTTCAGGAAAACGGCTCTGGTTATTCTAATGTCCACATGTCATCTCTGTAGTAACGGCATGCAGCGACCCCAGTTTATCACCGGACTCTCAAGACCAGCTACAGGACGATGTGGTCCTAAAGGACACGGAGATAGCCACCCTGTCCGACAAGGAAACTGTTAATAACGAGAACGACGACCAGAACCTCGGAGGGAAGCGGCGCGGCCCGCGAACCACCATCAAGGCCAAGCAGCTCGAGACGCTGAAAGCGGCGTTCGCTGCGACCCCGAAACCCACCAGACACATCAGGGAGCAGCTGGCCCAGGAGACCGGCCTCAACATGAGGGTCATCCAGGTAAAGGAACCTCGACTTTTAGCGCATCCTGCACCTGGTCTAGAGTGTTCAGCTGGATTAGCTTTTATTTTCTTATGAATGAATCACTAAATAAATAAATATATATCTAATGGCCCATATTTATTAGCAAGTGAGGGTGTTTCTCAAACTGTGCCCCCCCCAACAAAAATCCCAGTGATATAGGGTTCAGTAGTAAATCATCAAACCGGGGGTCTTGTGGTTGTGTCTGAGATGGTAGAGTATTATGGAAATCAAATTCAGGGGACACCCACAGGTTGAGGAGGTGGGCTCGCGCCTTTTTATTTATTTTTTTGATTTTATAGGGTGCTACGCACCCATTAAAAGGTGTGATATAACAGCTTATATTTTATGGAAAAAATGTCCCTGCCAAGCTGCCAGACCTGCCATGACCGTGCAGGCCTCATCCCATCAGAGGCTCCACCCTCCCACCTCCCCCTCACCTCCCCCTCTCACATCTTTCACCCCTCTTTAAAGGAGGCCTCTTCTCTTCAAACTGCGCAGTCACATTGAATTCATTAAGCCAAAGATTGGCCGACCGACGGAGGTTGATTTGGAAACGGGTAATTTATATGGGTATTTTTGATTCTTGGCGCGCAGGAAGAGGCAAAGTCGCCAACTGGCGCCGGGCTGCTGGGAGCGCTGGGAGCGCTGGGAGTCCTGGCACAGTGCTGCCATCACGTTTTGCGACCACATTTAGCCATGCTGTGAGCATTTCTAGCCAAGTGGAAAGACAGAAATCTGTTTCCAGGGTCTTCAGTCTGCTTCCTCTCAACTCTACATTAGGAGAGGGCCGGGTTAAGTTAAACAAAGAGCAAAGAGCAACATATCGTTATTATCATTATTATTATTATTATTATTATTATTACTGATGTTGCTTTAGGGTCACTTCTATTTTTTTCTTTTTGTGATTTCCAAAAATTATCGAAGTGCTTATTTTTTGGTGGCGTACCAAGGTATTGATATGGAATTATTGTAAATGATAGATTTAACCTATAACACATATTATTCCGGAATTATAAGAAATTTACTCCCAGAAAACCATTGGAAATTTATTTTATTTTATTTTATTTTTACTAACAGCTTTTCATGAATGTGATTTTTTTTTCTTTTCTTTTTAAGTAGAGTGTCATAGTGTGGATGAGATTTCGGGGCAGATCAAAGGTAAAAAAGGTTCAGCATAACAGATTAATAGCGATAAAGCGAGAGCGAGGACGTAGAGGTATCTAATATGTATGAGCACGAGGGGGAAAAGGGAAGGGCGTAATTAAAGGAAGCCGGCTTTTAGATTAGGAAATGATAACCTCCAAGAGCCTGGTAATATATTGGTAACAACCCTCCTATTAAGTATTAATTGGAGATTTTAAGCCCCCGCTGCTGTAGCCTTCAGTCGGAGTAAATGGAGGGTTAAAAGACCATTAGGGAGGTTAGCTGTGACTCCCGCTCCTGTAAAGATAATTGGGGCGCAGTCGTCTCCACCGCAGACTCTTGCGGATTTAAGGCACCGGCTCATCACGCACGCCGCAAAACACACACACAACCACAGACACACACACACACACACACACACACACACACACACACACACACACACACAGCGCGGTTATTTACTCCAGAAAGAAGCCACTGTGGTGCAGGCGCCAAGGTAAATATGACACCTAATTACACTTCCTTTTGAACGGGGCGTGGTGGTGGTGGTGGTGGTGGTGGGTGTACACAGTGAGGTTTGTTTATATATTCACAAAAATAACAGCGTGCCAATTTTTTGTTTGTTTGTTTGTTTGCGTTAGTTTGTTTTTATGTTTATTCACACATCTCCTCCACCTGAAACTCACAGCGCAGCGGCCCTCAGCCCCGTCTCCATCATCTCTGTTTCTGCTTCTCCTCCCTCCTCCTGCAAAGAATATTGACGTGCAATCAAAATGGCGTCAACAGCCTATTGCATCTTTGCTGAGTAACACGAGGTGACCGATATTTATATAAATAAATATGTGTGTGTGTGTCCAGGTCTGGTTCCAGAACCGACGTTCCAAAGAGAGACGCATGAAGCAGCTGAGCGCGCTGGGCGCCCGGAGGCACGCGTTTTTCCGGAGCCCGAGGCGGATGAGGACGCTGGTGGACCGGCTGGAGCCCGGCGAGCTCATCCCCAACGGGCCCTTCACCTACTATGGAGGTATGGTCACAGTTTAGCTACTTTTGTCAAAGAAAAAATATATAATAAAAACAATGTCCACAATATATA
>JBBMJY010000026.1:23859336-23897215 GCA_037833715.1 Toxotes lorentzi
ATGTATATGTATATATTTTCCTTTATGAAACATATATTTTTGTTAATGTCAAAATGAGGTTTGCTATAATTCTTGTTTTCTATAATTTTTCTTCTTCTCCTGATTTAATCTCTCTAGTTTCAGTCAGACATTTTATTTAACATATTTTTAAAATTCTTATTTGTATGGTCCCGTATTTCCTCCATTTCATTTGTTTTCTGTTTATCTGTCTCTCCCTGCTATTTTATCTTATCTACACCCCATCAGCCAAAGTGCTGAAGAAGAAATAAGGCCATTTTATTTAGCTTTTTTTTCTTTCTTTAAAATAATACAGGCTGCAGTGATTATACTAAGCTTGAACATTCAGCCCTAAGGCTCTTGTGTTTTTTAAAACAAAGTCAAAAGTGATATATATTATTCAGTTTGGGTCACCTCATCCACAGCCTTTTGGAAATCAGTGGGCACTGAGTGAAGTTTAAGTGAAATGAGTTCACATCTGAGTGATTTGATACCACACTCTTCCTTCATGTGCTTTGAAATATCTGATAATTTTCAGAGAATTTCATTTGTGTTCAGGCCTTTGTCTTTTCTGCTGAAGCAAAAAGTCTAATAATATTCTGCTGAACTTAAAAAAAAAATCGGTCTCAGTAGGTAGAGTCGCTGATGAAATGGCCCCCACTTTAATTAATTTTGTGGCCACGTTGTTCTCCCCACCCAATTGCAGTTTTGATTTAAGTGTAACGTGCTCTGTGACTAATGTAGCACGGCGAGGGTCTTTCTCCCTCACTAATACAAATCAAGCTATGTATATTCAATGAATTCCTCAACGTCTCTGGAATTATTTCTGCACACCCATTGTTCTCAGAGCGAACACTGATTTTTTTCCCCTTCTTCTTCTTCTTCTCTTGGATCTACAGATTATCAAAGTGAGTACTACGGCCCAGGAGGGAATTATGACTTCTTCCCTCAGGGGCCTCCATCGTCGCAGGCCCAGACCCCAGTCGATCTCCCCTTCGTGCCCTCCTCGGGCCCCACGGGCACCCCCCTCGGAGGTATGGACCACCCCCTGCCGGGCCACCACCCCTCTAGTGAGGTGCAGCGCTTCTCCGATATCATGTCCCATCACCCAGGGGACTCTCCTAGCCCAGAGCCCGGAATCCCTGGGCCCCTGCACAGCATCTCTTCGGAGGTGTTCGGCCCTAGTCCGCCCTTTACCTCACTGTCACTGAACGGCAGCGGATACAGCAACCACCTGTCTCACCCGCCCTCGGAAATGAATGAGGGCACTGTGTGGTAGCTTTTTGACCGAGCAGACTTTACTGGCCAGAGATTCGGTAACGGAGGGTGGTGAGGTTTGGTGGTGTTGGGGACTGGAATCGAGAACAGGGACATGGATATCAACAGGGTTAGGGCAACACCTTTGAAGCTTTTTTTTCCCTCTTTTTCTTTTTGGTGTTTTCATATTTATTTATTTATTTTCCCACATGATTTGTTGATCTTCTTTGTGGGGAAAGCGTATCTGGCATAACAATTATGCTCAAAAACATTGTCTTCAGTATTGTGTTTGGGTGTTTCAATTGCTTCTTTTGCCCACTCCCTGCATCCAAAACTGGACTTACAACAAGAAAAAAAAAAACAAAAAACAAAAAAAAAAAATCAAAAAACAAAAAAACAAGCAAAAAAAAAATGAGCGAGACTGCTGAACTGCCCTTATTTACCCCCCTTTCTTTGGGCCCCTGGGGCCCCCTGTCACCCCTTCTGAGTCCTGTCAGTGGCCCAGCATAACGACCAAACCCCCTAACACTCAAAGGTTGGGTAGAAAACAACCCTTCTGAAATCTCCTATAGTATGTTCTGAACACGAAAACGTCATTAGCTACTGTCAAAGACTTCAATAGCTTTACAGAGAGAGAATAAAGGGGCTGAGGATTGGTTGTGTGCTGACCTGGCACCGTAGGAAGGCTGAGCAGCATTCAGACTACGTTCGAGGCACTAGACATGTCCCTTGTATTTATTCAGAAGCTCCTCAGACCTCTTTGCCTCTCAAGGCTCTGCCATATTGACACTTAACCTTTTTGACACTACGTTTCGGGAGGCCAGAGGAAACGACAATTTTTCCTCCGTCTGGACTGTTTCCTCTTTTTTCTTTTCTTGATTTCATAATTTCCACCAAATCTGAAGAAGGCCGCCTTCAAAAGGCAAACAGTAAAACCCTCTCTGGATTGCAAACCCTTTATTTAAAACGGAAGAGAACTTGAAATGTTGAAAATGAAGTCTACCTTCTAAAAATCTTCTACTGGGGTTCTAAATATGGGACTTAGAACAGTCAACTGTTTACGTAACCTATTTAATTCAGGAGTCCAGAAGTCTCGAAAACCATGTTTTAGAACCTCTTGATCCATATAAAAATGTTCCAAGCAACCAACCAAACTTTTGTATTGATTTCATTTATATTGTATGAAGATAAAAACACATTTGCTGGGGTTGTGGTTCACTGTGCTAGTTTGTACAAGATGTTGTTTACAAAAAAGCTTAAAAAAAAAGAATAAAAACAATAAGTAAAGTAGACATTTGCCAAATTAAAAAAAAGAAAAAATAGCACAAATACTGTTAAAGTGCTTTGCACCATTATCTGCAGAATGTGTTGAGACAAAATGTAAGTGTTAAAAGGAGTAATTGACTTCTTAATTTTTTAGTCTGCTGACGATACATTCATAAAATTGTTAATATAACATACTTAGACAGGTTTTATTTTTGTGTCTTCAAAGAAGAAAAATCCAAACTATTAAAAATTGATGGTCAAATATGCAGCTAGTAGCTGCTACATCTCTTTGAATATCAAGCCCTCATGATATGTCTTTTAATGTTCCAATAAACCTAAGCTTATGTGACCTCCAGTGCATATTAGACCATTCACTGTATAAATACAACATGTTGACAAAAATGTGTTTCTAATAAAACTAGAAAATATGCTTATGAATTTTTTTAACACATTTTCTTTGGCACAGCTATTTCTATACAGTATACCCTTACATTACAGTGCATTATGTATCACGCAGTGTCAGCGCAGCCGTACATCACGGGGCTCTCCGTGAGGTACTTATCAGGCCAGTGTCACTCCTTTCATAATGAACGCTTTTTGTCTACATGTCTAATTTTCCATTCACTGGGAGTGTGAAATAATTGGCCTTTGCAGACACGGTGACAGGTAAACATTTGTTAATTCTGATTAATGGGATTCAAAACCACTGAGTGAAATTGAAACGGCAGTTGGTGGAAAGTGATGAAAAGACACACAAAGACGAAAAAACATGAGACAGAGTGAGAACTTAAAAGCTTTTAACCGAGGTGTAGGAACACGCTACTCATGAGCATTTTGATGCTAATCTTAAACTGTCAACAAAGAGTTTTTTTTTTCCATGCTGCAGCATTGTACTTGATCCTGAAAACTTCTACAACAATTCATAGACAAATAGAATAAGGGTTTGAATTATAAAAAGAAAAAAAGAAAAAAAAAAATCGGTTGATTTTTCTCCCCGCCATGGAGGCATTTCGTGGACTGGCTCGCTGTGCCCGACACAAGGGGGAGCGAATTCACAATTTATGCTGATGCCACCTCTTTTCCCATCCACACTGGCTCAGGCCTCAAATTCATCTATTCAGTTACTCGAGCTCGTCAACTAATCATAAGCAGTTAGCTGTGCAGCTGTGAAGGACAATGATGAAATTGCCGTGACCACGGCTATCCTGCTTGTTATGCTTTTATTAGCCCGCTCCCACATTATTATTCCCTGCAGCTTACTGTTCTCGTGGTGCGGTCTGACGGCTGGGAGGGACTTCTCCTAACTTATTTCGGTGACCATGGCCATAATAATAATCAAGAAGGACAAACACTGAGGCGGGATCTTCTGCAGGACGGATGAAAAAATTATTCATACTTGTAGGGAAATGAGTCGGGCTGTGGGATTGTGGCATGAGTCTGGAGGAACCTTTATCTCCCTAACCCTCTTCGTGCAGTTAGGACTGTATGGCATCCTAGTTTTCTCCCCTGCCTCCAGACTGTAATCCACCATGAATTAATCATGGTCTTGAGTGTTAACCAAGCTTGGGGAGGTGGGGGTGGAGGGTCTGTAGAAGGATATAGGTCTCTGTCGAGCCCTTGGGCTTAGCCCCCCTGTGTTAACACCATGCACCGGCGACTGACCGCCCCGGGGCCACAGCTCTTTAAATTCAAATCTCCTATTGATCGCTCATCAGCTGTTGGTGCAAACTGACCTGGTAGTCTAACACTGGAAAAATAAAACAAGCCTTAACAGCATCCAATGGGTTTTAAATGACATTTTAAATCTCTGAGTCAGGATGTTTGAACAGTCCGCAAACCCACTGGGATCCAAAAATCCAAAAGTGTACAGTATGTGCGTGTGTGTGTGATGAGAAGAGGTGATGGGGGGATAAATGCCTAGAGGAAGGAGTGGAGGGTGTACAAAATGGTTTACTTTAGGGTACAACAGGGGCCAAAATAGTGAGCCAATAGGAAGATCAGGCCCAGCAGGCGAACACTGAGATACTTGCATTCAAACTGAGAAGGGATTTTTTTTTCAAGCCCCTCTCCATATGAGAAGCATTTGGCTGCTAGTTTTAAATGCAGAGTGGCTCAGCTGGAAGTGTACCCTCTCCTCAGAGCAAACGTAGCATAAGCACACAAACACATGGCACCGGTCCTTGTTTCTCCTCAAACAAACGACGCATGTTGGGGGAAGCCAATTTCTTGGCTGGGAATGAGAAAATGCTGTTAATCAATGGAGCGGGTTGGTTGATCGCTGAGCCACATTTCCCTGGCTCAATACTCAGCGAGAGGGTGATACAGAGATATGAAGCAACCTGATAAGCTGACCACTGCCGACAAGCTGTTTGTTTTGCCACCTCACTACTACCATTATACACCTCCTCATCCTTCTCTCAAAGACTAAATGCAGAAGTATATGTTAAACTCACAGGGCCATTTCTTTCGCTATTGCAGTAATGTTCAGAGGCACAAATAATGCCTGATTTCCTCCCAGAGGTAACTCAAGAGGGATTCAACCGCCAGAACAAGAAACTTTCTTTTTGTGCTCCAAACATCCAGACCCTAATAGCTCTTTATAAGAAAAAAAAAAATGTTGGCAAGAAATTGATGCATTTTGCAATTTTTTTAATAGTGCTATGATCAACTACAGCCACTGTGGCTGACAAATAAAAGAGTGCCACCTAGAGAAAGTCAAACATCAGAAAATCAGTGGAAAAGACGAAACAGTAAGAAACAGTATCAGACAGAAAAAATGGAAATAACGATAAAAGAATCTTCTGATGCAGATAAAGTGTGTGTGTGATGAACGTGATTCCTGCATGAATAGCATTTGGTTTTCAATCTTTTTGTCTCCAAACACCTGACACAGCAGGAAATAAAACAAATGAAGTAACATGTGACGTGTTCCTGTGGCTTCGGAAGGAAAGAATTTATGTACGGTTTGGAAAGAACTGCTTTATCAGTATTTTATTGTAGCCAGGGCCGTAGTCAGGATTTTAGAAATACCCACATCATGAGACCATACACCTCCTTCCACACAGCAAAGATTGACCACAGATTCAGATTCAGATTTTTCATATTTAAATACTCAACTCAGCAATTGTTCACAAATTCAGCCCCAAACTCCTAGGAGCATCTTATAAAACGGATCCCAGAGTCAGGGCCTGAGCCTCATCCAGCTCTTAACCCCTGATCTTGATCTGTTTTTTTTTTTTTTTTTTTTTTTTAAGTTATGTCTTGTCAATCACAATTTTCAACCCACATTCTTCTGTGCTGGGTCAGTAGTTCAGAGTGAGAGGCCCACTAAGAATGTGCTACTGCACAATCATAGTTGTTATCACAGTTGATCGGATATTTCAGTCTGAGAGTACAGCACATATCGTGTAGTTGTGGCTCTACAGACATTTCCAGAAAGCGGAGCTGCTATGGAGCCAGTTCTAATTTCATTAAATGATGTGGACCTCTATTGGCAGAGGCTTAGCAGAAAAATAAAGAGAAAAACACACAAAGTGAAATGAGCACTGCACGTGGGAGGACAATAATTAAGTACACAACCACAGCAGAAAGAGGTCAGACTGAATACCAATTGACAGCCTAACTACAGCACAGTATAGTACGTGTGCTGTGCAGTACTTGATTGTGTTTTGCTTTTTACCACTCCTTTTTGTCTGCATTTTTCTGTTTGGCCTATAGTTTTAAAAGGTTTGGGAGTCTTTTTGCAATTTAAATACAAAGCAATTTCACATTTATAGCAATGTTGCTATGTGGCCTCTTTATAGCACTTTGTTTTCATGTTAAGTAATGTTACCAGATCTCATAGCTGTCAGAGATAACAAACACTTCTTATTCAGCTAAAAAGGGTGAGATCCATTGGAAACAATCTAGCGTTCCACTAACATACTGTAGCTTCTTTAGCTAGTTAGCCTTGGTGACCTTCCAAGTTTGAACAGACACACCCGTGTAGATACCAAATTTAGCTAGCAGCTGACATTATGAAAAACAAGTCAGGGTCACAGCTGAGATCCTCGTTCGACATTTCCCAGGTAGCTATCTTGAAAAAGTTAGCTACCTAACTAAAAAAAAAACATCCTTCAGTTTTACCTTGAACTAATGAATAAATCATAGTATATATAGGGCTTATTTCTGCCTTTAGTGGCTCACCCTGAAAACATGTGCATAAATGTACCTTTAATTTGCTCTTCATAATCAGTATGAAACTGAATGTTTTACTTACAATTTGTATGTAACCCATTGAAGTACAATTTACATAAAGAAATTGCCCATGTAACAAACAATGCATTCACCCAGGGAGGAAAGTATACTCGTTTAGCAAAGTGGAAAGTACTAATTTCCCCCTGAGGATGTCCTGATGGTATGTGAGGTCTGTAGGTTGGCCTGATTAGCACAGAGCATGGAGTGTGTCTACACCATCTGACCCACTGAGTGATATTCATTTGTCATTCACATATTGGAGACCAACTGCTGTGTGTTTTGCTCAGGGCAAGGGTTTTCTCAATGAGTTGTTTTGATATGATTGCACTGGCAATTTCCCATTGTGATATTACAAGGAATACACACTTCAGCGCAAAATCTGTTTATAATTTACACAAGCTGGTTGTTGAGTTGGGGTTTTTCCTTTCATGAATAGGGTGTTTCATTTCTGATTGGAAATGCATTTGTCTGAAATAGCTCTTTAATGAGTGTGTCCATTATTGCGTACAGTAGTTACTCAGTTTAAAACAGTGGGAAAGCTAAACTTTGTTACTACTACATACAGGCATGCTGAGTTCAGCTTCTTACGCAAAGTTCCGTTTCTTCTGCAAAACAATTAGTCATCTGATGTCAAAGAAAACTTCCTGTTGTAATTTCAACATCCAATTTTTCAACTGGAAATTGGTATTTGCAACTGCCTACCCCTCTATTTGTGATGTTGGTCTTACAATTCCCTGCTTGTTCAGAAATAGTCCTCCGTCAGTTCCTGCCTCACCCCACAGTCATCTAATCCTAATCTGCCTGCAGACCTGCTCCCAATTCCTGCACCGGATCCCTGGTATATATACTTGCTAACCAGCACTTGTTCCTTGCCTGATTGCAGCTGATGTACACCAGGTTACTAATTCCAGCCTGCATGCTCTCCTTCTGGGGTTGTTTTCCTCCAATGACTTCCTGTTTTTTCCTGACTTCTCTGAATTTAGACTTTCTGTTGTTGAGTCCAAATATCCTTTACCAGAAACTTTGCGCTTATAGTGTTACTCTTTTTTCAAGTGTGTCTGATGGTGTAGCCAACACAAAAATCACCCCAGCATGCATAAAGAGTAAGTCCAGGGAATTTGAGTTTCACCACAGGTAAGCGGGGTGTTGCATAAAGGCCCATAAAGATCTTGCTGGTGATCTCCAGATGACAGAAAGCTTATCAAGGATAATGTGACAAACCATGACCACATAGCTAACTTTCTGATTTCACCCCAACTGTCCTACTCTCTATATGACTCACCACTGTGACTGACAGAAGTCCAACCTACCTCAGCCAACTTTGCCTTTTCCAAACATATCAACAAGTCTTTATTTGGATAAAAGCTTGTGATGGGCCTGGATGGTTGCCCCATTTCAAATGGGTGGGAAGTCACTGAGGGATCACATGCCTGTCACCACAACTCCTACTGGTTAGGATGGGTGTTTAAACAGAGGGGAATGGGATTTAATAGACATGTTGTGAACCTCTGAGCACTACACCCACTGGGTGTAGCTTGTCAGTGGCACGTGAGGAGAAGCAGCTGGTGCAGCTTTTTACATGTTGGAGGAGACGCAGTTGTCAACACCCTCTATAAGCGTAGAGTGGAGCAGTTTATAGGGAGCTGGACATTCCCACTGAGAAAATGGAGAAACAGAGAAGATGACAATGTGTAACAGGACAGTAACAAACAACATGAGAGGAATGTTATTTGAATGTAGGAATGTATTTATACATTACTTCATTGAATAGGCTTCACTGGACACCACTATACCATTCTTGTGCACTGTAAGGAAAGTAAAATGGGGTTGGACAGACCAAGCTTTGAATCATTTCATAGTTTTGTGACGTGCCCCCAGTGAGGGAACTGGAATCCTTATCTATAATCTTGTTTCATCTTTTAAGTGATTCTCCTGAAATTTGTGTTGCATACCCATGTAGTTCCAGGACCCTGTCCCCGAACTGGGCTGAGATCAGAGGAGATAAGACATAACCCATGACAATGGTTACTCTTTATGTTACAGGTACAGGTGTTATGTATCAGCAGACTGTAAACCTCTTAGCATGGCAGCATCAATGTTTAGACACACTGATTAAAAAAAAATCTACTTTTATAAAAGTAAGGAACAGAATTTGAATTATAGACTAATTATAGACTAAACAGTTGCAACAGTAGGAGAAAAAACAACTGACATAGACAAACAAGCAATACACATGGGTAAACAGAAATCCATAATTCCATAAAGCTCTATGTGTGGAAGTCTATAGTTAGAAGCTACATTTCTTACTTTAGGGTACAACAAATATATATTAGAACAAGGAAACCCCAAAGCCAAGACACCAAAGCTCTAACACTCTCATTTTTGTAATTGTTCACTGCTTATAGCGCCTCCTGGGCAAATTGATTTTTGTTATTTTCTGCCAGCTTAGCATTTTCTGCTGTGGCATTATCTGAGAGTGTTTGAGCAAGTGGCTAAATGCACCACCGAAGAAAGCCCTTATCACCCAAATACACTGTAACTTCAGCTCCAGGTGTTCGCTGCCATGTTACTGTACCCAACACACATGGCCATGTTGCTAATTAAAGCAATCCCATGCTTATCCTAAGAGGGAAATACCTGGATTAGAGGGAGATTTGCAACTCAAACCTGAGACATGCCTAATCAATTTAAAGCCATTAGACAATTAATTCACTTTGGTGGAGGGTGGATATTGCACATGCACTAATCTGGCCCCTAAGTTGTCACTGTGTGTACTGATGAGTATTGAGTGCTCTGTGTACATATACAGTGATGAGAATGGGCAAGCAACCCATGCAGAGGGAAGGAATAAACAAATTGTGTTTCCTGCTCAAGCATCAGGTCATCAGGCATCAGTGGATTACACCACAGCTATGAAAGCAACACACTGATTTACTGTGAGAGGCATTAAATGCCAAATAAGATCAAAGTTATGTTGTATTCCACAGATAAATTTATATGTTTTAGACTTTCTATTGAATATGCAGTCAATTTGGAGTCAAAACTTAGACTTCATTTCTCGGCCCTGAGGGTTTCAGGTGCTACACCAGCATGGTGGTGTACACTGTCATCATCAAACCTGATAACTATTAAGTAGGTACTGAAACTGTCTGTGACACTAAATCTTGGGGGGAAGAAGACAAGTAATGTGATCATGTGGTCAGATTCTTGCTCCCTCATTTTTGAATTTGCATTACCTGATTGGAATTGTATATTATTAGAGCATATGACTTTGACCTTGGGAACAGTTCAAAAACATAATCTTAAGATACATTTACAAGCTTTTTCTTGAGCTTTTAAGGTCATCTCATGGCCCAAATCAGTGAATGAAGTTTTCTCATCTGTCGTCATTACTTAAGTACAGAACTTCTGTCATGAGGTGACACCAGAGACTGTACGCCATCGATGCCCTTTGACCTCTTCCCAGTGCCCTGGAGTTTTTGGTGGTCCTCCATCCCGAGCTAAGCTTTAAATCTCGTTTAAAAAAGACCAAACAAATAAGTTGATAAAACAGAAAAGTATTAAATAAAACAGAATCAGGGATAAATTCAGGGATACAGTGAGTATGGAGAGATACCACGTTTTTTTAAGTAACACTGCTAACAGAGCCATTTCCACTGCAGACGCTCTGCTCACCGTGACCCCTGCTCTCTATCACACTCATCACTTTCCATCAGTGAATAAGTCAAGGTGAACAATGGAACAAACTAAAACAGTAAATATGGCGCTTGCACAGACTAGCTCCGTATTCAATAATGAAACGAGTAATGTAAAGCTTGATACAGCCTGATCATGTACATCTGACTGGTGTTGCAGAGGTGCTGTCAATGAGAGTAACCTGCCGATGAAATAGAAGTAAAAACCTACAGGTATCTATGATTGGACTTTTTTAACCCTTTGCACCAACCTGAAATCCAGCTTAATGTGTTGAATGGTTTGTGGTAAGTGATGACTCCCCGTGATTTGGCCCTTGAAGACTTTCTGTGTTTATATGAGGAGAGAGAGAGAGACTATGAGCTTAGTCTGCACCTTAACCAACATGGTACAGGCCTATAGGGATTTATCAGCCTATAAATAAGTTATAGAGAATACTAAGTACTAAGTAATGAATCTGGTAATTCAGAAGCAAAATTTGAGCATGAGTATGAAAATGGTAGCTCAGAGGATTTGAGCTTCACTTCAAAATCATGTACTGCTGTGCAAAGAAAAACTGAAGAGACAGATAGTTGTTCGTTTCCTCCATGAACCTGATAGTCAACATTCGTTCGCCATACAATCTTAACTTCATTTTTAATATTGCAACCATAATGATAAATGTCCTCTAGCATTAAGGAAATACATATTTTCCTAAACCTGAGAGCTTTTGTGCCTACATGTAACCAAACCCTGACCATTTCACAGCTTTAACCTTGTGTTCATTGTTGTTACGATGACAGCGAAGGTGGTCATGTATGTGGTATCCAAGGGTAGGGACAAATGACCTTTATGGTGATTTAGTTAGTTTAGCTCTGGGTTTGAATGATTTTGACCACTTACAAATATGAATACATGTAAGATCATATCATACCAATGTATGTGTATATATGTGGTTCTTAATACTGCATTACACTTCTTATGCTAAGCAGTAAGCAGCTATATTCTACATTCCCATTCAATACAGTGTCATGGGACATTTGTCCATATACATACTGTCTATATTTTACATATCTGCTGAGAGAGGACAACTAATACTTGAGCCACATATTTAAGCTCAGAAAAATTGGCCTGAATATTTTTATATTAAATTAAAAAGAAAAAAAAGAAAAAAAAAACATTCATTCCAATTAAAGCAGGTCTGTGCAAGTGCAGCCAAGCAGCTCTGTTATTCAATTCCATTAGAATGAACGATGCAGCGGCATGCAGCCATGCAGTTAACAGGAATTAAAACCATAGGCAAGATGACGGATTACACTAGAATAGAGGTGTGTGTCTCTGAGTGTGTATATATGCATCCATGCACACACATACTTTTTTTGTGGCTTTCTATTTTGCCAAAACTGTACATATTGATTTTTTTTTTTTGTTTGTTTTTTTACAACACGTGTACTTGAGTATTAAATCAAAATAGCTTAAACACCGAAACATGCTATTAGGTCTACACTGTGCCATGGCTCCGGTGTACTTGTCAGTATTTGCCAGCTGTAGTTATTGCATGATGTATGGCTCTGTTCTTGATTCATACATGACAGTTGGCAGTCATTAATCATGGTTAGAAGATAGGATATGGTATAGGCTCCCTTTTCTCACTCGTGGTAAGTCTCAAATAAGTTAGGGTGGTGTTCTCCAAGTCCAAGCTGCTGCAGCGATGGTGACATGCACAAAACAAATTTCATATCATTCAGCTGTACGAGAATGAAAAAACGTGACTTGTAAACACACACAAGCTGGCAGGCACTGGGTTTCCATTCCTGCACTTTATTGAACAACCACCTTGTGTGTCTTTGTGTTGATTTTACAGCAGAGGAACTTTCTTTCACTTTTCCTCTCCAAAACTTTCCTTTGTTCTGCTGCTCGGCATCGTGTTTCTTGTAGACGTGTGGGTGTGACAGTCAGAACCGGCCTCACCGAGTGTGTCTGTGCTGGTAAAACAGCGTTGTCGTGACACACCCACCTTCACAGAGTAGACTAACCATGCATTTAATTAGAAACAAAAGCTGGAAATAATTAATTAGATGGCAATTCCCTTTTTTTTAACCTTCTCAAAGTTTATAATGGAGTAGATAGGCTGCTGGAATTTCACAGAAAATAATTCATTAGAGTTAAAAGTGAGGGTAGGCCACAAAGACAAATGGTCCACTGTTCCACTTCAGTGTCCCTCGGTCGTGTTTTCTCTTGGTGGATGAATTGATATGTATGGTGGTTCAGTTCTGTTTGGTATCATGAATACGACACACCAAAGGACTTCTGCTGAAATTCACCTAAGTCATATGTTTTGTTGACCCATCTGTTCATCCGGCCTCTGCCCAAACAAGTTGTATGGTTTTTAATGGTGCACACTTTTGTACAGGTGCTCACAGGCCCTGTTCAGACCCGGCATTAGGATATGTCTGTGAGCTGGCTTTGTCCACGACATCTGAAAATTTTGAAAAGCGAGTGCATCAAACACCTTGGGCAATTAGGTTTGCCTGGACCACACTTTTGATTTCTTCTTCCTCTTTTGCTGCAAACTAGGCACAGGAAGTCCACTGCTGCCTTATAAACAACAACGCATTTGGTCTTTGTGAATGGAATTGATGTACTTTTTTTTGCATGTAGACAGGGAAGTGAGCTCCGATCACAAGGGGTTACTTGACACACATTTTAATGCCAGGTGTTAACTGATGTGCTTGGAGGTGGACACGTGTCTGGATCACTCAAGACACATGTTAATCCCAGGTAATGAACAGGGCCAGAGTGTTGCACTCACACAGGAAAAGTGATGTTTCTTGAGACGAGAGGAGAATGTGATATGCACATTTTCTAATTACAGTTTAGTGTAGCATGGTTGTCCATGCCTTGGACTGAAGAAGGATGGGATATTAATCCACGTAATTATATGTAATTATACATCTTGTTAAAAAGACAAAGGGTTATTTTATAGTTTGGTTTTTATTGTTGTCATTATGTCAGCAACTATTACTACAACAGGAGCCCTTCTTACAGCACCACCAATGCTGGTATGGATGATTTTTTTTTCTTAACATAATAAATGTTTTCATCTTAACTCATTGCCTCTTTATCAAAATGTACTGTAAACTGCAAACTGAGATTAATGGCTGATCTGACTCAAGCTCATTTTAGTAACAAGATAAGAACAAACAAAACAGATGCAAGAGAAAGGACACATTTACACTCCAATTAGTGCTTTTAAAGGCCCATGCTGTATCAAATGCAGAAAACACAGCTTGTAGCCTCCTCCATAATGAGTCATTGAACCATGGCTTCCAATGGGCCTCCTTCGTCACTGTCAGGTCCACTGAGTGCCTCAGTCACATTCAAATTGGCCCCGGGTCCACAGACATTGATAAAGGGTCTGCGCGTGGTAGGAAGCATGCAGGCTAATTCCTCAAGCCTGGACTGAGGCAGTCCAGTCGCTGTTCATCACTTCCCTGTTATTTGCATTGGCCCCAATCAGCCCAGAGTGTTGATCAATGCAGAGTCAAAGTGAGCTTTCTTCCGGCATTAGGAGCTGCTTTCCATCACAGTTAGGTGCTCCTGTGCAATGTTTTCCCACTGAATAGCTGTTGATAGCATTGCCTGCACCAATGTGTCAAAGCTGTGTGTAAAGGTGGCACCAACATGAAAGTTGACACAGCTGTAGTTGTCCATTGCTGCATCTGTATTCTTTTATAAAATCAGTTTCCAAAACTGGAGTTTATCTCACGCAAGGGTTTAGATGGTGTTCAGAAAGACATTAGTGCTGCATTTGCACTTTGGGGTCCTGACACAGAGGGAGCAGAAAGTTAAAAAATAGTTGCCTACAGCACAGTGCAATGTCATCCGTCAGTGCACTGAAATGGCAAATACACATTCCTGGTAGATTACTTTCAAACGTCAACAGCATATTTTATTTTTTTACCTTCAGATCATTGTCAAAAAGATAGTTGCCACCATTACAACTTTCTAGAGTTGTAATGCCGTCCAGCAGTGTGTTGGAATCTTATAAGCTTTCAAACTCGTGGACGTATCACTCAAACCGGCCTTCCTGGATCATATTTCATCCTCTCATCTTTACTTGTAGTTTGCCAGGTGCATTCACCACTGAGAGGGGAAACTGTGAGCAAGCAAGGAATGGGATGAAAATACATTCATGGCCGGCCAGTGGATTCAAAACAATGACCTTCTCACTGTGAAGCAATAATTCTGAGCCCTGACTAATTATTCAGCTTTGGGTTTCAAATTATGTATTTTATTTATGGCAATGCCAGTCAATCAGTCACTCAGCCGTGCAAATCCTAATGACCTTTGCTCTACCACCAACAGCCAGATTTTGTGCTTATGCATCAATAACTAAATGAATGAATGAATGAATGAATGAATGAATGAATGACCCTGAAATTTACTGAGCACATAAATTCTCCCCAGCACATCTGGTTATTTTGAAAACTCCGTAAGCTGTCCTCTAGTGCTCACATCAGGCCACACTCTCCACTGTGGACGCAGTTTGTCACAATCATCAGTGAGTGTGTAGCCTTTTGAACACATTCTAGCTCTTGTGAGTGTGTTTTATCTGGAACTGTTTGGATTGTATTGACAGCTTTAATGAACATTTAAGCCTCTAGGGGCCAGTAGTTGCTACCAGCAGTTTATTTGAAAAAGCTTTATGTAGCTTGTGCTTCTCGACCCTGTGTACGTTCTGTTGCTGAAGTTGCGGCAACCGAAGTCCCTTTGGAAGTGGCTATACCTGTAATCAGAATGGCCACAATCACGAGAATAAGACCAAGAAAGAAAAATGTCAGAGTTTAGTTTGGTAAGTAACCGGAAAAGCAGTACTGATTATAGTATTTCATAAAATACTAACAAATAAATAAAGATCACTGGTAAGTAAGTAGTAGAGTAAGTAAAAATGTGCTGTAATAAACTCTCTTTAGGATAAATAATATTTAACAGGCTAAACATAAACTGTCATAATAATTATATTTAATACATTTGGTGTCAATATTTATTCATATTATGAATTTAAAATATCTTGTATGCTCACTGTATTTAATATTGAACACTAGGTTTATATTTACATTAGAAACGGAAGTGACAACGACATGGTATACACTCCACCCTCTCTCTGTGTGTATCCCCCTCATCACTCCACTTACCACGCTGTCCTGTTTCCTAAAGTAGCCAGTTCTGGTTGATGATTTACAGTAAAATTGCTTATAAAGTGGACTGGAAAATGTTTTGCAGACCTGGCAGCTTTCAAGTCCTGCGCCCATTTGTCACTCGACATTTCCTTTTGTGTAACAGCACGAGAATTAATTAGACTGCATGGCGGCAAAAGTTTACGGCTATAATTTATGGGGAGATGAGATTCCTTGGACACCATCTCGGACCCGTGTCGATTTATTAATTTTATTATATTGTGGTGTGTGTATGTGCGTACACAGTTTGTGTTTGACTCGTGAATGAGGTTCCCCTGTGTTGATAGCAGTAAAGCAAGATTCATTTGCACTACTTGGGGTTTGTGGCAAGGCAAACATATTCACCATGAAGTACAGACAGGCTAACGGGGAGGCATAAACAAAAATAGACTTCATAGTAATACATTCAGAAGCACATTATGCATAAATATATGTACACATAAGCATGCATATTGCCTGCAGATTCTCTTTTAGCAACCACGCACACACACACACACACACACACACACACACACACACACACAAACTCGCACACTGGAGCTAGATGGCTGACAGGCTGCAATTCTGTATGTATGTATGTAGGTGGGGACACTTTTATATTTAGGTGTTAGACTCTTTAATCTACACGACTGAAACCTGGCCCTGACATTCTCACCTGGAGTCGCCCAGTGCAGTCACAGTCTTCTAATGTTTCTTCCCTAGATTTTACCCACAATGCTCTAAACCTCTGCCTCGAAAAAGCACACAAATTCAATTTTGGACTGATGTTCATGGCCTGCAGAGGATGCATCCAAATGACCTTGGTGATCTCTGACCTTTCATCTAGTGTCATCATCAGATCAGAATTTCAGTTTGTAATATTTTTCTTTACAGCCAAATGCCTGCAAATGTAACAACATGCAAATGTTAGCTTGCTAACATGTGGAAGTTAAGATGGTGAATGTGGTAAACATTGCCTGCTAAACATCAGCTATATACTAAAAACTACTAATCTAGTCTTTGCAGTAAGTATACAAGAAATCGACTTACTAAACAGTTTGTAGGAAATTATTCTAGCCCCACGGGATGTTAATCAAACTGGGTCTACTGCCAACAAGAAACAGCAAAATGATTTGCCAAAAAAAATAATAGTTGCTGCAGAATTTAGCTTAAATTACCACCATGCCTACAGATCATTTGCATAATTTTCAAATAGCACACTGTGGCTGTTGACTCTATGTTGACATGTATGATGCTGGTCTACTCAGCTTGCTTTTGACCTGCACAGGCCCTATTCATATGAGACAGCTGTCACTGTTGGCAGAATCCAGAATTCAGTGTAGTTCCAAACATTCACTGCTAAACCAGAGAGCTTTGTTTCAGGTTCATGTTCCATGTGCACTTTCTGTTTCTATCTGTCTGTCCTTAGTTGGTTGAATGATGTTCAAACATCAGTGTCATAAAATTAATTTTCAACCCTGAGAAAAACACAAGTTCATCAAAGGCTGGCTGCATCTGACCTGCATCCAAACCCTAGTCAGGAGGAGGATCATCAGTGGCTGACACATGTTGATCCTTCCTGATAGACTGAAGTGATGTCACCGAGTTAGTCTAAATGGGGCCCTGAATTTTATGTAAATGCAACAACAAATCACTGTTGTTGCACTTACATAGCTTTTTTGGGCTTCTTATATTACTACTGCCATAGCTGTTACATGTGTTTACATATCAGAAAGCAACCCGGATCTTTATGAAGGATTTCAAACAAGTGAAGAAATTTTCAATTGTCATGATAGAAATATGAGTTAAAATATGAGGAAATATATTGTCTCAAATTAGGGTCAATAAGATTTTGAGCTTGTAAAGTGATGTTCACAAATAATTCTAAGGTTTGATGTAGCAAATCAGCCTTTGTAAGCCTGTAAAATAAATGTACATGAGAAATGCATGTTCGTAGATGGACGAGGAAACTGATTCTTCAGCAGGAAGGACCTGAAAGGTCAAAGTCAAAGTCAAATCATTCATTTTGAAAACATCACCCAGAATCTTATCGACCCTAATTTCAGCCCATAGAAATAAGGCCCAGCTTGAAAACAACACAAATGATCCTTTAACCTTGAGAGAAATTTCAGTGTCTCCTCACTGCATTTGCAAGAATGTCCATGTGGGTTCTCCCTCATGGAGGTAAGTCCCATGCAACAACAAAACACGCACACACACACACACAGCTGCTCTTGGAGCTGTAGTAGGAGGTGTTTGGGATCAATTGTGGATAATTGGGTCTCCACGCAACATAATCTCACATTAGTACAGCCAGCTGTGCAGCAAACATGCACACTCCCTGTTTACTGAGGGTAGGGGTGGTGTTTTGGGGTTGCATGTGTATGTGTGAGTGTGTGTGTGTCTATCCAATAGTCTGAATATAACATAAACATAAAGAAACAGGGAATCTGCACTCTCTGTGAGTGAGACGCTGACCTACACCATATCCTGACGTATCTCTACTGATAATAAACACTGGGGTTATGCACAGATGACATCACCAACCCTATCTCTGTCATTTCCCATCTTCCACTTCAACACATACATACACACAGACACACCATACAACCAGCTGTAACTTAGGAAAAAAAAGCTGCTCACATCAATTTTGTAATCAATGCCCACAGAAAATGGGATTCCTCCGGCCGCCGGCAATTAATACGTTTGTGTCCTTTTTTAACACTAGTGAGTTGAGCTTGAAATTACCAATGACTGGCTCCTGCTCATTTGCATATTTATTGCAGTGGAGGACGAGGTGGTGGTGGTGGCGATGGTGATGGGGGTGGTGGCGGGGGGGTGAAAATTGGGGCGAATGATTGATGTGGAGTTCGCCTCCTGCATTACAAACAGCCCATTATTGGGCAGACAGAGGAAGAGAGAGAGAAAGACAGAGAGAGAAGGAGAGAGAGACACTGAGGGGGACTGAAAAAGAGAGGGAGGATGAAGAGCAGTCTAGCATACAGCTGATTAAAGTTGAAGACAGTGGGATCAGTCTGCGCCAGAGGTTTTTGTCCTCCACCCCTCCTTCCCCCTGCCTCTTTCGCTTCTGCCTCCGTTTTTTTTTTCCCACACCCTCCCGCCATCCTCTCACTCCATATTTTGCAGGGAAGATGGCCGGGGCGGGAGCATTAAAGGCCAGTTATAATGGATGTTGACAAGGAGTGGACCAACAAAAGCCCAAGCCTGAGGATTTGCTTGAAAAGATTCAATCAGACATGTTTTCACTGCGATTAATTGGCGGACTCAGGGGGGGAGGGATGGGAGGAACGCAGGGATGAAGGGACTGGTGACGGAGGTGTGAATGAATGTGATTGTTCAGAGCACAACCCCCACCCTACCATCAACCCCCCCTTCCCTTTCTCCTCACACACCCCTGTGCTTCCCTCTGTCATTTTGAGCGATAGTTTGGAAATGTCCTTTGAATGATGCTAAAGAGCAAACTCCTCCGCCCTCCCACTTCCCTCCTCCTCCTCCCCGTGAATTATGAGTATTATTTCAGGGATGTGGTGAGACAGAGAAGAGGACTACACCGCTTTGATTGGATCTGACCTGCTTCTACTTGTGTCAGATACACACACACATGCACACACACTCACACTCAGAACTGCTGGTGTGTGTGTGTGTGTGTGTATGTGTGTGTGGTGTATGATTAGCTTAGACAACCATGTCCTGATCATGAGACAGCTCAAGAGGTAAAAGTGGGGATGTTGACCTAACTCTGAACCTCACACCTCCGATCACCCTTCTCTCTCTCTCTCTCTCTCTCACACACACACACACACACACACACACAGTGCTAACCCTGGAGGGAACAGAGAGCCACAAAGTCCAACTTGGAGGGAACTTCTATATATTATTAGCTGTGTTGCGCCATCTAGTTTTATTTAACCCCATCTTTTAGAGTATTAACTGTTCCACTAACTAGGAATTCAGACAGTCATGTGACAGGAGTCAGGGTGCGCCACTGAAAAGAGTCCCCTAGAGCAACAGGCAGCGTTAAGAATGTTCTAGGTGGGATCAAATGGCAGGACAAGAAAAGGGGGAGTTGGGAAATTGTTGTTGTGTATATTTATTGTAAGTATATTTAAGGTGTTTGTTTTGGGGTTAGATTACAGCAGGCAGGTTATTTTAAATATCTTTGGTTAATTAATCCCGCTTTTCTTCTGTCATTTATGGATATGACTGTATATTTGGTAACACTTGAATATGCATGCATCCAAGTGGGCCTTCCAGAACACAATGTAAAAGGCGCCAGTTTTAAATCTGCTGTGGTTGCTGGTTCGGCCTCACCTTTTGTTTGCTGATGAACCTGTGCTGCTGTTGGAAACAAAAAAAAAAAAACTGCACATCCAACCGTCGCCTCGGCATTTCTTTTCTGTAGTGTGTCTCTGTTATCGGAACGGCCATTCTAACAATGCGAACCACAGAAAATCACTGTGTGAATGAAGCAAAGTGATCAGAGGTCACTGGATTAAACAAGCAACTTGACCAGGGTAAGTGCATCAGACCTACTAGCTCCTCACTAAATACTGGAATCAGCAAATCAATGCTTCTCATCATGGTCGGGAAAAGCAGTTCAATTTGTTGCTAGTTATTTTCGAGACATTAATGTGCCAGGGGAGTCTCATAAATGACTAAATCTACCAAAGCTGGCAACACTGGTTCCCACACAGATGGAGCTATAAAGTTTAGAGTTTCTGATGGTGGAAGAAGTGAAAAGATAACTGATGGAGAGTTCAATGTCTTGGTTCACTTTGGTCAAGATAAAAGAAAGAAATTTTGATCAAATAAGGTACCAAATGTGTTGGACTGCAGTATTTTTTCCATTACATTTCATTTGAAAGTTTTCTGAACCACAGTATTTCTTGGCATATCACTATAGAACATTGTGTTTTGTCTGGTCTGTCAAAGTTTGGCCTGTCAAATGGCTCTTGGTGTGGAGAATATCTCAGTCATGAATTAAGAGATCTGTCATATCCTGAACACTTTGTTGCTCCGATCAGAAACTATTTTTATTTTGTCATGTTTTAATTGACTATCAGGAGCAGCCACTTTGTGTTTTTGTCCCACTGGACCCAAATAGAGCTTCACTAGCTGTACGCTGGTTGTAAAAATGGTTGTAATATACTAAAAGTAGTTACTTAACTGGTTAGGGGAAAAAAAAGTTAAAAGGTAAAATCGATAATGCCTTGCAAATTTACATTTGATAACATCTTGAAGGATGACATGAAGGAATATTCTAAACTGATAATGAGGAAAGATTTGTTGTTTAATTGGTTCATTAGTGAGGTGAAATACAGAGTAAATACACCCTCGAAGAGATGCTAGTATGGCTGAACATTCTTAATCTTTTTAAAATAGATTATTATATGAGGACATTTATTATCAACTTCGACATCTGAGAAAGGGAGCCTGACTTTTGAAACAACATATGCTGATTCGGTTTAAGTTAGTATTAAAATTTCTCAAGATGATACTGTTTATTTATGGTAATTATAGTGATGTGTCAAAACTTAAAGATGCAAAAATCATACAAGAAGCACTGTTAAGGTGACCCAATAATAACAGACTTTCTACCAGGTTTTACTTTCTGTATATGCACCTGTAGTACCTTTGACTCAGAGAGTATATTATGCAAATCCAGACGTGACATAAATTCTGCAGTGACATTAGCACTGTGATCTTAAGCTTGGGGGAGGTAGGGATCCCAGGCAGCATCTGTGGCTGCTCGATCCTCCTCCCAGCATGTATCTCCGCCTCTCCAAACTTCAGATCCTCCTCAGAAGTGTAGCAGCAAAGTCGGCTTTGGTTCGGGGGGGAGGAGGAATAAGAAGTGGTGCAGAGAGAGTGCGCATACAGCAAATTGGCAGCTCCATCAAATTATACTGGCATTAAGGGGGTTTCGCAGGGCGTAATCCACACACCAAAGCCAGCCCGCCCCTCCCTCCCTACAACATTTAACTTTTGTCGACGTAAACGGGACATTTCATGCTCTGCCATTAATCTGTCAGATTACAGGTTGCAAGCAGTTTGAGCAGGGTTTGGGTGGGGGCATAGGAAATGGGATGAGGGGCTGATTTGCAATGAATTCACTCGATCTTGGTTTAATGCTGGGATGCGGGTGGCAGAGGTAGCTGGATGAAGAAGGTACCGTACGACACTGGTTAGAGCCATGTGTGATCCTTTCCATGTACCCACAACTTGTCAGACTGTCACACTGAACCATCTCTGCCAGCAACTAGCATGGAAGAGGTGTGAACCTGTCTCCATGTTAGGGGCTCTTCTGTTTTATAAAGTGTTCCTGGGGTACGCTCACAGTGGATAACCCACCTGGGGACTGGAATAGAGAACAAGCATATTGTCACACTAAGTGACATTCTGCCCTTTCTCTCCTGGGTATAGAGGACCTCACAGCGGGGGTTAAAGAGGATCCAGGCATGGTTTCTTATAGATGGCATGCTCTGGGAATAAGCTGACACATGCAGGGTTTGAAGATGCCACTGCACGTTGGGTGTGGCCCTCATCCTGGGGGTGGAGCGAGAGCAGACCTGCTGGTGTTTAACTAAAAAGATTAGTCAGTCATCATGGTCCGTATCTAATGTGATAAACTGGACATTTATTGTAGAAGGAAAAAAACTCATAAATTGAATTGTTTCTGTTCACATCGTATCAGGTGCTACAGAGGATATTCTACTCTACTTCTTTTTTTTTTTAAACTTATTTTTTAGGGTTAGGGGTTAGTGATCATATTTGAACGCGTATGCTGTGGCCAGAAATAGATTCCAATAACACTACACTTCAATATTCCAAAAAAAGGAACTTGAGTTTGGGAGGTCTTCTTAAAGGGAGACTTCAGATGGTTTGATTGGAGAGGGCCAGGCATCCACAGTTGGTGAAAGGGGTGGAGGTGGGTCAGATAGTCATGGTGCTGAAATGACAGCTGAATGAAAGCAGAGTGAGAGAGAGAGCACTTTCAAAGTTTGACAGCTTATGAGTGATTGGCTTAAGGTGAGCATGTCAGGCTCTGGTTGGATGAAGACAAGAATGAGCTGGTGGAGCTTAGAAATGGTTGGAAACTGACTGTGACTTAGAAAGCATGTGCAGGGAGTCCTTCTGACCAAACTTCATTTTATGGTGATCCATCCAATAGGTGTTGAGACATTTCCTTAAACAAATTCCAACCTCATGGTGGCGCTAGTGGAAAAGTAAGGGCATCACCAAAGTCAGTAGGATTCATGGTCTGGGTGGACCAACAATGGAGCAACATTACTATCCCTGAAATAAGTAAAATGCCCCCACAGTGCAGCCGTGTTCCCAGATCATTTATTTAATGCTAACATGTAGCACCAGCAACAGAGTTCAAATTTAGTTCCAAAGTGAGTTTGACACTGATTTTAGTGAAGGCTGTCTTTGATATATTAGACATGGAAAGAATGATGGTTTATATGGCATCAGGCCTGCGATGCCTGCTCCCAGGGGGTTCACCCCTGGGGGTTCACCCCTGGGGGTTTGTACAACAGAGAAGTGAGACTGACATGTTTCTCCTTATGGTGCTGAGGGCCACTCATACCCTCATGCTTTACCCTCTCTCAGGAATAAACTGAATGTCTGCGATCACACCATACATCAAGACAAATAATAAATCACCCACTTACTCCCCCCTCGCTGTGGATATGCATTCTGTTGGCTCCCCCTCTGCTAACATTAGACCGTCTCTATCAGCCTTTTCACCTGTCTGTTGTTCTCTATCTGTGTTCTTGCTGCAGCCTCAGCCCTCATACTCTCCTCTATCTCTGTGCTGTTCTGCCAGCGAGGCAGTTCAGATGTATAATTTTCTGCCACCTCTTGCTTCTAATGCAGACTTCTTACACACTTTCTTATACTTGCAGATGTACAGTCTGTAGTATACACAGACTGTCGTATAGTCTAAATAAGTGGTTTAACTCTTCACAACTAGAGATGAACCACACCTGAAGGTACACATTTCTTAACCAACAGTGAAACATGAAGACAATGTGATCCCTATAGAACCATAATCAGTAGTATGTAAAATGCAACACCCTGTTTACTGTCATTTCTTGATTTACTAGGCAAGATGCACAAAAAAAGTATTTTCTCTTCTCATTCATTTATTTCAGATAACTTATTTTATCTTTTCTAAAGTAGATGGAATCATAAAAGCCCCACCACCACCACACCAAATCCATGTTATCCACATTCTGACCTCAGTGATTTGTTCAGTCACTCAGGTCAGTCTGGTATTGTGCAGGTGGGATTAAGAATGTTAATCATTTTCCCAATGAAGTTTGTAGCTTCCTAGCTGCATGCATGAAAAATGGCCTTCAGTACCTTCAGTGTCTTTTCTCTAATCATCTATTTGATTTGAAATAACATGTGTTTCCAGTAAATGTCAACTGAGCCTTGTCAGCAACCCTGTCTCCTAAAAATTACTATACAACAAAACTGCAACAGGAAATGTACTCGCTGGCTCTGTTATGTCCAGAGGCAACATATTTCTTGAATAAATGAAGTGCTACATTTACTACTGGCTGTGTAGTCGCCAGGAGGTGGTCAGGGTATATGGTGTGTACAAACCACACACCTGTCACATCACAGACAAGTTCGCATCCACGTCCCAGCTGTGGTTAGGGTTAGGCAAAAAAAGCTCTTTGGGTATGGTTAGAAAAAGATTGTGGTTTCCATTAAATGTAAATAAACACAAAGGGTCTGAAGCCACTGTGAAATGTTTCCGCAGTAAATCAGACCACAATCTTTCCCTAACCTTGACCAAGTGCTGTGAGAGTCTAAACAGAACCATAAGAAAGTTTAATAAAGTTGCAGTCGCTACAGGTGGATTTTGAACTGCAAGATCAGATTTTCACAAAAAAAAATACATTGTCTGCAAACATTTTATTAATATGTTCAGTATCAGTCTGCAAACTCCTGAGTTTTTGTACAAATTCTGATGAAAGAATTTTGAAGAATTTTACTTTTATGTGACTACATGGCTCATTAAAGTGTATTGTAGTCTGTGTATGTGCAATGAGACATTATGACATGGTTTAAAACCAAACCTATGAAGAAAATTTTACTGATGCTGCACTTCTTTTACCAAAAACAGCTATGGTATTCAAGACACAGTTAAGGACGCTACAGACCCTGAAGGTTAAAGGCAGCTTGGTATGTACCGAAACATGATTAAAATGTATTTTCCAGAGCATTTCCAGACTCGTGGCAAGCAGACTACACAAGCCTCAATGTTGGAGAGCCTTGCTGCTCCTCAGGAATACCAGGGCCTGTCCATTGAATTTTGCTGTGACCCAATTCCAGAGCTTTGTCACCCCTCCTAACTGATCTTAACACACAGAGGAAAAGTACTGCTACAGGGTCGAGACTGCCGGTTGGAACCACACGGAACAAGTCTTGACTACTTAAATCCGCTTTGATCTGCGTTTCCTGGAGAGGGGATTGTCTGCTTGGTCCTGTGGAAACACTTTTGTAGCAGCCAGTGCTTTTTGCATCATCTCTCCCTGCGTGAAGAAGTCTTGCTTTGCCATCCTCTCCCTTCTTTCTCTGTTTTGCCCTATCTCACACAGGCATGTGCACAAATATGCATGCAAACACACATTTGCAAATTCGACACACCCACATTTTTCTGTCAAACACATTCACTTCCTGTCTTCCTCAGCGTGCCCCCCCACCCCCACCCCACTCTTTTTCTCTCTCTCCATTTTCTCTTTGACTTCTACAGACACTAATTCCCTTTCTTCAAGGACAAGCATCTCACGGCACATCATCTGAATAAGACTTTGAGTCGCCGTGGCCTCCCAGGGCTTAAGTCCGCAGAGCCCTTCTTCTCGATCCCTTTTTTAATGTTTTAACACCAGCCTTGTGCCGTCAATAAATATTAACATCCGGAGGGATGAGATATGCTCTGGTTAGACCGTCTGTTCACCACATGGGTCTCAGGGTGGCTGTCTCTCCGCTGATACTGAGGAAGGATTGTTGTGCTAGTGACCCAGACATTAAGAAAAAAAAAAAAAAATCTAATCATCCGTTGGGCCACTAAAACAGAGGATATCACTCTGTTTTCGCTTGGGTGTGAAAATAAGAATTGTTGCTGTGTCTTTTAAAACAAAGACTTGCTTTGGGCTCCAGCTCTGACAGCCAGAGCCGATCAGCTTTGAGCAAAGCTGTTATTCACATTAACAGAGACGGTAGACTTAAAATAATTAGACTTGTCAGTAATGCCACTGCTTCCTATGACAATGAGCAAAGTAGGTTTGAACTGGACATCTCAGCGTATGTTTCTCAACCCTGTCTGCTAGAAATTATGTTTGAATGCAACTAAACTGCAACAGCAAATACAATATATCTCATAGGAAACAATCAGTGGCTGGGATTCTGTTTATGAAGTATTTTTTGAACGAATGAAGTGCTACATTTTTCAATGGCAGTGGAGCAGGAAAAATGCAGCTGAGGTGGATGGTGGAAATACAAAGAGTTCAAGTGTCACACCAGAGACCTGGGTTCACAGGGTTCATAGAAAAATGATGGTTTAAACCAGACCAGGGTCTTTCCCTAACATTTACCAAAGGCTGTGAGTCTAAACAGATCTATAAAAAAATGCAATAATGCTGTAGTCACTACAAGGGGATATTGTATTGTATGATGGGATATGTTGGCAGAAAACATTGTCTGTGAACTTACTGATGTGTTCATCAGTAAATTAAAATATCACCATTATAATAATAGAAAATGTAAACTGGTCAGGGTCGTGTGTGTGTGTGTGTGTATAAAGCACATTCTACATATCAATACATGTAATTTAACCTTCAATAATCTGCAAAAATGACTAATTATTTACTCTACCTATTGATAAGGCATTTTCCAAATGATCCTGCAGGTAATTGTGATTTTAAAAAGAATTTCCTTCATCTTTCTGGGATAACTGAACTGAACTGAACTTTGAGAATTCTGGATTGATTCATAAAACTTTAATCAGAACACTGACTCATTTACTACACTGTCTAAATAGTGATTTGAGTTTGTAAGACTTCAAAAGCTTCCTCCGAAGTGCCTTAGAACTGATAATGTGATTATGGGTTAACAATTCGCACAGTCACTCTCTTTCTGAGAGAGATGAGAAGATAGAGACCAATTTCATTTTAACTGTTTGTCACATATGGAGCTGCAGCCAGGACTTGGTTGACTTCTGGTCATCTACACTGTAGCTGCCCTGCTGCTGGGCGATGGACACTGTAGTATCAGCCAGTCATTCCCTGTAAAAGCACACATTTTCTTTAGTCAAATTCTGTTTGTGTACACATTAACTAAACAACATACAAAGTATTAATTAGTGAGGTTTACAGGTGATGGTAGGTGTATATCTACATTCTGGAGGGGAGCCAGGCTAACATCCCCTTGATTCCAACCCTATCGTAAAGAAGGCTGACCATGTCCTGACTCCAGCTCTGTACTTAACGCACAGGCATGAGAATGAGAATATTCTTCTCACCCAGAAGCATATTTCCCTAAATGCTGATTTATTCTTCTAAGTATCAAAAATCCATCACCACCACTGGCCAATTAACATGATTCCACAGCACATGGCTACTCACATTAAATTTAGATGACTGTGCACTGTTCCTAGAGTGCTTTCTAAATGTTATGTTGTTTTTTTCCCTATTTCAACCAACAGGTCAGTATAATTCAGATAGTTAAGCCATGAAAAACATTAGCAGTCAGGTCAGCTCAGGTTTGAGCTCAGAGTTTGGACTGTCTGAGCTCAAAGTTAAAACGTTGCCTAGGCGATAAACTCTGGTGTATAATTATCAGGTCAGGGGAAGCATCTTCATTCGTTATGTTTCACCACTTGTTTATTGAGGCTTTCTCTTTTCATTTGTCACCAGCACCTGCCTGGGACTTTACTGACTTTGAAAATGGTGTGATCAATCAGTCCAGCCATGTTAAAAAGCCTGATTCATTGATAAACAAACAAACAGAAAATTATCTAGGAAACACAAATTATCAGAGGTGCCCTCTTGTAATCAAATCAATATCTTATCGTTGAACCTGAAAACGCTCAGCATTTCTATGTTTGCCCACTCATACAGTACAAGCCTCGGCCTGATGACTGCAACTCCAGCAGCCACCACCACAGGATACTGTCACACTCAGTCCTCTTCCCTCGTCCCTGACTCCCAGCTCCCACCCCTGAGCCCAGATTCATTACAAGCTGTGGCCAGGGTATTAAGATATGGCCGCATTAACAAAGTTGTCTCTGTATCTTAATTGAATCTACCCCCGCCAGACCGAATCTGGATTATGTTTACCTGAAATATAAGCGGCTCGGCAGACGGAACACGGCCCCGCTGATAAAACACTGGGTTTTCCCCCCTCCCCAATCCTAATCCCCAACTGTAATTTGTTCCTCGATGGATGTAGCCGCAGCGATGGGAACCCCTGATTGGGATTCATTCCAAGAACAGGGAAAGCATCTGCAGGTAAGTTCATCTATTAAATAGTGATGGTGTCTGTGTGTGTGTGTGTGTGGAGGAGGTTCACATAAACTGTGCATGGATCTGCCTCTAACAGTCAACTTTAAACAATATTCAGCTGTCTGTGATCCTTTCATTTTTTCTTACAAGTTCATTAACAAAATTCACGGAGGCTCGTGTTTGCCTTCCATAATGATCCGAACGAGATTCCTGAAATAGGTTTCAGTGGTTTCCAGAACAACCCAGATTAGAGAAAGATCATAAGTCCTGGTTGACAGAAATCAAGCTCTGGTGTCCTCACACTCTAGTGGTCTTAGGTCGTGTGATTGCAACGCGTTACAACACTGATGCGTTGCTTCCTGTACTGGTCAGATAGGGAAATAAAGTCTGCGGAAACGAGAGGAAGGATTTTATTATTCTGAAATATGTATCACTGCAGCAACCATTTTATTTTACTTTGCAATGATCACCAGGTAAACGTCACGTTACAATGTGGCCAAAGTTCAGAAAGGTTAAAGGTTTTTTTTTTTGTTTTTTTTTTTGCTTGAGCCATCTGCATTAGTAACCTCACTGCATCAACAGAGTGGTCTCATTCAATGAGAGGTTGAATTTTTCCTCGCGGGGCTAATTGATCTGGAGGCGGCGTAAGAGGTTTAGCAGTTCTATAACAATGACAGGCTAATTCTGCATTTGCTTCAGAGAGGGAACATTTTGTTTTCTGAGAGGGAGGGGACCCGAGACATCTATAAATCCTACAAATGTGACAAAGTTCGTCACATCATCATAAAGTATTAGGTTAACTTTATCAGTTAAAACAACTACCTCCTCATCAAATAAGACCAAGTCAAATCAAAACCAAAGAAAATGACCTTGTCTCTCATTCTGCTCACATAGTAGTATTTAATCTGAAGAAATCAAAGTTACATCTTTTAGACTCATTTATGATTTTAATGGCAACAGTAAAGAAATGCCAAACCATGGAAAGAATCAAAGATTAACAGCACCTTGTTCAAGGGTATACTTCACTCCAGACAATCCACATCCCCCCAGCCCAACACACACGCACAGCATTAGATCATCTAATACACCGAGTCTGGCTGAAGACCAGAGACCTACAGTGGCACAGTTCCTGTGTGTGTGTGGAGGATGGACAGTCCACCGTTGGGGGTCCTACAATGAGGGATGACTCTGGATGGCAACAGTATGCAGGGGCAGGTCCTTTGCCTTTGTGACCTTTACAGAGCGCCACACAACCCCCTTCCTTAAATACCCCCTAACCACCACTTCCACTCCCACCTTTTCCCATCCTCAGCTCCCACCCCCTCCACTTGATTCTTTCTATCTCAGGGCACTGCTGCACTGTTGGTCGCCCCTTCTTTAAAGAGCCCCATGGTGTGCGATCAGCAGGGGCTGTGTGTGCTTCTTGTTCTGTGGTCTTTAGTTTGTATGGATGGATGTTTCAGTCAGCACGTCATTGATGCCATTAGCGATGGAGCCATAAATCACATTTTTGGATTTTTAGATCCAAGTTCTTTCTCTTTGTTTCAGTATTTGCTGTATATTTCAGTCCAGATTACATGTATGAGGCCTACAAGTTATCAAGAAACCTCTGTCCCAGGGATGCTCGTCTTTAGCACTGTTTCCAATTTATTATCTCTGGAGGATAGTCTAGCATTTCATGTTTTTGAAAATTAAGACCACATTTCCCATAAATCCATGTTTTTTTGGCCTTCCCTCAGCAGTTTTGAGAGGCATGATGGTGGATAAGTGTGCCAACAGCCATCATGAGAGTTAATGTGCATTCAAATAAGCTGGAGGAAATGTTTTGTGCCTTTAGCTTCCCAGTAGGCCTGTGATTTGATTGATTTGTTTGTAGCTGATGTGGCTTATCTAAGTCTGACAATATGCACACCATAATAAACAAGCACTGAATGAACATGCCCAGTAAATAAAGAGTGTGGGGCTGGACTCACCATCAGAGAGGCCAGTGCAGAGTTAAGCACAGAAAGAGGAACTTGTTAAAAAAAAAAAAAAAAAAAAAGCAGTTGCTGTTGCATGTTGATGTGTTTCTGATGTGTGCATAGACCAAGCAGCACACCACTGTTTTCCCCTGACATATAAGATTTGATTATGCCTCTAACTAAACAGTTGAATGGTCAATATTCTGTTTTTATTTTTCTTGTGGGTTTTTCTGCTGTGTGACAGGGAGCACAGTGTGTCAATGTCTGCTTTATTGTGTGCTTTGAGTCACCTCAGCTTGCTGTGAATTGGCAAATGTGATTGTTGTAGAACAGTTTTGATTTGGTTTGAACTGGTTCATGTGTAGTCGTGCTTGGTTCGTAATCGTTCGACATAATTTGTGAAAAGTTCCTCTTTCTGTGCTTAGCTCTGCACTGGCCTCTCTGATGGTGAGTCCAGCCCCACACTCTTTATTTACTGGGCGTGTTCATCAAATCTGATATGTCAGGGGAAAACAGTGGTGTGCTGCTTGGTCTATGCACAAAGATCAGAAACACATCAACATGCAACAGCAACTGCTTTTTTTTTTTTGACATATTTCATGGAGCCACAGCTTCACCATTAAAACCATGCTTTTAAACATGTGTAAAAAAGGAGCCTACCTGATGAAACACCAAAAAAGGCTGGCCTCAGCTGTTCTCTCAGGTGAGTTTTAGAGCAGGAAGAAAGGCCAGGTGAGCTTCCCACCCCTTTTAAAGACTCTGCCTCTTCCCCTGGGTCCTAGTGCTAGAGTCTTCTGACCTTCCCTTCCACACTTACCCCCTCTGTGAAAGGTCAGCGTCCCAGTTAGACGCAACCACCTCCCTCTCCCCTGCATTGGTGTATGTACTGTTTCTTTGCTCTTTCTCTCCCCTGATGACAAAAATACAGAGCATAGTAAGTGACACAGCAGGGTTTTGACTGATTCTCTGTTTAAGCTCCCTCTACAGTAATTGATTGTATGTTAAATCACCATGTCCGTCTTAATAAAGAACAAAACATAGTTGTAAAAACTGATTCCAAGCATTTAGACTTTAGTCATTAAGCTTCAACAGAGCTGACTCTGAACTCCACAGGTTCAACACTGATCAGTGACAACACCAGTGATTGAAACCTACTCTCAGTTGCCACTTTATTATTATTACTATGTAGACCCAGCTAAAACGTCTATATACAACAGTCCTGTAATAAATTCTACCTTTAATAAAGCATAGTGTTCAGTTTGATTTGAAACTGTTTTACAGAGGTTTTGAATAAACTTTCTGTCTTTTTGGAGGTTGTAGTTCATGTTGCTCTTGTGCTGATGACCTGAGGTACATTAGCGGTAGAGGTTTGTTTAATTATTATCAGACTAATTTCTCCAAATTTATGTGGTAAGGATTTATTGATGGTAAAATGCCACGTTTTAAATACATCTTTTAAAAAATGCTCAAAATCCAGATTTTTGATGGAGCGTTCCTTTAGATTGCGGCTGCCCACTCTAATTATACAAACACTCTTCAGACATGGAGAAAGGCTAAACAAAGATACTCCAGCATGTGTACACACTTAATAGTCTCAGCTCTGAGCTGGAGGGGCCACTTTGACAGCTTCCTCACTCTAGACCTTCCACAGGCAAGGAAACAGGTGCTGGAGGCTACACACATACACACGCTCTCCACACTCTAACCACACACTCTTATCTCAGGCAGGAGGGCTTAAGATAGAAAACACGCTGTACAGTAATTACCACCTCCATCCCTCTCCCCATCTCTATCCCTCCCTCACCCATTCTCCACTACCTCTCCACTCTCTCATCTTCCCAACTTTCCCATCTTTCCTTTCTGTCACTCCCCCCCTGTGGGACATCTTCATCCTCCTCTACCATGTTTGAGCTCATCCCTCTACCTACCTCTCCTCCACCACCCGCTGGCCAAGACTTAGCCATGTGTTGCCTCGCTGCTGGGATGTCGTAGACAGAGAGACAGAAGGCCCCCCAGGGCTTCATGGTGAGTCAGGCGCAGTCGGCGTGCACTTGACGTGACGCTGCTTGTCCTCGGGTGACAACGCTGCATCCTCTGTGGTTGTGCTAACACAAACCACACTCACCCCCTCCCTTCCCAGTTCTTTGCTCTGTCTCCCATTCCCCCCGTCCTGAAACAGATGCTTGGGATGAGGGCGGGCGCCAGTCAGGGGGGACGTGGGTTAATTGGGGTAGGACTGGGGGTTAATTTCAATTAAAACTTCAACTAATGGAGGTCAAGGAAACGTCTGCAAACACCTGATTAAAACAAATGGTCCTGCCAGTCAAAACTTTATCTTGGTCAGCCTCCGGCAGAGGGTCCTAGAGTGAGAAGGAAAGAACAAAAAAGGGGGGGAGCAAGCAAAGGGAAAGAGAATGACTAATTGGGGAACACTTGTTAGCACAACATCTGCATGGAGATCAGTGAGTTGTGGCTGTGTGTTTTTGCATGTGTGTGTGTGTGTATGTCTGCCTAAACATGTTTTTTAGGGTTGAAGTGATAAGGATTTTTTAAATTTTCTTGCCGATTTTTTTTTTTTATGGTTTCATTGGTGATTCTCCAGCTTTACGCCCAATGAAGCTCTGTTAAACACTGGATAATCAAAACACAAAATCACACTTTAATGAGCTTCAAAACAACCTGAATCTTAAATGTGTTGGAAGGAAGATTTTGCTAAAACATTACCACTAATGGGTTGAAAAATGTAAAGTTAGTCCTGGCTGGAGCAGTCAAGGATAGGTCATGGGGTCATACAAATCAAAAGATCTTATCTAATGTGGGGATACATGTTAAGTGTTAGATTAATCTAATCTTGAACTGAGAATGTAAATCTGACATTCAAAGTCAAACTTTACAGATTGCCTTGAGCTTGATCTGTGAAGAGTCCAAAATTTTGGAAAAGTCTGAAAGTGTGTAAGTATAACTTTTGGCCTCACTGTGTCCCTAGAAGGTCACCAAGAGGTCACCAAAAATACTGGAATTCATCCACAGGTGATCACGAATATTCATGCCAAATTTTACAGCTATCTATCCACATATGTGGGAATAAATCTTGTTGAAAACCAGCCAGCCAGAGGGAAGGAAACTGTCTGACAAACGTTGTTTGATTTGACGTTTAAATTACATCTGAGGGAATTTAGGTGATGATCTTATGCAGGGAAACTTAGACTGTGAATGACTGTGTCAGTAGGATGAACTTCGTGGGGATATCATGGAAATCTGATCTTTATTTCAAACTTTATTGCAAACATAAAACTTTTCTAGTTGTAAATAAAATGTTATCCCTGTCCTGATGTAAACTGTAGTGTGTGTTTCTGCTTATGAGTGAATGAACAGCAGTTAGTTGGGGGTGGGAGGTGTGGTGGTGGTGTTATCCTCACTGTACCCAGGCTTGCTGTGCCACCCTGCTGCCAACCTGCTCTGCCAGGCGTGCCGCAGCAGCTTTCGACATCTGGCGCTGGGCCTCGGGGAGATGGCAGGGGACGGGGCGCCCCGCCGCGGCTAAATATGGCGCAGGGTTACACCACACGTCCCTAATCACTTAGCTACTGTCTGGCAGCTCACACCACCACTTTCCTTGATCCCTCATATATCAACACTGCTAGACATCTATACAGCCACTAGGCATCTCTTTTTACTGCCTGCCACCACCTTCTCTTCCTCTTTACCAGGCAACGATCTATTTCTTCACTCATCCTCATCTGTTCTCCGTGTCCTCCACCTCCTGTTGGACATTTGCTTCCAAAGTAGCTTCCTTTTTCTTTTCTTTCCCTTTTTTTTGGTTTCTGGAAAGTCATTAACTCCTTTTCATCTTCAGTTTCATGGTCATCTCATTCTTGGTGTGAATATTCATCTGTCCTTGACAGTGGTGGGTTTTTTTGTTTTTTTTTTAAAGACCAATGTAATGATTCATTTAAACTCATCTACTAATTGTCACTTTGTGCTCTGTGTCTTCTTGTCATGGTCAAGCAGCTCAAAAACTGTCCTTCAGATTTCTTGGTTAGTCTGTTTTCATCTCACCCTTTCTATACTTTGCTGTTTTGATACCTTCTGGTCCTTTTCATTCTTCTCCATTTTAAGTTGCTGAGCAGCTGTTTTGTCTTTTCACATTTTCACTTTTGGGTTCTTGACCTTGCTTTCCACTCTTTCTTTCTCGTCCAACACTGCATCTTTATTATAAACCTACCATATCCGTTCTTTCATTCAGTCATTGCAACCTGACTGAATCTTTTTCAACAATCATTTGTGCAGATCCTTAGTGGGTGGCTGCAATGAAATCACCAGAAGATTCATCATAATACAATAATATCTACCAGTTACAACAGTATATATGAAATGGTAGAACACTTGGATAACCAACTCACTTGAAAAACTGTTGGTATCCAACCAGCAATGTCCATATTTCCCCACAGCAGTGCTGTAATATGGCCTGTGAAACTCCCTTTCCACTGCAGCCGGTTTGAGGACTTCTGCGGTGTTAGCAGCTGTGTGCTGGGAGCTAACTGCCATGTATGACCACTCTAGGAAAGTTTTTTCTTGGTGAAACCTGATGATCATGGCTGTAGGTCAGTTGCAATTAAACTGTCAATAGATTTAGTTATTTCTTTAGCTCACAGCATGGAGGTAGGCCAGGCAGTGTTCACCTGATAATACACTTGTAGTTATCTCTTGCTTGTATTAAACTCCAGTGCTCGGGAAAACACAGGCAAACAGAAACAAGGCAGCTGAGGGGCAATAGGAGCAAGCAGGAGCGATAGGGTACAGGTGAAAAGGTGAGGAGGAAACGGGGGATATCGGATTATAAGAAGAGTGGTAGAGAGGGAGAGAGAGAGTGGAGAATAGCAGCTCTTTCCTGTGTGTTTCTCTTGTAGAAGAGCTGTCACTGTGAGTAGTTTTAACTGATGGGATCCCAGATCTGTGGCTCACCAATCATTATCCCTTGTCACAACTGGAAAGCGTTAGCACAAACATACGGGGGCAGAGAGATGGAGAGACAAGGCGCTCGTCTGATGACAGCATGATATACTGCACTGAGGCACTGAAGGCTGTGTGCTGGTCAGTGGGAAGATTAGGACCCTGCATACTCACATATGGAACTATTCATCATCTTTTCATCTCAGATGCTTATGGACAGATAAAGAAATTCTTTGTGTTTTCATGTCAAGTCATTAAAAAGCTCCATGTCAGTTGGCTGATGCAGCTGCAGACACAAACACAGTGTAATCGGGTTTGTATCACTGGTATGTCAATCATGATACAGCACAAACAGTCTCAGATTCTTTATTTATTTCAGCAGGGTCACGTTAGTGATTAGTAATTCAACATTAGTGATTCATTTTAACTTTTTGTACGCAGTGCTAATGAATGTGATCACACCGTGAGTGATATGTGTATGATTATTGAGATTGTCATTCATGATACAGATCTGATGAGTCAATGCAACTCTGCAATTGATTTTTCTTATCTAGAAACCTTATCTTGACAGAACATGTCATGTTTTCTAATTCATAATCTGCCTGCACTTGTGATATATCACGCTAGCATGAAGCACAAAATATTTCAATCTAATATTTGTCATCTGCACACATTTGCTGATTCCTTTAAATCAACTGCTAAATCAATAATCTGTAAAATGTACAGCATTAGCTTACACTATAGCTGCAGTGGTACTTGGTCTGACAGTAGGATACATATATGATTATTTATATCTGCAGCTTAAACATTTCTGGTAAACTGACCACATTCCCTGTGGCAGTGCATTACTTAAACACAAGTCTTTTATTAGATAATAAGAAACCCTGTGTCTGACATTAAAACTGAATTAAGAAAGAAGTGACACCTTTTAAGGGATTCAGAGGGATTGGGATTCAATAAGTGGATTTTGTACTGTAATCAGCTTTGATAAAATGCTACTGAACCCCCGCTATAGTCAGTGCCTTCTAAAGTGACCCATATGAGCATTTTCCTATCTGGTGCCACTATCAGCAGGATGACATCCTTAATAACTGCTTACATGTAAGTTTATGGTTGAGTTTAGGCAGCGTCAACCATGTGGTTAGTGATAAGGAAAGATTGTAGTCATGGTTAAAGGAGCCAACATTGACTGTAAGAAGCAGGATGTGAGCGGTCATCCATAGACACAACACCATCCAGCTCCACTCCCTCCCAGTGCTGTTTTGCAGTGCTTGAATAACATCACACTACTTCCCCCTTTGCGTCTGAGGAACGACAATAAATTGAAAAACCTTAATAGACCAATGGTGAATTCTGTAAATGTTTCATCTAATGCATATTTAATAATGTGATGGAATGGACTACAGTACAATAACCACACATCATTGCATTCTAAATGGACCACTGATGTTTTTGTCTAAAACATTTATCTAACAAAATCTGGATAAAATGATTGGTACTCATCAGAGGTGGTGAAAAACAAAAACTAAATCTTATAATCAGTCATTCAGTCAATTGATTGATTAAATGGAGGGAAGTCCTCATTGTGCTGTTTGGTATCATTGTATTCACCACACTGAACATGGACAAGAGAGAGAAAAGAAGGCAGTCTGAGGAGATAAGGAAGAAACCATTTGCCAAGCAGCTTGATGTTCCTGTTACCACTGCTGCTAATATTATGGAGAAGTTTAAGGGTCCGTGGGACTGTAGCCATGGCTACAAAGAGGAAAGTTGACCTCAGACTGAACAAAAGGACACAAGTTGACCCCCAGGGCCTGAGTCCTGATATTTTAGTCCACACCATTTACATTTGATGTATTATTTGAAATAACATGTTACATCAAAAATCAAAAGCTACAGGTCTGTTCTGTTAAACTCACTTACTTTTGCCAGTTTCAACTTATTTCACCAATAATTGTGTTTTTGTTTTCCTTTTTTAAGTGGAAGGGTACCAACACCTTTAACTACATCTGTGTGCTGTGAGGGTGTAACTTTGAGAATACCTCTTGTCGTGATAACTTCCTGTCACCTGTCCCCACCCCCAACCGCAACTCACACCACAGCTCAGATTCCTATTCTCCACCGATTCCCACCCGTGATAGTGTTGCTAATCCTGAATGGAATCGCTCTGGTACACCCGCCATCACTTCACGTCTCCACCCTGACAGAATGGAGACGATGAGCCTGGAATCTGCTCTCTGTGGTGGAGGATTTAGATGTTTGTGTGTATGTATGTGTGTGTGTGTGTGCGTGTGTGGTAGGCGGGGGTGGATGGCAGCATGTGTTAACAAGCCTATCTGCCCATCCAAGTGTTAATCTGTGAGATGCCAGCTGATACAGTAGGACAGGGTGGGCTTGACTCCCTTCATGCCTACCTGCTCACCAGTGCCAGTCTGTCCTCCCTGTGGAGACGCAGGACTTTGCCCTTCGATCTCTCTGTGCTTGGGCACAGGTGGCACTCAGTGTGCATCAACACCCCAGCCTCCCTGTGTTTGTTAGCGCTCAGACTGTGTGTGGCTATGTGCGTCTGAGCATATGTGTTACCCTCAACTTTGTCACAAGAAGGATAATCTCCCATTCCCACTGAAGGTGGTAATGTTTGTGTGTGTGTGTGTGTTTTTTTTTTTTTTTTTGGGGGGGGGGGGGGGGGGGGGGTTTTTTCTTCCAAGTTGGTTGGGTGGGGATCACGCCCCCCCCTCTCCAAACATCCCCCCCCCCCCCCCCCCACCAGCGGCAA
>JBBMJY010000026.1:23903366-23914611 GCA_037833715.1 Toxotes lorentzi
TTTATTAAAGACTTACTCTTAGCCTGTCTTCTGGGTTTTTTGCGTTTGGGTCCTATTCCTCGTCCCAGCCCTGACAATGACAAAACATCAGGAACAAAGGATTTCCTAATTTTCATGGAATTTGCTTTCCTTTAACACCATCAGTCAGTCAAGCATTCAGACCCTTTGCTGTGGCGCTTCAAATTGTTGTCTAATGTGCAAAGACTTGAAGCTGTAATTGTTGCCAATGATGCTTCAACAAGGTATGAATTAAGGGTCTGAATGACCTGTATGACCTGAGATACAGTAGAATTAAAGCTAAAACAGCGCTGGATTGGTGTGGTTTATTTTTATAAAAACGTAATTTTTAGCTTGCACTCATAATGATTGTGGTGTTCAGTGTTCAGTCTGACTCACAGCACCCACCACAGTGCTAGATCTTGTGTGTCCTTGTTCATTTTCTCAGTGCTCTTTGGATTCCAGTGGCTTGTTGGTGAGTGAGGCTCCTACTGACCAAAGCGATCTATGAGTGATGATTCATGCCAGCCAGCAGATTAATGATGCTCATCAGCTCCTCTCCACAGACCAGCGCTGACCCACTCCTCAAAACTTCCCTCTGCCATGTCCTCCATCTCTGCTTATCAGATCGCCATTTGTAATAGTGTTGCTCTGACTGCTATCGTCCCTTTTCAGCAGCAGCCCTGGGTCAAGTTTCATCTCGGGCACAAACACTCACACAGACTAACTGCAATTACTTACCTCTCTAACACTGTGAGAGTCTCTCCGAACTGTAAGCCAGTGCACTGGCCATAAAGAATGTGTTTGTCTTTTTGTTTTTCCATTGAAGATCGACTCTATTTCTCCTGAAATATTCAGTTAAGCTAATTTTAATTAATACTGGATAGTCTATAGGATATACAACAGTTAACTATGCGTTTGTATTAATCAGATAACTGTTGAATAAAAAAAAAAAAAAAGGTCGAACCATAGTCAGACCATAGTTCCCACAAATTCAACAGGAGAGAGCAGAGATCATCTCTGACATTAATAACATCTGGGATCACTATTCAACTAACACCATCCCATTCCCTCCCCTTCTTCGTGACTGGATCAGGAGTTGTTTTTGTTTGGATGATTACATGATGGACATTACATGGGTTTAACAAGACACAGCTTTTCCTGCTGATTAGTCTGTTGGTGAATGAAAGTGAAGTGACTGACTGTTAAGTGACTGCAATGTTAAAGTTTGAGCTTTGTCACGAAGCACCACTGTCAGCAGCAAGATGTATTTGAGTTACAGGTTAGAAGGAGAAGCTGCAGATAAAGTTTAATGATGGTTTACAGCAGACAGTTGGGTTCAAACAGAATAGCACATTATGTACAGATTATTTATCTTTTAACAATTATGAAAATCAATAATATGTTTTATGTTTTAGGGGGTTCATAAAAAAGAAGGAACAGGGTCACAGAGCAGGTGCAGCACAGCAGCAAAAATAGCCATGTCACAAAAAATGTCCTGAACTAAGTTAAAACCAAACCCACGGCCTCGTTCTGATTTCCTCTCTGGAGCAGTCTGAAGCAGGAGATTTCTCTTTAATTATCCTCTGAATCTGATTTCTGAACAAGTGCAGTGAGAAACAGACCACGCAGGTGCAGCTCCGGCTTCATTTTAATATTTCACCTCACGTTTTGATAACTTGTTGATCATGTTGCTCACAGTCTACACAACACCTGACACGTGTACCTCTGCTATATCCATACCGCTATATGTTCATTCTCATGTTCATTTTATGCTACACTAAAAATATGCTACGTTCTTGTATTAACTACAGCTGTGAAGTAATAGTGTTCTCCATGTCAGAGAAAAGGGCTGTGGCCTGCAAGAGGCGACCAGTTTGTTACTTTATTTAAACACTATTGAAGCACAAAATTCTCTCTGTTGTGTCATACGCCTGAGCTTCTCTATAGCTGTTGAATCTCAATGTATTAGGTGTTTGTAACAGATTTTGTGAGCAGTGTATTTCTCTTAGATAATGTGGACAGGTTGAACTCTTACCCCACCCCCCACCCCTCTGTCACCCACCCTTCCAGTGGAGATACTGTAGCTGTTATCTCCACATAGTAATTTGGAGAAACCCCGATCCGGCTCCACAGGGGGAGCAAGCCCAACAAATATGATCTATGGCATACAAACGAGCTCTGTAATTTATTCATAAATCATCATGGCTGCCTTTGCTGGCAGGGCCCTTTTTAATTGTCTTTGATTAACAGTGGCGTGTGCTGGAGATAGGCGCTTGGCTGCGTACAGGTCCCCTTTTGTTCTCGTGTGGCATCGCAGGCTTCTCAGGGAAATCATGTGTCAGGGTGGAAGGAAATCAGGAGCTCAGCTTGATATCCATACACTAATATATATGTGTTTGTGTATGTGTGTGTGTGCATAGACTCACACAAGCTACTGATGTACAGATTCACATTTGGCAACCTTCAGTGTGAGAGCACGCAGAGTATAGGGGTTGCATATATTTGAGAGACGTGCCCACACAATCTGTTCATTTGCATGTATGAACACAGCAGAGTGGAGCATACGGTACAGATGCTAAAGTATACACATTATATATACATGTAGCCAACACATATGCACATATGCAGGTGTTCAGATTCCTCCCTTTGACAAGGTACAGAAGAACACTAACATGACTTTTATTGAGGGGTTTGGTTATTGCATACATTTCTTAAGCACACTAAATTTCATGCCAAGTTTCTCCAACAATACCACCGGACAGGGGCTAGGTCGGTCACCAAAGAGCAAGAGCATCACTCAATACTTCATTGCGACTGCGATCATACATTATGGCCTTCACAATCACCAGATCTCGTCCCAGCCAGACTCCTATCAGAGTTTCATCCATCCAGAAGAGTTCCACACACTTTGACAATCTATGACAAGGAGCACTGAAACTTTTCATGGTGGAACATCATATTAACCAGATATCTTACAGTTTGCTTGTTTTTCCTTAAGTTCACAGTTAAACTCTGATATTTGGCATTAAACACACATGCTACCTGTGTACCTAAACTGATATTTATGTACAGCTGGAGGTTTTAGCTCGGTGGTTGCACTCAAGGAAAGGTTGGAGGGTCACAAAAATGTATACATTTATTGTTTTCAATTTATTTTGTTGCTGAAAGTGTTGGGAGGCCATCCAAATATTAGGTCTCCACATCAGTGAACCATGACTATGCAGTGTACAGTAAATTTAATTGTGATCTGGACAGTAGTTTCAATGTCTTGCTTTAGCTGATCAGACAAAACCATCCTCAGACCCCTGTGCTGGAGGGGCAGACGTGTATCATCCTTACCCCCTGTTCAGCCATCATAACACATCACATTCAGCTAGAATGATCTTTCTCAAACACAAGTGTACCCTTGACTGTTTACATCAGGCTTTCATGTATACAGAACAATGCACCCACTTATGACCAGCAAGGACGACAACATCAACCACATCTCCAGCCCACTGGACTCATGCAGAACAAGCTGCTGCACAAATCTACATTTGTACCCTCACATACTCTGCCCCTCAAGCACTTTATTCTTTTAACTCTGTTCAGCATGCAGTATACACTGTCTTTGACACTCCATCATATCAAAGCCAATAAAGAAGTGTGCTGAAATTGAGCAGCCAGATACAATGTGCTGTATTGATCAAGTGTTTCTGTTTGCTCGTGTGCTGACGTTCATTATCAGCGGGAATGTCATCCTGAATGCGGCTTCAGTCTAAACACTGGTGGGGTGTATTTCCTTGTGCTGCCAGATGAATTCAAAGCAAATATCACATTGATCTAGCGAGCAAACCTTTATATGAAATGTGAAATGTCACTGGATGGACAAAGGCCCATCTTTTGTCTCACCTTTCCCTTTTTTGAATGGCAGTATTCTCAATGTAACACAACTACATGCGGAGCAGCACTGACGCAGTATTCATATTACTTAAAAACAATATCATAGAATGGCTGCCAGGGCTTTACAACTTCTTAAGGAGGATTCTCATTAGGTTTAATAGGAGGACATTATGTGATATTGTGTCTAAAATGACAGTGTTGCATACTCCAAATGTGTAATATGCATGTGAATGAACTCATATGCTTCCATATCCTAAATTAAGCCTGAACAGTGCAGTTTTTCATGACCATTTAATTGCCACTGTTGACTGAGCTCATTTTTCATAGGCCTATTGAATTGCTTTGTAATAGCTGCCTTTGCACAGCCTTTACCTCACTGTGGTGAAAAAAAAAATTGACGACACACAGGAAGCGGCATAATGTAGTTACAAGCTAAAGCTAGCTGTGCTGTAGTCACTATTTAAATTTCAAGAAAGCATAAAAGTTGGAGACTGCGGGGATACACAGTCGGGAAGGGAGGAAAGGGAGCCACACTGCAAAGGCTAGCAGACCTGGAAAGACACTGCTGTTGTAATCTAGTAGTTCTGCTAGCATAGCCAGCCAGCATATGCGGTATCTCATCCTCTGCCCCAAATCCAAAGAGAGGGGACGTCAGCATAAAGTATTATTCATTCTGAAAGGGGCACAAATGTCTGCACCAGATTTCATGGCAACCAATTCAAAGATATTTCACAAAAAAAAACACCAAAGTCATTAGGATTCATCTCCTCTGGCGCACAAATATCTTTACAGAATCTCATGGCCAATCCAATGAATAGTCGTCAGTGAACTAACCCACCACTTTCATTCCCAGAGCTGAGTACCAGCATGGCAAGCAAGATCTAATGACTGCTAAAGTGCTGGAGTCACAGAGATTATTCGGGTGTCTACATGTTCCTGTGGTACCATCCAAACTGAACAATGGACTATTCTACCAAAAGACTGATGTATGCTCTTTCTCTGTGTGGCATGAATAATGTGCACAACCACTCTTTGCATGTGTCCACTCTACCTGTCCTCCTGGTTCAATCTGCCATTAAAGGACAAAGAGGGCACTTTTAAGAAAAGTACAGACCACCTGAACATCTCTGCACACTCTACAAGGTTATGTTGCTGAGGGGAGGTTGAGGGTTATTCAGAGCAGCTTGGCTCTGGCTACAAATGAGGAAGGAGTATTAGTAAAGGTGGGAAAGGTCGAGTGAGCATGATTGATGTGGGCACAGCAGCATGCAGCAGTGCTCACGCCAAGCCCTCGCCGACTGTCGCCACAGCGACAGGGAGGAAGAGGAAGTGAGTTGACCTCGGGGTCATCTTGACAAAATGCTCAACAACAGTAGCAAAGCACTGTGGGTTGTGGGTCAGGGTCGTATGTGTGAACATAAAAAACATAGGGAACACAATGAGCATAGGCTTGCTGCTGCCATGTATCATTTGGATTTGAGGAATGCATAAAGGTTGGCACATTACAATGATTTCAGACTTCTTTAGCAGGATGGCCATGTCTCTGAGAAACCATGAAGAGTCTGAAAGAGTCTATTTCATATACTGGGTGAGATTATTCTTATTTTTCTTTGTTGTCCTGGTATAAATCTGGTCTTTGATACTTTACCACATGAATGACGTCCGTGTTGAGCTTAAAAGCCAAGAATGAGTCAGGAATGAAAATCTTCTTGTGGTTGAGACTTGTCATTGTCAAAATGTAAAGTTTGGCTTTGGGCAGCTTCCTTTGTAAAATATCAGCATCAGCCTACAAAGCCCCACACTGCCTGAGCCCTCGTAGCTACAGTACATGTATAATCTGTTCAATGTGTATGTGCATTCATGTCTCTTGTATATGGTCCTGTGTGTCCTTCAGACCAAACTCAGCATGCTGAGCAATAGGTAGCAGTTAGCTGGATTTTATATTCCAAAGCAAAGCCAGGGGAGGCAGACCCTGACCTCAGCCTCAGTCACCCAGAACCACGGCTGCAGGCCTCATCTCCATAGGAATCAATAGACTACAGTAATAATGGTGATCTATGGGGCCAACATCAAAGAAGGCGCTGACCTTTCCGGGTTGGGGGTTGGGGGGATGACCACCAAGCTCTGTGGGTGCGTGTGTGCGCAGAATAAATGTTTTGTCTGAGAACAAAGCTAGTGGCTGTGTGTGCGTACGATACACCCTTGTATGTACACACAGCCAGTGCCCTGCATGAATATAAAGTAAAACGCATGCATATATAGAGGCCACTGCCATCAGGCTTTCATTTACACATGAAATAGGGACATGTAAGGTTTCCCACTTCTTGGCTGCCCCAGCTACATTTATCAAATATTTCATTTTGTTTTATTTGCCATTTGAAATTATTTATTTTATGTTCTTGACTTCATTTCTCAGAAAGTCACCTTTCAAATACAGCTTTTCTATTTAAATGAGAAAGGAGGCTGGAGTGCCTCAGCTTTAACAGTGGTTTCTCGTGGTCCAGATTCTTGATAAGATAAAGAAAAACATTTTGTTGTTAAAAATGTGTGCTCCTGATAATCATGTAGGAAAAAACGTAAGGCACCTTCAAAAAAGTAAAAATGCTTTACTCTATCTTGGAGTTAGTTACAGTCATTTTTATCTAATTCTGCTCCAAACTTGCCCTGGCTTTCATGAAGCTGAAGTTTATCCAACAAAGATGAGCTTTGGAAGGTTGATGCCAGTTAGGGGGTTAAAGGCTGTTATCTTTAATTTGCAATATTTTCATACCACTTCACAACAGTTACACATTTATTATGAAGAAAAAAATGGTGACACACATTTTCTCTATGTTGAGTTCCCTTTTACAAAACTGTTCAGACAGTTTTCTGTTCACACAGAACATGAAACTAAGCACAACAGTAAATCTCACATGCAAAATACAGTAATGGAAATAAAACACTTCATACCCATCCCAGGATCAGGTCTTATACCAGAACACTGGCAACGTTTGTCTCTCTATTAGAAAACTTTGTCGCTGAGAAAAAAAGAAAAAAAAAACAAAAAAACACACTCACAAACATGGGATTTAATTTGTAGTTGAGCATCAGATTTCAGCCTTTAAAATCACCTCTGCAGCACTGGACACGTGTTATCAGGTCGCATCATGCCTTATATTCCCCAGAGTGATTGTGTTTACATTCTTTCATTTACTTTGTGATACAGAGCAACGGTGAACTACACACATAGATGCACTTGCAGGGCAATAGTTGCGACTCTCTTCTATGGAAAGTAGCTCAGGTTTGTCCAAACAGTCACTTTATTGGTCATGTTTTTGGAAAAAAAAAAAAAAAAGACCTTCTCTCTGTTTGCACCAATTCATTTTTGAAAGAGCAAAAGCCAATGGGGAAACTCCAATACTCGGCTGGCCGACCAATAGCAACCAATGGTAACTTCATGAACCAGTCACTCAGTCAGTAACAGATAATCATGTTTGTAGCCAAAAATTAGACAAACTTTCAAAGGTTTTGTTTTAGATCTCATGTTTGTTTCATGGTCTCTCACAGTCATGAACTTACTTGTTTTAAGTGCATCAACTCAAGCACTGTACGATTGCAACAAGCACATTTTTAAAGCAGTAGCACATGCTACTTTGGATTTCTACAACACTACATTTGAGAGGGACATTTTTGTACTTTTCACAACATGACGGAAGAGAGAGAGCCTAGGACGATGAACTACCTATATACTACAGGTGTGGCAAGTGGTTGGAGCCAGCTGATCAGGAATCATGGGGGAACAGATCAGGAATCATGGGGGAACTAAAAACTGAAGTCTTAACTTCATATGTGTTTTTCAGTGTACATTCTAAAATCATACATAACAAAGCAATACTGTGGATTAAACTGAGAAACCATTTACAGTCCCTGTTAATTAGTTTGGTGTTCTCCTTTTTCGCCTTGAGAGTCGGTCATCTCAGTGTGATCAGTGCTCGTGTTTGAAGCTTAGTTTCGGGTTTGAACCTTAGTTCGGGTTTGAAAAAGCTGCATCATTTTGTTCTGTTTAACGTGTTCAGTGTAAAAATGATTCATTTGTCATGGACATTAAAATCTGTGTAAATGAAACACTGGGTTACTTGTGGCTGAATTTCCCACATTTGTATTTAGTACTAGTTATTAGCAGTAGTAATCCACCTCAACCAGGTAAAGTGAAATACAATGATACATTTATATATCTAATAATGCAATATATAATACATCACATGTGGAACATTTTTTATGCAGAACAAGCTACATTTTGATCCTATAAGGACATTTTGCTGATAATATTTTTCTTCTTACATTAGTAGGATTTTGAATGAAGGATTTTTACAGGCAATGGAGTTTCCTGCTTTGAGCATCGATTTGATTATTTCATTATTTTATATTATTATTTATATACTATTTTATAAATATTATATGTATATATGATGGTGATATATAACAATGTTGGGAAATCATACTGTGATAATGATTTCATAACGTCCAGACCTATATTCTCAACTCCCTTATTTCAGAGGTGCGAACTGTTTGATATTAGATATAACTGAATGATGAGCATTGGCCCTGAGCATCAGTTTGACCATAATGTCTACACAACAGATTTTTGAAGTACCTCAGATCTGCCTTCTATACACTTCATTCCGCTCTGGTGCTTGATTAACACTCTAAAGAGGAAGGCATTTGCATGGATGAATTCATTTCCAGGATAATATAACAAGGCTTCTAAATTTGTTGATTAAGTGCATTAATTAGTTAAAAAAATCTTTTGGCGATATCCTTCTATTAGGCACACACACACACACACTCACACAGAAAACCATAGACATCAGCGTCAGACAGCTTGGTACAGCAGTTCCTCGCCTCTCGCCTCCAGGCCTCCATCAACACCCAAACCCCCAGGTGCCTCTTCGACCCTCCCCCAGCCCAGGGCCTCTCTCTGGGGTCATTATGGGCTCTGACATGCCCCGCTGGCTCCATGAATGTTAATGCCCAGTGGAGGGAGCTAGGGCTCCAGACACACACACACAGGCTCATGCAATTACATACACACGCTTCTCTGTTTTTATGGAGTATGTTCAGAGTCAGAACAGTGTACACAAACACACATACACACACACACACACACACACACATTGTAAACAGATCGCACGGTTCCAGTGGGCTACCACAGTCACACACACACAGTCGTGTACGTGTGGGCAGACTCTCACACACAGCCTTGCTATCTGATCAGAGATCACACAGATGGCAGATAGCCTGTCCATGTCATGCAGGGAGCCGCGGGCTCAGCAAAGATCCACGTTAGCACAGAGATGGAGAGTTGGAAGGAGGAGGAGGAGAAGGGATGGAGAAAGAGATGGTGTACCTTTGATGACTCTTCTACCTCCCTCTCTCTGTCCTTCTCAGGACTCTCTATGCCTCCTTTTACCTCCTTCCTCCTTAGCCGCCCCCCTTCTTGTCTCCGTCTTGTCTCCGGATGTCTCCCTGTCACTCTTCTTCCTCTCCTCGTCCTCCTCTTCCTCCTCCTCTCTACACCAGCTCTGATCCCGCTGCTAAAGCCACTGCTTTACTTTCACCTCCCACCCTTCCTCACTTTTGCTGCCCTCTCCTCGTCATACTGTCACTCTGTCACTGAACATTGATATATATATATATATATATATATATATATATATATAGTGAAATAACAAGAAGCTATGATCATGAATATCAGTTACAGTGAATGTTCATACGGGTTTTTTATTTTATAAAAACTGAGAATTTATTGTCTTGGAATCACTACCTAACATACACATCATGGAGGTGGTCCAGTCAGACTGAGTCAAGTTCAGTACATTTTTCCATTAGATCTAGTGACTCAACAATGTGCTTGACCAAACAGCTGAGCAGAACATTGGTAATTGTAACTTGCACTCTCCAAATTAACTGCTGAGATGTGAAAGTGAATGAAGCCACGCTGTGGTTGGGAACACTCAATGCACTGCATTGGAGGAAACCCATAGAAATAGACAAAACAGGAGTAAATGAATGAAACACCTTCTCCAACAAACAGGAAACATTTACAGAAATGGTGCCGCAAATAATTCACCCCCCCCACCCCCTCATAAACTTGTGATGTTACTTTGTTTGGTTCTTTTTTTTTTCATTTTCTTTTTTAAAGTGCATCTCTTTTTGGTTTCTGTTTCTTAATTTGCTTTTATTTATTTATTTATTTATGAGTTTATTTTGTGTTGTTCCTTTTCTAAATTTAATGTATGTATTGTTAAATTGTTTTGTTTCCTAATTTCAGCTACCTTAGTCCAGACTATTAGCTAGTTTACAACCTGATTGCCCGACTGCTTGTTGTTTCTTGCCCTGTCAGACTTAGTTTGAGTGATGGTGCCGTGTTCCCAGATCTGAACAGTTTCTTTGATGAGTTACCAGCAACTGAGATCAAGGCCAATGAAAGCAACTGGGAGAATATGATTTAATATGACTTATAATTAACTGCAGTTATCCTCTACATACCAGAGTACATGATCTTTACTTTCAAAGAGGACTCCTGTCATTTAGAAGCACTAAGTGAAGCCACATATCATTACATCTTAATAAATCACAAACCACACTGGTTTATATGTGCTCACTTTTCTGACAACCCGTTTTCTTTTAAAAGCTACTTTTCCTGCTTAATACTAATCTACATAATCTTATACAGTACTTTGAACATTTTTCCTCCTCGTACACCTGCATCTCACTTCCTGTGTTCTTCAGTTTCTTCTTCGGTTTTTCTTTATGTCCACTCATTCTCTTTTTTATTTCTACCCACCTCTCCCCCTCATTATCCTTCTCTTGCTCTCCATTGGTCTGTGGCTCTTGCTCTTTTTCTTCTCCTTCCTCCATCTCAGTTTCACCTCGTCCTCTTCATCCTTTTCCTTATTTTCCTCCCTCTCCCTGCTCTGTCCTCTTCCCCCTTTCCCTCCTCATCCTGGTCCCCATATTTCCTTGTCTTTTCGATGCTCCCCGTCCTCCTCCTCCCTCCTCCTCCCTCTCTCATCCTCCTCCTGGTTGAGTATTCTGGAGTAGAGGCGATCAGGCGCTCCACTAGAATAAGAATTCCTGCATTATTTGATCATCAGAGTTTATTGTAATCCTTGACCCTGGCCCTGCATTTCAAACACAGATTGTGGATTAGAGTGCTTAGATGGCGTGTGTGTGTGTGTATGTGTGTATGTGTGTGTTATGCTCGACAATAGCTCAACAATAACATAATGGAACAGGCACCCTTGTCCTGTTGTGTGTGTGTGTGTGTGTGTGTGTGTGTGTGTGTGTGTGTGTGTGTGTGTGTGTGTGTGTGTGTGTGTGT
>JBBMJY010000026.1:23914711-23924897 GCA_037833715.1 Toxotes lorentzi
GTGTGTGTGTGTGTGTGTGTGTGTGTGTGTGTGTGTGTGTGTGTGTGTGTGTGTGTGTGTGTGTGTTTATGTGTGTGAAAGAGAAGGGGAGAGAGAGGATATTAAAACACAACTTGTCTTTTATGGTATGAGTCTGTTAGTCTTGTTCATTTCAAATGTCTGTATATACATACATTCAAAATTGACAATGCAGGAAATTCTGTGTGTGTTTGTGTGTGTCTGTGTACATACAAAATGGCTGTCCTCTGGCTGACCCTCGTGTTGATGATGATGGTGATAAAAGTAAAATGTCATTATTTTAACTGTGTGAAATAGTTTGACCTGTAAACCTTTACATATCCCAGAATGCTGTGGCCACACATTTATACTCACGCATACTTACAGCATATAGCTGGTGATATTCAGTATTTTATTTATTGTCAATAAAAACACATGAAAAGATCAAAACCAAAAATGACTGGATTCTAGTAACAAGTACACAAGTGTGTATCCAAAGCCAGATATATCCTAACCCTCTGTGAGCAACAGATGAGATATTCCCTCATTACCATGAACACATACACCGCACACACTGTAGATTATGGGGTCACTTGTTATTTGAAATTCAACCTTTGTACTCCACTGGGGTTCCTTGAAAGTGCTGTCAGTCTGACCCATAGCATGTTGCCCTCACTAAACTGAGCTAGTGATGATCACTGAGGTGATCGAATAGGTGAAAACTACTACTAAACGTATCATGACACGAAATCATCTGAGAAGTAATCTGAAATAGTATTTCAAATTTGTCTCTAAAGAGAGCCTCCGATCTCCAAGTGGACAGCTCTAAGTCCAGGACACATTCGAGCTCCAAAGCACACGTGGTGCAAATTTGTCCTGAGCCAAACTGAAGGACCATCTATTCAACTGGTGTCCTGTGTGAGAGAATGCACGTACTCATTCATAAATAAATACAAGTTGTAAAATGTCTGAAAAATTAAAAAAAAAACCCACAGTGATATTTTACAAGTGCATCAAGCATCTTGGGCAGTTTGATTTGCCTATAATGAACCTGCCAAGGAACTGACCCAGTCTGTGTTATTGTCTTTCTGCCGGACCAAGCACTGGAAGTTCACTGCTGCTTCAGGTTATAAACAACAACGCATTTGGTCTCAGCACATGATGTTACATGTTTTCGAGCAGTCAGATCCAATCACAAGTGGTAACTCGAGACACATATGGGTGGGTGCAGGGTTAAACATAATAATAATAACAAGACTGATAGTAAGACGGAGACAATAATATAACTAGTAATAGGACTACATTAAGGCAAACAATATGTTTATGTATGTAACTGATGAGACTAGTAATGGTTGCAGTGGGTGGCCCATAGCCTAAGATCTGGACTCTACTCTGGGATACACAAGGAGAGGGAGAGGAGAAGAGAGGAGCTCGGTGCATCCTGGGAAGTCCTCCAACAGCCTTGACCTATAGCAGCATAACTAGGGGATGGTTCAAGGCAAAGCCTGAGCCAGCTCTTACTATAAGCTTTATCAAAGAGGATAGTTTTCAGCCTCCTCTTAAACATGGAGATGGGGTCTGCCTCCCAGACCCAAACTGGTAGTTTTCTGGGAGCACAGAGTTCTAGTGGGGAATAAGAACTACAGGCTCCAGATATGGTGGTGTCTGACCATTGAGGGCTTTGTAGGTGAGGAGCAGGGTTTTAAATTCTGTTTGGGATTTTACAGGGAGGAGCTAACAGAGAAATGACACCTTTTCCCAAGGCCCTGTCAGCACTCACACAGCAGCAAAGATCTGCATTGGCTGGGAATCGAACCCAGGTCAACTGCTTGGAAGGCAGCTATGCTAACCACTATACCACCAATGGTGATACAACAGACTGGAGATGCATCTTAATGCCAGGTCTGAGCTAACATACAGAGCACACACTCTCTCTGTCTGTCTTTCTCTCATCCGCATTTTCTCCTCCCTGTTCTCTCTTCTCATTTACTCTCTCTATGCTGGGCGATCATTTGTCCTGGGACCTCTCTCCCTCTCCTTGCTGCTGGTTCCTCACTCCAGACGTTCTGGATCTGGATCTCTATCCTTTTTTTTTTTTTTTTGAGGGTCTAAGCAAATTTGTGATATTTGGCTATATAAATAAAATTTGTCTTGCCTAATGCTACCAGGATGTCTGTTCCCTGACGTTCCCTCTGTGTTTTCACTCAGATTTCCTCTGTGTGGTGACCCTGACAGAGGAAATCACTTCTTCTCCTGGTGATTTGTGTATGCTATCGTTAGCAAATACAAACCCTTTAAAACAACACAAAAAATGATGAATATTCATTTGTGGCCAACAAGGTCAGTCCACTTTACATGGATTCAGTCCTCAGAACAAACGTAGGACTAAACCCCTTAACCAGTAAGCCAACTGACAGCACCATGAGTTTAAGATACAGAATTATTCAACTCCTGTTGCTAAAAGGTCTTATTGTCTTCTAACTATGCCCCTTGTAGTGAAGCAGTTTGCTTTGGATTTTGACAGAGCAGTGTTATTTAAAGAAGGGGTGTTATATAAAAGTGGATGGTTCAAGATTGCTAATAAGCTCTCTCCATCTGTCTGTGTCCTCAAAGGTCAGCTCTGAAGTGAAATTTCACGTGTCCAAAAGTTTTGTGTAGATTTACTTCAGCCCCACAAACGGATCCGCTGTTTGCTGAATTTTCTGCAGTTCTAAATGCTGGTGTGACGTGCAGTAATGCTTTGTTGTTGTTTTCTTTCTGTTCATGTAATTTGTTTGACATTGAGAAAAAAAATCGAAGAACACTAGCCTTATCCTTTAACTTAGAAGACTAAACAGTGGATAAAATGACACATTGGGAGTGAAAAACGAAACCGGGAGGAAAATGTATGCCCACCGTCCGACTTCTCCAGCCCCCATAAAGCACAGCAAACGAGCAGAGCAGAGAGAAAGACCAGCCGAATCCACACACACACACACACACACACACAGCTTATTGACACGTCTGACAACCAATAGCAGGGCATTTTTATCAGCTTGTACACCAGTCTTACTTTCCCAATAACTTTGACAGCTTTCCATTGAAGTGTGCAAGATAGAGAGAAGGAGAGAGAAACAAAAGACAGAGGGAGCTGCTTTAAAAAAAAAAAAAATCACACACATTCAGACCAAATAGTGCAATGGTAAGCCAATTGAGTGAAAGAAAAATCACTTCTACATGCATAGTGGCAGGCAACGGAAATTTCCCTGCAACCCCAATGACTCGCTATTAATAAATGGAGTAAGAGCCTAATGAGAACAGAATCCTCTGGAGGCAACTCATCTCTTCTCTTTGCTGCCCTCTCCCTCACATCACTTCGTCTTTCACAATCATAGGTGTTAATAAAGTGAACTCCATTTAGATGTCATTTCAACACCGGCACAGTTCTGGTGTTGTTCTCTTCAACCTCACAGGACAATGTTTTTGATCCACATATCAGACCAGTATTGTTATTTAGAAAAATTGGTCTCAGTTGGAACAAGAATACAACCAAGTTTTGATCTGAATCATTTACTTAAATTATCAATAAGTGACTGCTGCCGTGACCCGTGGAGTTTTGGGGCCCTGAAAACTCCAGGCTTAACTCTGTGTCAGCTGACTTCACTAGTTTAATAAGAGACTTTTTTTTCTGATAATATCTTTATGTATCAAAATGAAAACTACTCATAAACATAATTATAATATAAATATTTTTGGGGTACTGTACTCTACAACAGTGTGTTTTATAAGGTTTTAATATGTTTTGTTTGTCATCTGATTCCTCAGAGTAGCAGTACCACACTGAAAATATACTTCATTACAACTAAAAGTTCTGCATTTAAATTTCAAAGTATAAGAGAATTAGTAACAAAATGTCAAGGTATTCTACAAAGTGCTGTATATTACTATATAATAACATAACAGATACAAGAACATGTAATCGTAATGTAGCTGGTCAGGGGGGGGCTAATTTGAACAGCTTCTTTTTGGTAGATAAATTTAGTGGGGTAAATAGTACAAAATTTACAAGTATAATATTGGAAAAATATAAAGTAACAGCAAATGGAAATAGTCAAGTGAAGTACAAGTACCTGTCCACAGTATTTAATATAGCTATTTTTCACCAATAATCTAGTTAGTAAAACCTTTGTTTTAAAACTAAGGTTGTTTTAAATGTACGTACATGTTGCATGCTCTCATTTTAATGCACTTAATAACCACACACAGTAAATGAGAGAACAGTTCATAGGGGAGTTCACCAGGCAATGACAAAACATTACTGTAGTATCCTCAGTTATTGTAGTAAGTTTTAGTGTGTCAGAGACTTTTTCTGCGACTGTGTTCTTCAGTGAGTCTAATCACCGACATTATGTCCCTACAGGCAAATTCACTGGTACAGGTGTCTGTTATTTATTGGGATGTTCTCTGGCAGCTCTTTCCTTGCATTTCTTTCCACTCATTCACTCCCACCTTGTTTCAGTCTACACAGAGTTTGTTAGAGCGGCTGTGGTGTGGTCAGCATCATCTGCAACAAACTACAAAAAAACACTTCACTTTAATGATTTTAATGTAAAGTCTGGTATTTTACAGAAACTGTGCAAAAAAACTGTAAAACCCAGTTTTAGTTTGAGCAACAAACTAAACATAACAGTGCTGCTACCTCACCCTTAAACGAGGACTCTGTTGATTTAACATAGTTGTCTATTTTATTACCCCCTTTTTTTTGTATAGTTACACAACATGGATCAGTTGCACATATCACAGTATTTATGGCGTGAGCAAGTCTGCAATATCTGTTCCTGTGGGTCTTTATACAAAAACAATTCAATAAAAACAAACAGTAAAACAATAAAAATACTAATCATGTGATCATGTGATCATGTGATCATCTGCGTCTGATTCTATTTTAAAAACTGGTGTTTTTGATCGTCATAATCCACATTTACAGATAATGATCTAAGCAGGTTTGATGAAATAGCCAGAGTTCCCCATAAACACAACCACTGCTCTAAAGTTTAATATCAGTTAATATAAAGAAATGATCAAAATGTAACAATAAATGTAATTATTTGGGAACAGTAACAGTGGTCAGATCATATTAGCTTTCAATCCAAAACCTTAATTGCACAACTGCAGATCATCTTAAGAAGCCTGACTAGAGCTGAAAAGATCTGTGAGTCAATCAACAATAGAAAAAAAAATCATCAAGAAAATAATCATCAGATCAACAAATAGTAGATAATTGTTAGCTGTGACACTTGACTTGATCGTGTTACAAAGACTAATAAAGGGTCACTTAGACCTTAATATGCATCTTTGTACAATTTATCACTGTTTATTAAATGTTAAGGCTCTGGTTTTAATTGTAAACCATATAAATAATGATATAAAGAGAGAGTAAGGACTAAGGTTTGGTTGTGCAGTGTACTTAATACTCTCCTGTGTCGGCCTGTGAGATGTCATTGGGGTTGTGTATCACAGTCCTGCACTGTAACACACAACACTGCCATCTAGTGGACCCTCAGAGTCCCTGCTGTGCTAACACCAGTACAGACGAGACGGGGTCTCTCCAAAAACACACACACACACACACACACACACACACACACACACACACACACACACACACACACACACACGCTTGTGAAAGTATAACCAACCTTTTCAGGAGATTTTGTCCCTGGGAGCCATACAGCCTGCTAATGTTAGGACAATGGTTCTCAAAGTGGGGTCTGGGGACCTGCAGGGGGTCCTTGAGGAGGATTCTACGGGGTCCTCTATAAAATGACAAAATAGGTAATTTCACGATAATTTAATTCATTATGGTAGTGTTAGAGAACCTTATTACAACAGTCAGGCTTTTTTTTTTCATTCTTTAATTCTGATCATCTCTAAAGTGTGGACACATTATTCAGCCCTAAATCAAAACGTATTCCCAGATGAGTCTGTGGGATGAAATATTACTAATGGGAGGTCCAGAAATGTAAGGTCTGCAAATATTTCAGAATTCTTCTGCAACAGCAGCCAGTTAAAGCGCCACACCAAAGAGCGTGAGTATCACTGTGCTGTGGAACAGAAATGCCACGTAAATATGCAAGGCTGCATTTTTAATTGCTCTGCGTGTGCTTGTGCATTTTGGTGCGTATGCGTGTAGTGTATGCTTTCTGAACTGTATGCTTTCTGAATTGTGACTAACAGGGAGTGTATAGGGGCTCGAGTTAATGAGGTTGGGTGAGCGATGGGGGGGCGGGAGCCGGCGCTGGTCTTCAGGGGCCGATAGGGCCCACTGGTTCTTCTCTCACAGCAAGAAGGAAAAGGGGAACAGAGAGAGAGAGAGAATTTAATTTGAATCCAAACCTGAATTATTTGCATGAGAGCAAAAGAGAGACGTGAACCAAAGCACCACTGTATCATCCTAGACATCAGTGTATTTCAAGTACATGAACCAGAGTCAGTTAATTTCAAGGAGGAAAGAATGAGAAAAGAAGAGAATTTAAGAAACTGGTAGAAAACAAGTCTGATGCCGACGTAAAGACGGAGGAAATCTGAGTGAAAACACAGAGGGAATCTTGTCTGAAATCTCAATATTCCTCCATCAGCTGCAGCTTGATACATCTCACTGGGTGAGTGAGTAATGTGGGGCACAGATTTACAGCACAACTTCTGGAGGTCCTTGAGAGACTAACTAAAGCCTGCTACTGTAGATCATTCCAGTGTTCAACTTCAAATCCATTTTGTGAGGAACACGACGCTGCTCAGATCAGGTGTCCCATCAAGAGGAAACATTATTAATGAATGTATCTGGCAGAGTGATGATACATATCAGTGAAATGTTCTTTACCTCACCAGTACTGCCACCACATTGTGCAATATAGTACAATGGCTACAATGTCAGCCATTATCACTGATATAGGAAATGTGATGCTAGGAAGCAGCAGGACATGAGACAGCTAACTCCCTCACTCTGTATCTGAGTCTAGCCGCTATTGTAGCATCATTAAAGCTACTGCTAGATAATGACCGCTACTTACCTAGCTAGCTACAACAAAACAAAAACATATACACAGAGAACTGAATTTTAATGTTAACATAAGAAAATATATCCTCTATATTGGGCTTTTTATAATTATCATTATCAAATCATTTGAGCTGCTAATGACTGAAGTGTGACTCCGGCTCATCCAGTGTAACATCAGTTGATCAGTGCTACGTGCAGGACTTGGGCTGAGTGATGCACAATAAGACATTTTTAAAAGACATCAGAGTTTTTGTTTGAGCACTATGGAGAACTTTCTCTTAGCCTCCCACACCCTCTTACTCTCTCAGGTCATTCAGTGTTGAATTTAATTGAACAATTTTAACAAATTTAACAATTTGTTTGTTGTTTTTGACTATGTAATTAATACATCTATTAATGTGTATTTCTGAACTTGAGCTGTTAAAGTAACTTCTCAGAATTATTATGTGGAGGGTTTAATCTAAGGTCTATAGTGAAGCTCTTGTTTTGTTTGAATTGCGCCTTTGTTTTAGTTTTTTTCTGTTTAAACTCATATAAAAAAAAAAAAACTAAATATACTGTTTCCTCTGTACAGACTGAAAACAACACCCCTCTCAATCCCTGCTCTTACTATCTCCTCCTCACTTCTCCCCTCTCTTCCCTTCACCTAATCTCTCCCTCTCTCTCGTGCCTTGATATTTCTCTTCTATTTAAAGGCCACTAAAGATCAAGCTTTAGAAAGACATTTCAATTTACTTACTGGCCTTTGGAAAGCACCTCCGGTTAGATTTGGATGCCATGGTAGAGTTAATGGTGTATATCTGTTAAATGGCAAGCGTGAGCCACAGCATCAATCAAATCTGAGAGAGAAGATGGCAGTAGATATAACAGCAGGTACAGAGCATTATCCCTCTGTCAAGGAGAATGGAGACTTCTAGCGGATGTGGATTATCTGTTTTAGAGCGAGCATTTCATCCCACGACCCCTTAAAACAAAAGGGGTTTCCTGTTCCCTGCTCTGCAGCGCGGGGACACAGGTACAGAACAGCCATCTGTGACTTCTTCACTCGATTAATCATCAGAGAAAGCCCGGAGGCTGCAGGCATCAATAATTTTAAGGGAAAAGGGCTTTACAGTAAAGATTATAAGCATGAGAATATCTTAGCATATTTGAAATCAGCATTTTTCTCCTTTTGCTTAAATGCTTTCGCTACCCTCGGGTGTGCTGACCCCTCAGTTGTCAAGCAACATGTTAATGGATATGCAGCAGAACAGGCAGCAGCTCCTGAGTCACTTTCAGTTTCCATGTTTGTGTGATCCAGCAGTGGGAAGAGGGAAGAGACCACAAAGTGTCCAGGACACAGAGGACACAGCAATACACAACAACAACACGTACCCTTATTTTCATTCATTTCTATCTACTTTTCATCATCCTGTGTGTTTACAAATGAAATTAGCATGTGCGTAGTTCTTTTTTTTTTTAATCCAGTTTTCTTAACACTTGTGCAGCTAAATTGATACTAACTTCACCTCCTCTCCATGAGCACTTGTATTTAGGTGACAGTGATTATTCACTGTGTGACTGACTAGATCACATCTGCTTCCCCAGCTGAAAATCCACACAGCCAATCAGATTGTTATAGATGGGATCAAAAAACCTGCCAAAAAATAGGAAGAAGTGTTGGATCCAGGTCCAGAGATGAAAGAGCTGATTTCCAGAACAAACATAATCCCATAGAAGACAGTGAAATGCAGTGTTGCTCTGTCATGGTATTTACTGTGCTCCTCGATGAACAAATTCAAACATTTGAACTGGGTTAGAACAAAATCTCTTGATGTATTAAGCTGTTGTGTCTTTTATTATAAATAATTAACTACAAAGGAGGAACTACTCCAACTTTACACATCAAGGCCAATGCACTTGTCGCAGGGAGCACACCTCAGGCTATGGAAGTAGTTGTGTAGTGTCTTCTGATTGTAAAGGCAGAATAAAAGTATATATGACACTCAGAGGACTGTATTTTCCTGAAGGTGTAAAGCCAGCATGAGGGCAAATATCATTTTTGTGTTATTTTCCTTAGGTGCATGTCTGTTCTCGTGTGTTTGCATCCTGTTTCAGGAAAATTGGTCCAAGATTCCAAAACACACACACACTTATTTGTTCTTTTTTCTGCAAAACACTCAGTGATAATCTTTGTTTTCACTCGTGACGGAGTCACTCCTGAACAGCTCAGCTCACAGTTTAGAAATACGACAGCCCCTGGAGGGGTGTCACTGCTCACCCACTCGTGTCTGCTCTACACCCAGGGGTGTGTCGGCAGCACTGGCCTTCACCTTTACAAGACCAGCCAGTGTCAGGCAGGACAGTGAATATCTCTAAAACAACACACGCAGGTGTGTGTGTGTGCGCACGCACATTGGTGTCTATTTTATGAGCAAACACATCTGTTTTCTTTGATCTCTCTATCTTCCTCTCTCTCTGTCTCTCACACACACACACACACACACAAGCTGGTGAGCGAGAGGATCCAATCAAGGGCGCTCCAGCTAAAAAGGGGAGGGTGGTGGTGGTGGGAGTGAGGGGGGTATGAGGGGTGTAATTTCAGTTTCATATGTTTCCCCCCCGACTTGACAATACTTGAAAAACAATGAGAGTGACCCAGTTGCAGGATTCCAATTAGTATTAGATATGCAACAGTTGAGATTAGAAAGCGCCTCTTCCCTCAGTGGGAGGGGGCAGATGGGGGTGGGGGGTGGGTGGGGGAAGATGGGGGTGCTCGCTGCTCTGATTACCAGCCCGAGCCCAAGTGTCAGGTCGTGATAAAGACTTGTGTGTGTGTGTGTGTTGCAAGAAGGGTGGTGGTGGTGGTGAGGGGGGGGTGGGGGGGGCTGAGAGATAAGGCATCAGGGGGACACAGCTGAACACTGGCACACTGGCTTACCTACACACACACACACACACACACACACACACACACACAGATCAGTCTGTCCCGTCTGTCCGCCTAGAGAATATTTATTTCTAAAATAGCTTGACTCCTCCCCAACGGGAGTGGAGGTTATTTTAATCAGTGAAGAGGGAATAGAAGAAGATAGGGTGCTGCTGCTGCTGCTGCTGTGTGTGTGTGTGTGTGTGTGTGTGTGTGTGTGTGTGTGTGTGTGTGTGTGTGTGTGT
>JBBMJY010000026.1:23924997-23946386 GCA_037833715.1 Toxotes lorentzi
TGTGTTTTGTGTTTTTTTTGCCCTTTTTTTTGTTCTGTTGTTTTTGGTTCGTTTTTTTTTTGTGTGTGTTTGTGTTTGTGTGTTTGTGTGTGTGTGTTTGTGTGTGTGTGTGTGTTTGGGGGGGGGGCTTTCTGAATTGGGTGAAGCGAGTAGCTTGCTTTTTTCGCAGGGATGTTCTTGGAAATGAGACACAGACTGACTGGGTGACCTTGTTGTGTGGTTGGTGTTTGGTTCATACAGTCAGAGGAAGAAAAGCAGGACTGAGCAGAAAACAACTCTGAAAGTCAATACAGGCTGTTAATGTATTGGAATATGGGAGGTGGTCATTGTTTCACACATAACTGTGGAGTGAAGAACCACTGAAACTGACCTTTGAACTTTTAACTGTAATGTGATGTTAAAATACTAACACTGCTACCGGCACTACATTTGGAATGAAATCTAAATTCTTGCTTTGTTTTATTTATATAAATTGATTGTACAGCTGCTTCTCTTTAAATGAAATCCAACTTTTGAGAGTGCAAAATTTGAAACTGAAATTTTATTAAGGTATCAAAAAGTATCATTTTAGGACTTGTACTTTATATTTGTACTCAATCACAGGGTAAAATACTATAATTTTTACTCCAGTAAATGTATCATGCTGTAGGTTAAAAGACCCAATAGTGTAAAAAGTAGCTGAAATTATCTCCCTCTCGACCTACTATAACTCTAAAATGCTGCTCACATGTTAATGCTTTATTAATAATAATACAATTACATCATTAGTGATATAACACTTCAAGGGGCAGCTCTACTGCACAATGAGCCTGTTTACTTTTGATGCTTTAAGTATATTTTGCCGATAATTCTCATGTACTGTTCCTTTAATAACATTTTGAATTCGGGACTTTTACTTGTAGTGAAGTGTTGTGTATTGTGTCTGCTGCATTTACTTCACCTAACAATCTGAATACTTCCTCCCATGAACTTCAATAATGTTTCAGCCCTGCTAAACAGGTTCAGATCAATTCTAAACCAACAGCAAAACAAAAAGTCAAACTGAGCAGTAGTGTCTGTATTTCTTCATCCATTTATAACCACATAGTAAATAACATAAGTCACTGACTAAACATCTGCCTATTATACTCGTTCACTAACATAAGTTGAGTTCTAAGGCTGAGAGATACCTGGTGTTGACTCGCAACTCAAACTGCGTCTGCATGGAAGTCTCAGGGGTGCTCAAAACATGGAAGGTTTGAACATCTTCAGCTGAGCCAACTCTGCAGATGGGGACCACACAAGATGGTCCAAAGCTCCAGAATGAGTCCACCTGAGTTGACCTTGAGTTGAGACTGCTTTGCTAAACATGATGTGTAAATACTTGTATGCAACCTGCAAGAAAGGGCTGCCTAAGAGAAGAAGGAGGGTAAGAACCAGGGTAAAAGAAAAAAAAACCTTAAATCTCTACCCTTAAAGCTGAGAGTGTGGTAACAGTTCATTTGGGCAAAACTCTGATGCATTATGAAAGCTTGGCAAATATTAAAATAAACTGTATTTAGAAATGTAAGGGGGTATGTCACCCCTGTCCTTGCTCTTGTAAATATGGCCATGTTTATGTCTTTTTAATCACTGATTTGTTGTCAATCAAACTGCATCACATTCAACATAAGGACCAAATGTGATCTGCCTTCATTGGCCTCGTCATCTCAGCTTTAAGTGGAGCAGATTTAACAGACTTTCTGTAATGCTCCACAACATTTTATAGTGCGGGGTCATGTCTTCCTCAAACTTTTCCACTCTGCAGCTCAGGCCCTAGATCATGTTATTCACTGACAGCACATCCAACCCAACAATGACAGTTTAGGGTTACACTTTTTGTCTATGCTCCTCTTTTATAAGTCCATAACTTGGCCTGAACCCCTCCAGGCCCAAAGCAATCAGATTAGGCTATCATGCCAGCCTTAGACCTTCAAACTGCAACATATCTATATGTTCAATTGGAAGTGTCATCGACTGGTCTTAGCTGCGGCTAAGCTCTCTGCACATGAGCTGAGCAACGTCTCAAAAGGGAGCCCTTCAGATGGATCCAGCTGTTAATATACGCCCGCTTCCCCCCGATGAGATTCTGAGAGGATAAATAGAGATGGGGAGGATTAGTTAGCGGGGCTGCAAGGACAGGATCCAAATTAGCACCAGCCTCAATCACCCGGCCCAAAACCCCCCGTCCGCTCATGCGGCTTGCTCACTCGGGTTTGTTTTCTTGCACTGTCATTTATGTTCAAGGCTGATTGACAAGGAAATTCTGATGTGGCGACATAGTCAATTTGGCCGCTAATTCGCGCCTCGACACTCAGAAACTCCAATGACAGACCCCCTCCTTCCCCCCTGTTCACCACTGCACCCCTGTATGCTTCTGTCAGATTACAGCCTAGTCCTCCTCTGAACTCCTCATTTATATCTAAAGTCATCATTTTATCTAGTTGTGCCTATGGAGCTCTGCAAGTCATTTCAGGGAGTCGTGCAAGCAGTTCAATGTAAACATGCAGATTTGTGCTTGTGTTATCTTGCGGTGTGATAACTATGGTAGACACTTGATATACTGTTTATATACTAACTCAGCTGCCACAATCAAAGGTGGGGCCAAAGCGTCCTATCATAGCCTCCCTGATACCTCAAAGAATTCTATGTCTTTTGCACCATTATAGTCTGAACTTGATGAATCCTACAAATGGAGATAATGACAAATGCTTTTGGACAGTCTCAGGTCAAAAACTGTTTCGTTTTTGTTTGTTTTTTTTGTTGTTGTTGTTAACTATTTGAAATGAAGATCGAGTTGATGTGAACAGTAAGAGTCAAGGTTTATAATGGATTACATGTATGTGTAGAGTATGGGTTTGTACAGAAAAAAAATGTTATGAGACAAATTCTCAGTTCAAGTCACAAGTTATAATTATGATGTCAGATATGATAGCTCATTACATAACAGTAATACAACTAACTAATGTGTCTCCCCGTCTTATTGATGACTAATACATAACAGAGGCAAAAACTGATAAAGCTTAAGACTAAAGATAATAATAATCAATAATAATCAGTAATTTGTACCCAAATCAATGTCACTGACTTTTTCTAACTTCATAGAGAGGCTCAACCTCTAGTATGTGAGTAGGTCACTAAAGCAGAATAACTGATGAATAACACGGGTAACTATTTAGTGAACTCCATACAGCCTCAGTTCTCAATGGGGAGAGCAGGTCGCAAGTTTAAGTGTGGTAGTTCATTTTGTTCACAAGGTCCAAGACTATTGATATGTTGACTGACAACAAGCTAGAGGATCGGTTCATGTACAAGTGTCACTTTAACAGTTGGCGGGACATTATTGATCATTGATGGTCTTACACTCCATTGTTCACACATAAAGTGACAGAAGTAACAGTGTGAAGAATGTCAACAGTGTGTTTTGTGCCACAGTGTCTTTTTGGATGCTGTCACGGGGGTCACCAACTTTCAAACTGTCTGCATATAGTGGTTTTAAAAGGAAAACATATTCTATACAACACATGGAAGTATGTTTTATTATTCAGCCCTTTAAATCTGACTGACACAATTTGCAATTTACATCCCTGGAACACTGACATTTTAATTCCACTCACAACTGGATTTATGAGTCGATTAACCTCTTCTGAAAGTAACAGTGACATCTAGCGACATGTCATGAGTCTGTACATAAAGGGAACGAAAAACGAGTGAAAGCATCCAAGACTTTAAAGAGTTAAGGAACATAAGAATAAGAAAATAACCATACCATAATACTTCAGTACAGAGCCTGATGCTGCTTAGGCCTCTGGCAGGCAATGGCTACCATCACCAAAATAAACACTTTACAATATAAAAGCCTTGCAATGCACAGATGAGTCAACTGTAACCTTTTCCATCCCCTTTCACTGGATCAGTTCTCAAAGGGGCTAGATTTAAGGTTTTGCCACGTAACAAACATCAGCATTGATGGCTGATAGTTCAGCATCAAACTTCATTCCTTCATTCACCAAGCTCTCGCTCTGAAGTTTAAAGCAAAACTTAATTTAGCTCTTGTTTTGGTTCTATTAACATAACTTCAGTCTACTGAAGTTAGCATGCTAATCAGCTAGATGCGGCCGGTCTTGTAATAGTACTTTGCGATAGTGAGTCGCTGTAGTGCCCAGTCTACCGTCAGTCCAGCATGAAAGGATGAAGACACAGCGCTGGTCAGAGGGCGTATTCTAACCTCTTCTCCTGTAAACACAACAGTGGGTGAAGCTCTTGGCAAGAGACCATTATCACCACCACACACTCCCAACAAGAAATCACATTCACATATAGCACTATATCACATATAGTGGTACTGATTGCAGTTCCTAACAGTCCCTACCTGCATTACAAGCAGCTTTCTTCGGTCCTTTTTATGCCAATACACCCTGATGATGGTCATCAGGAAATAAAGTGAAACTCATAATCACAGACGAGCAACAAGAAACGAACGAGACGACAACAAGCACAAGAAAAAAGCATGACTGCACTCTTGTGTCTCACTTCTTTGTTGTTTTTGTCTATCTCAGCACGGTCCTGTGTTCCTCGCCGTGAACTGAAAATGGTATTTGGGAGACAAACAACTTCATTCCGCCGTGCATCAGTAATTAGCTGTGGAATTAACGGGCTTGACGTGCCTCCACAGATCAGCCGGCCCTCCAGGGAGGCCTGCGGGTCCAGGCAAGCCGCATTTCCAATTATTGTGTTGAATTGCTAATTTAGTTATTGTGCCTGCCGTAATTGTGATGGGTATTGGGTGTGCGATTCAATTTGTTTTAAATATTTGTGGGCCGGCAGATTGGTAATGGAGCTGACCTATCTGCAGGCCCAGTGTGAGAGTTAGGAAGAAGAAGAAGAAGAAAAAAAACAAAAGGAAGGGACTACAAAGATGTTGTAGTCCCCCCATCACACACACACACACACACACTGACACACACTCTCTCAATCTCACTCTCCCTCTCTCTCATCATCTTAGTATGATCTGCTTCATCCCTTCTAAGACTGTTGAAGTTAAAAAGCCTGAAATTTAGAAAAATAGCTCTTTGATCATCTTTAGGGTGCGAGGCACAGAGCATTAAACGGGGAGAACACTGTGGGCTTTGGTTTGATGAGAAGTGTCGTGGGAGGTGTCGCCTTTCTCTGCCGAAATATTAGAGCAGGAGAGTTGCTGCTGGAGAAGGTAGCACTGCTCCTGGCCTTATCAGGAAACATGTTTGGCAGGAAGCTGAAGACTGTTACCGCCAGTGGAAAACCCAGAAGACACAGTCTGCGGCTGCCAGGGATCATTCTGTACAAGGTGTAGGTTAGACTCAGACTGATAGAAGAGTTTGCTGGTTTACAGGCTGTATATGTAAGTGGCTGCATATCACGAGGCAACGAGACCCGAGAGAAAAACAACATTATTTTTTTTTTTAAATTGATTGTCAGTTACAGGGCAATATAAAATAGTAAATAGCATTAGTATTGTTTCTATGGTTACCTGTTACCTGTTGTAACTGTTATTGATTGAACTGATTTAGAACAGTGGCGACATTGCTGACTGAAACCATATTTGAGGTGTCCTGATAAACTGTGAGGTGTGTCAGCCAATCAGAAACAAGTACGTTCTGTCCATGGCAATACTGCCTTTGATCAGACATTGGGTATCAATTAATAGACATCAAATACAACATTCTGTGCTTTTAGCAGATTTACTCAAATAGGACAGGCAGCTGTTGTCTTCCTGCCATTACAGCACACTGGAAATCTACTTGCAGACATTTGCTTGATTTAAGTGATGTATCACTGTGAGCGTCTCTGCTTTCATTTATGTCAGTTACATTACTGTTGCGTGGTAACACAGCCCAGATTTTCATATTGATATGTATTTACAGCAACGTTACTGTGCAACAACAACATAAGTATGATAATAAAAGAAATGCATAGAGGTTATGCATTGTAAGTATTACAGTGCTAAACAGTGTGTGTGCAAATAGGTTGTGTATTTATTTCTGTATATAAAAAGGTCAAATGTTTCCATGTCACAGCTGTAAAGCAAAGTATACAATAAAATTACATACACTGTAATTTATTACCTAATTCAAGCAAGTTTGAAGTTGGCAGCCTCTATAAAAGGAAAGCACTGGCTACCTGCTTTGGCGACTAACAAGTACACATTAAATAATAAACATAATACACATAAGTGACTCTTGTTTTGAAACAGAATTGAAATCCTTCTCTAAAGAGCTGAACACCAGGTTTGTGGTACTGAAAACATGAACTGGGATGTCCACCCTCTAGACTTGCAAAATGAGCTCTCACACACTTCAGTACTGTGACCTGTGAAACTGTATGTTTACAGTCTTCATGTCAGGTTTGCAAAGGTACAGGGCCATGAGGAGAAATAACTAGTTGTGATATGGGACTTAGAACCTCAGTCAGTTCCATGGATATCTGTTCTCATCGGTAGGGACATTGGTAACCTCTGCTGGATATGGGTAGGGTCTGCTGCTTGAAGGATAAATGGTCAGGAAAATTTTCCCTGCACTTTGAGTATCTGAGCTTTAAGACAACTAATATTTTATTCAAATACACCCTGAACTAAGAATCCTCACATCTTATCTGTAATCTTTAAAGCAAAGTCTGCTGACATCAAGCAGACTCTTTGAGGTCTATTGCAGACTTCATGAACTGTGGATTTGGACTGCCCTTGCCATCTGTTTGCTGACGTCCACCAGTCTACAACCTTAGTGAAGTCAGAACATTTGGATTCTGCCAAGGTTAGAGGAGTGTGCTCGTGACAGAGATTTTCCCAGTGTGAGTCTGAAGAAGTGACAGAGTTTGACCCTTCCAGCCTCTCGTGTATTTGAAATCTGTGTGAACCACGGGCGCTTTGTGAAAGCTAGTGGTAGGCCAATATATGACAAAGTGTGAATTAAAAAAAAAAACGTGATGTGAAAACGTTTTTTCAGGAGCAGATTGTACAATCCTTTATTATTTCACATGAGCATAAGACTGTGCAAAATCCACAGCCTAACATCTTCTCAGTAGTTTAATGGACGTTACCAGTTATTTTGATGGACCAGCCCACACCTGCCCGTAACATGAGAGCAGTGGTGTGGCTAACATAAAAAATCAGCAGGACTCTTTTTGGTCTGTATGTAAGCGTTTTAATCATATTGTGAGTCAGCTTTTACATCATTGCATTGGATTATGATTCTAATTTTTCCTTCTTTCCTTTCACATACTCTTATAGTGTCGTTTTCTCTTATTAAGCGACATGTAGAGAATATTTTGGAGTCCTCGTCGCTGAATGAAAGAGGTGTTTGTGTGTACAAGCGTTTGCTGAGGGTGGATTTGAATTTCACAACAGTTTAGAGAGCTCATTGTGGGGGATGATTGCTCACCGTGTGCCTATGTGTGTGTAAGTGTGTGCGTACGTCGCTGCTTTCATCTTGATGGTGCAGCACATGTGTTTTTCTGTCCTCTGTCACCCTGAGGTCAATATGAAAGACTCAGGGCTGAATGGGACCTCTCCGGGTCTTTGAAATCTCTTGTCCAGCCGCTATGGAAATATTGCACGTACACACACACACAAACACACACAAGTGAGTGTCATGCATGCAGACACTCACTTATACTGAGAGCTCAAGTACAAAAGGTGCATGTGGAGAAACTCATTCACACACACACACACACACACAGATGAAGCGAAAACAGCCATTTACACCTGGTGGGTGTTTGATTATCAATTAAGCTACATCTCTGTCTCTCGAGCTGTTTAGTCTCCAAGGTGTTCAGCTTTGCCTCCTCAATCAATCTACATCACCATCTACCAGCCAAATTGGCACATAGTCACTTTGTATATATGTGTGTGTGCTTTGTTGCAAACTGTCTGACTGAATGTTTAAATAAAGGGCACAATTAAAAAAAAAAAAAGCTTTAAGCTTTTAAGCTTTACCTTATTGTATTGTACTTTGATGAATGAAAACTGAGTTTGAAACATGAGTTAGATTGATTATTTGTAATGATGTATAATAACTGATTTCATAAAGATTTTGTTTGGCAACAGTACCAACAGGTTTGTGTATACTGTATTTAAAAATCAGCTTGCATTGCTAGCACTGTCCTTCTGAATTTTATTTATTTATATTTATGTAAACATATAGCATGAACATTTTTTTTTTTATAAGGATGTATTAAAGTTGCTTTTTAAAGACCAAAGTATGTGATGTTCTCTCTGGTGGACAAACTATGTAATGGAGAAGTTTGTTTCTTAACTATATAAAACTTTCAGCATTTCCATGCTAACATTTGCTAACATTTCTTATTTGGTTCATCCCTAATTTTTACGGTAGTTGTGTATCCTGCATCCAGGTTTCCCTGCAATTTGTCTTGTTCCTCACAAAGTCAGTTGTTGCTTTTCTGAAACTAAAGAACATAAACCTCCTGGAAAAGAGAGCATCATCACAGATGATCCTAAGCTGCACCAGAGTTTATAACTAAAATAACCTTCTTTTTTTCTGGCCTTCCTATCAAATCAAAACACCATTAAAGCAACACAGGCTGTATGCAAAGGCAAACTGAGCTAGTGGCCAACAACCATGTACATGCTCATAAATGTGTCAACATGCACAAGGGGTTCCACATACAAACATGCACTGCAAAGGTAAACACAACAAGCAACAGCTTCTCATCATAACCAACCAAATGTCTGCCACGTTCCTCCTACGATAAACATGAAGCTGATAAAAATCAGGCCTGGTTTTCCCCAAGTGCTGGGGAAAAAGGCAACAGAAGAAGAAATAAAGGAGGAAAAACCACAGCAACAAAATGCAGAAATGAGTAGGATGAGGCAGGTAGGAAAGAGGAAAAAAGAATGAAAGAAGACAAAGAGGAGAGGTACGAGAGTTGGAATTGGCAAAGAGGCCGGGGACGAGAAAAGGAGAGAGAGCCTGCCCGCTAAGGCAAATGAAATCAATTTGAGAAGCATTGAAATAATTGGTTTCTTAACAGAATAGTGTCCTGGATGGCGTCTACCTCTTTCTATTCAGCCTCAGCCACAGAATAAGTCCACCTCTCGCTGGAATGACAACATCAACACCTTGTTTTTATTCAGGGCTGTTACAAAGGTATGTGTGAGTGTGTAGGTGTGTGTTGCGCAAAGGGAAAAAAAACTCCTGTAAAAAAATGCCATAATCAAAGAGGAATCATATCAACAGTTTTAGCATGTTTGGTTGAATAACATTCAAAATCCGCCAGTGTGCCCTTTTAACTCAAGCTATATAAAACTGGAGCAGAAAGGCCTTTTATACTCAATAATAGGGGCAGAAATGTAATCAAACCAATGTGATTGCCCTGTGATTCACGCCAAAATGCATCTAATCTCACATTAAGATACATTAATCTGCTTTATAATTGACATTTTAAAAATAGCACTTATGAAATTAGCAGAGAAAAGGGGAGAAAAGGCTTGTATGGTCAATTACAACTAACACTTGGGCTTGGCACAGGAGCCATTGGACACAAGCCATAAGTATTTAAATTACACAGAACCAGAGGGCCTGATTACAGCAATGCTGAATTTAGAAGCAGTAATTGTAGTCGCAGGCTCACAATGATGCTATTCACAGCCTCTTGTTGGAGGAAAGAGGGCTTTCCTGACTCATGCAAAGGGCTGGGATTTAAATTAGGAAATGATGTTCAGGTGTCCCGTTGATTCGAGTGGTACAGTACATGTATCATTCCAACACTGGCTTATATTCTACAGGTAAGGGGAAAAAAACATGGGTTCTACCAAAATGGATTTTTAGAAGTTTTTCCCAGTTCTGCCAGATCTTATGAAAAAAATCACACCTATGGTAATTCACTTCAGTGCCTCCACTGAATGCCTTCACTGATCACAACCCTTAATTCCCCAAAACCTGACAAAATATAAATTGTTTTCAAATATAATGTCATGCATCTTTTGTAAAGATATGTCTTAACTTGGGTTAAGAACACATTACACATTACACACAGTCATTTGTGCCAGTGTTCACAAGAAAAGAAGCACTGCATGTGTAAATAGTTAGCTGCTGAGCTGTTAACCTTATAAACAGTTCTTGTCTTGGCCTTTTGTACTAAACTGAAAGAAACAGTTCCAAATGGCAACAAACTGATCTGAGGACAGTCAGAGACAGGTCTGAATGTCACAATGCTAAAAACAGTGACTTACAGCATTCGCAACAGCATTCACTTCACCAGTGTGTGGTGTGCCTTTGAATGGTGGTGCAGCTGCTTAACTAGGAACAGAGAGAGAACAGTCAGTAGTATCTACGGTTCTTTTATCTCAGCTGAACACAATGATTTGAATTGTGTCTCAGGGTTTCAAGGTTTCTCCTGAATGTGTAAATGTAGTAAAAACTGTAAACAGGCTAGCATTTCTTGTAGTGATGGGGATGCTATACAATACAATCTGTAGAAACTGGCAGTAATGGTGTGGGGGTCATGGTGGTGGGTAGCACATCTGACTTTCATGTGGGAGACTGCAGTTTGTGTTTGTGTTTTCCTTTTCACTGGCATTAAAATGTTAGATGTTAAAAAATGGCAATGTAATCCAGTGTTTTACAGAATGGTCCAGTATACACAGTGATATAGTTTTATTCAACTTCAGAGAAGCTTGTGACATACTCTACCTTTCTGCTGCCTTTACATTCAAATTTTTATTTTTATTTATTTTTTATATGTAGCTATAGTCAGAGAGGAACCTTTGAAACATGTGTAAAAACATTTAAAATTTTTCCAAACGTGTCACACCTATGCATGATTTTATATACACACAGGAAAAGCAAACGTTTTGTCATCACAACCAGGCAGCCTGTGGCCAGGAAGCAGTTAACACACAGGCCTCAGCTACAAAGGCAGACCACGAAATGTCACAAATCAAAAACTCAAAGTTTCACAGCCAGTGAGGGGAAAAATACCACACCACAGCCACACCACGATATTGCCTTTTGGTCTCGACTTGATAGGGGCAAAATGCATATTCATGAAGTAAGCAACTTGTGATCCCAAACAAAGTAAAGCCCTGGCTTAGGGAGATTGGGCCCGCCGTTAATGACTTCTTCGTTTTAAGCCCGCATAAGAAAGCCCCTCGATTTCCCCGCGCTTGTAGTCCATGAGAATATTTAATACCGTTATTAATCATTTTTAATCCGTTTGCTTTTAATTAAGAAACAGCATGTTGCTGTCCTATCAGCCTGTGCCAGCGCACAGATTAATTGTAGCTTAAGATAGCCGGCCGTGATTGGTGTAATGTATTAGCTAACAAGACGCCCGGCTTCTAAAGATACTTGTACACTACCTTGGGAACTTGGCACCACTCCAGGGCCTCCCCCTCCCTTCCTCCCTCTCTCACTCGCTCTCTCTCACCCCTCTATCTCTCGTCCCGTGTGCCTTTCTTGTTTGATGCTGCAGTCAGGCATCTTTGGGAAACCTTCTCTCTCATCTCTGCATGCTGCTGTGTTTGTAGCACCATTACTCTGATGGCAGGCCAGGCTATCCCTGATGAGGGAACATGGCGGAAAGGAGTCTTTCATTCTGTCCCTGGCCGGGGGCGATACTCTGTAACCTATAGCCCCGGGTGCCAAGCACATACTTTTTTCCAATTTGACTCACTTGGCCCCATGTCTGGATTAGGATGTCAGGAAATTGTGGCTTTATGGTTACATCCTCATTAGGTTGTTGTTGTTTTTTTATTTTTTAAGAGGGAGGTGCTTTACCACAAGTATGACTGGGAGAAGACTGAAACCAGAGGGAACAGTGGCACCTAAAGGAGATGGCAATGTGATGATGTGATGCCAGAAGTAATGCTGTCAGTGACGGAGCACGTGAAATGTATGAGGAGAGAGAGAGAGACTGACCCAGTCGCATGTGACTGGACAGCAGGTGGTACTCAGCTTTGACTCCATGCTGGGTGAGAGGTTTGCATGGACTGTAAGCTTTATGTGCTGCTAATCACTCTAATGCAGCTGCTGAATAAAGGTTAAAGTCATTGTCACGTTAGCAACAGAAACACATAATCACATTTGTTTGAATTTCTATAAAATTGTTAAGTTGATTTCTAACCTTTTCCCTCCTTTATTGGCTCCAATGTTTGACCCTTGAACTGTTTGCACACTCCTCGTTTATTCACCCCATGCATTTGCTCATTTGGACAAACTGTCCAGTAACTGTGTTCGGGCTGAGAGTATAATACCTGTGTTACAAGCTCTATCTTTTTCTGTTATCCTCCAGCTTCTCTCTGCTGCTGTCCTGCTGTCCTCCTCCAAAGAAAAACAAGAGTTAGCTGTTTCAGCCCGCGCCCTAAAGTGTTTTTTTCATAAAGCATGACCACCACTGTTCCATAGCCTTAGCCACGTGGTTATTATTGTAACTAAGACAACAAAATCCTCTAACCTTCACAGTTAATAGTAATAAGTTTAGCCCAAACCACGGACCTTTTTACTTAAACCTAACCAAACCTTTACCATAGCGTAGCCACATCATAAAGCACAACAGTGATTTGGAATTTGTAATTTCCTTCAGTTTCATTCAACATTTGCTTTAATAGCATGCCACACCATTTCTACAAAACAGAGGCGAAAAACACAAATAGCTTCACTGATTCAAAGTATTTTGTTGTGCTGCAGTCACTGACCATGTAGTCTGAGTAAGCATCCTAACGCAGTGATGTTACGGTGCTGCTTCCTCTTCAGTTTGGCCTTGCACTGAAGTAACTTCAGTCTGCTGCTGCCTTGAATTGTTTTGTTCAGTGCGAGGCTTTTACAATTATTACTTGTAAGTTTATTGGCTGAGTTATCACCTAAAGATAAAATGATTTTTGAGAATTTTCTTGTTTTACAGTGAGAGTTTAAACAGGATGTAATGTAGAGTATAATACAGCTGAGCTGACAGCGATGCTTTCAGTCTCCAATGATGGGATCCTGCATGAAAAGCTACTGACCCAGCGAGTGGCACCGATGACTCAGTACACTCTCACCACTCTCATCAGTGTGTTTCCAGCTGAGAACCAGATGTTTCCCTCAGGAGTTGGTGGAAACCAAAGCAGAGCTAAAATTGTATATATGTAATTGTGTAAATTAGCCATTGTTTTTGAGAATATTAGCCATAGCAGCTTTTTATGGTGATAGTGTCTATAACTGAGTGAATAACTGGAAGAATGTAAACCCTGAAAACGTTGTGTTGCAGTCCTCTTTCTTAGGTTCCATCTAGAGCCTTTTAAAAGGGTTCTTCCTGGAACAGCTAATCCTGATACAGTGCCTTACAGGCTTCTTTTAAGACTCACTCCTGCCACCTGGGGAAAAATCCTTCTGGATTTTCACTTAGTGCAACTTTTATTTCTATGGATTGACCTCAGTTTGATTTTGTTGTTTGTAAAAGTGCAGATTTTGGGAAGCTGTTAGGAGCCCTGCTGCTGTTACACAGCATTTTGGCATTTCATTCACTTCAGGTACAGAATTTCAATATATAGTTATAGAAGAGAGGCACAAAACTATAAACACAAAGTAAATGAACAGTGAAAACAATAAATGCAAAGTGTTGGATTCAGTGGTTCTGTGCTGCATGGAAGCAAGTCACCAAATATTCTACGTTGATCTGAATTACAACTCTGATGAAAATGGAAGCCTGCCACCAAAATCAGATTACACAAGTGCCCTACAGTGTCTGTGTGTGTGTGTGTGTGTGTGTGTGTGCACGTAGAGCTGGGTGCTATTGTGATTTAGTGTATGAAAGAATAAATAGACGGCTATTTTCAGCACTAATCTCAGCATCTGCCTCAAAGGGACTCTCTCTCTTTCTATCTCTCTCTCTTTCACACACACACACACACATCCATCCACTACACACCTCTCTTTATGAACACACACACACGCACACACACAGAGGCTAGTCTCTCCAGTGAAGAGGAGCCCATTGTGTGTGATGAGAGTTAGATTGGATGGCTCCCCGGGGAGCTGCTCTCCATTAGCTAAGGTGATCTAACAGGTAATCAGCAGATAATTAAAAGGCTTCACTTCTCTGATGGGAGGGGTTGAGGGAGTTGCACTTGTGTGTGTGTGTGATGTGTGCACACACACGTGATCTTTTGCATGTGTACCTCTGTCTATGGAGTCATTTCTGAATGTCGTTAGGGCAGCGGGCTCGTGGTCGTTCTGTGTTATGGTGGGACATGCATCACTTTTATAGACACGCCACCCTTCCTGAGAAAGTATTTCAGGATGGATATTGGAAGGCAACGTCCAGGTCAAACCAGCCAGGATGTCTGATGTAAACAGATATGGATGAGTGCTACAGTCTGAAGCAGTCTACAGTGTATGTGTGCTTCTCACTGCCACAGCAAATGGAACGTTTTCTGTTGTTTTTCCAGCTCAAACATACCATACATGAACCATTTGATGATACATTTGATACCCATTGTGTTTCACACCAAACTAACTATGGCAATGCTACCACTAACCACAGGTACAGTCAGTAAAGGCCTCAGTATGCTTCAGACTAACACGGTTGTATGATGCAGACCACACAAAGGCATTTTTCTTTGCATAGCTTTTTACCCTTAGTTTTGCAGGCTGCCTACTTTATTGGAGAGGAGTGTTGGGGCATTTTCATGGAATTTCAACTCATTTTTGCATTGGTGTTTTATTCAATGCATCAAATTTTATTAAATGAAGTGAAGTAAAATGTAATGAGGTAATATAACAGTAAAATACAAGCATCAAGTACACGTATTAACTGCATCAACTAATCCACTACACTTAAATTTGAGTTTACATTTACTGTTTAGACATATTTAGTGAGCGTGACCAACACACAGTGTATATGGTGCAGGACATTTAACATCACAAAAATAAATTGTCAGTGTCAGTGTTCTCTGCTCGACTTTACAGTGGAGACATCGGTTTTAAACTCCAACAAACGTCTTGTAGGTGACATGAGAATGTGTAAGGCAGCCTTGAACTTCAGTATTCATGGGGCTGTGTTTATAGGGTTATTTGTTATCCAACAGATTTGTTATCCAACAGGAAAATATTTTTGACCAGACCATATTCAAAGGTTTCTAAGGTTTTAAAACCAGGAGCAAATGAGGTAACGATTATGTGTGCCTTTATGTCTTTGTATGCTTTTTTTTCCAGTAGCACAATGCCTCTTAATGACACAGTGTTCATGAGGAAGGAAATAACACAGTGATGATAGACAAAAATTGTGTCAGGATATTCATTAGTGTTTATCCTGTCTGCCTTCTGTTCCATTCTATTATTCCCACATACAGTTTTTAGCAGGCACCTTCATCCAGAGTAACTCGTGAGTGCAGCAGAAAACTAAGCCCTCACGTCCAGCACATGTGGCTGCATCCCGTTCTGATTGCATCTCGTGGTTCAAATGTTGTGTTGTTGTTTGTAACAGACCGAACTGCAGATATGAGCTCTACTGTGACAGGTAGCACTTTGAGCATGTTAGCATGCTGATTTTAGCCTCACATGTGAAATTTTCTCAATCCCTCTAAGACTGTACTTCTTTTTTATTAGGTTGGTTCAAATAAACTTGACCACGCACAGAACATTTAAGTGTTTTATGTTGTTGTATCTCCTTTCTCTCCTTAACTCCTTGGAGAACAATGATCCTTGCTGTGTGTCCGCTTTTTAAACAACAGAACGATCAAGATAAACAGTGGGAATCATGAGCACATTTATTAATCACAGTTTCTGTTTAACAAAAGCAACAAACGTCTCTTGAATATCTGTACTGCGTCATTAGAGTCTTTTGACACATTCACACACAATAAACTAGCCAAAAACAAGCATGTCAGCGACAACAAAACCAAAGAAAGCAGCTCCCAGTGCGCACAAAGAAAAGCCAGAAGAGAATGAAATCTGAGTGAAATGGTCACTATTCAAAAACGCTCAAAATTGGTTTAATCTCATTGGTTATATAAACGCACCATTTATTTCTGCACACACACTCAGCCATACAAAGACTTGGTGCTCTCCTTGCTGTCCTCACGCAGTCTGTCCAGAGTAGCTCCTGACAGAGAGGGGCTGCGATTAAGCTACTATTAACAGATAGGTCAATGTCTATTTTCTGCTCCACTTAAAGCTTCACTGCTGTAAAAATTGCCCCCTCTTCCTGAGAGGAAGCACAATACAAAAAGAGAGAGAAAAGACATGTGAAGGTGTGTATGCGTTTGTGTGTGTGTCATTGTGTGATTGTGTGACAGAAACAAGTTGAGGCAAATCAATACCTGCCAACAATGGATTTGATCTGAGCTGAGGGTTGTGATGTTAGATGAATGTATATACCGTTACAAAACACACGCAAACACATTTAGACACACTCATTCATTTATCTCACTGTAAAACAACAAAAGAAGACAGTGGGCAGTTACTTGGTAGGAACCACACTGGGCCTACACTGTCCTTGCTAAGTTTTAAAGATGTTTTTAATCTCGATATTTCCATTTTGACTGGTGAAAGCACCTCAGCATCACAGCACACTGGGAGCATAATTACCAGCATGCACTGGGGCACTGGATTTCTCCTTGTTACCATTATTTTATCAGGGTTTCTGTGCTGATACTGGCGTTACTGGTGATTTGCATTGTGTTCTGCAGTGTTCCCACTTTTGTTCACACTGTTTACAATGAATCAAGTCCAGTATTCACTTACACTATCACTGTAGAGGAAATACATGTATGACTTTTGCCATCCAACATCAAACATAGGCAGTAAGACATAACTATACATATATGTGTGTGTGGGATCTCACACTTGCAGCATGCACATGTGATTACACCCAAAATGATTGTATTTTCATGTTTGTTCAAACACTGGTGACGTCTTGTTTTGACACATCAGGACATGCCACTGTCCGACTTCTGTCTGTCTCTCTGGGTCATCTGTGGCTGGCGTATGTTGCACGGGTGGCTTACTATAACATGCAGTGGGGGACTCAGTGCTTCCAGAGGTTAACGTCATCTGTAATCAGAGTCTATCAGAGAGCACTGATAAATCTGAGCCTTGGGTTTTCTGTTCCAGTCTCATGAATTAAGAGTCTTCTGAGGACATGTTTCTATAAAAATCAGCAGAAACTACAAATTGACATGTTGCTGCTCAACATGTTGTATTCCCATTTCCCATAACCTTTTCTAACTGCTCAGAGTATATTCCACACTTTATTGAGCACTTGAACTTAATTTAAACCCCCGAATAAACACACTGTAGTTCCAGCACGTGTGTCTTCATGCACTCCAGCCAACGAGCCATCACTCCTGCATGCTACCACCAATCCAGATAGACTAGCAGTGATCTTACAGACTGAGTTAATTGAGCCTTAGCTTTACTTATTGCCCCTCACCTACATTATGATGAACAAAAACTGATAGCGGACTCTGTTTGGATTTCAGCAGTGAAGTGACGTGGGGAGAAACAACATACTGGCATTTGGAAGGGAGCGAGTTCATGTCAGACATGAGCTGAGAGAACAGAAAAACCTAATCAGAGCAAGATTGATCTTTGCAACAACGCTGATTGACACGTTTCTCCCATGAGCAGGAGGTCGGGTCATCAGTATTAACATGCATATGCAGTCATCAGTTTAGCAAATACACTAGAAGGCACAGGAAACCCTAAATGCTGGAACACACACAGGCTCTTTAACATGTATAGAAACACTTGTGGAGAGCACTTAGAGCCGATGGGGAGGCGAAAAAATGGAGCATTTAACCTCAACACATACAGCGATGGGCTCATACATGTATGGAGTAATGTAGGCATTTACCTCTGTAGGGGGGCACTAAGAATATGAGCAATGATCCAAGGATGAGTGTGTGTGCGAGCGTGTGTGTGTGTGTGCATTTGAATTTGCAAGCACGTGTCCCTGCATCTGCATTCTCCTACCCATGTGTCCATGGGGTATGAATTTGTTTGCTGATATGCATTTGCTTGTGTTTATGCGTGCACACAAGCTGTTTTTAAGTATGTTTGCATGCACACATTTGGCGGAGAGGTGGGGGTTAAGCTGGTGCCGAGGTTCCTGTAATGAGTAAGCATTGGGTGGCCGGGGCTAAGATAAATGGCGGGGGCCTGCCACTAGTGCAGCAGTCAGCAGGATGCACCAGGGCCGCAGGCTTGTTTGTGCCAAATGGAGCTCACAAAATATCAAAGGCCAGCCATCCAGAAGACGCAAGCGTCTGACAAATTTTAAATTAGCCAGAAAGAGAGAAGGCGGTGGAAGGGTGGTGGGGAGAGGGGGGGAGGAGGGGTCGGCGGAAGGAGGGAAGGAAGACTGGGAGGTGGAGAGAGACAGAAGGTGTATAATGTGGGGTGATGGGGAAAAAAAGATAAGAAAGACACGGATGGGAATGTAAGAAAGTGTGAGAGGGTGGATGAATGGGACGGACAAGGAGGAAAAAGAAACTAAATTATGCAATCTTCTGTCGTCCAGCGACATCCGTACTCCCTGCTCTCCTCCCCATTGTTTTTCTTTTTTTTTGTGCCGTGGTAATGACTGGAGCCATTATCGTCATTAGCTGGTGTGGTTGTTATTATTCCAACTGCATAGTTACAAGAATTTTCTCAGTCGGGCTGGTGAGTGCAACACAAACATAAACAGACGAGTGAGACATACTGTGTCTAAGCTGACTGAGTGCTTAGATATGTGTGCATGTGTATACAAACACACATTCACACACATTTAAATGTTCCAACTTCCTCCACACCACAGCCCCTGAGAATCAGCTCTGTCCAGTGTTTCCCACCTCACTCCATCCACTGGCTCCCTGTTACAGCTCACATCCAGTCCAAGGGAACTGCTCATTCTTCAGATGCATCTATAAGTCCAGTTTGAATGAGCCTATCAGATGGCAAAACACTGCACAAGGGTCTTCACTGTAAAACAAAGGGACAGGAAGGTTGTCATGGTGGTATTTTGTTTTTCTTGCCAGATGAGTAATAATCTACCAGGAATGGGCTTCTGCATGCATTAACATTGCATTACGTTCAGATACAAGTCATGTTTCATTTTCAAAATATGTTGGTAAAGAGATGGGGGCAAAATTTGTAATTTTTTGGCTGCACTTTTGTTGCTGTTGTTGATGTTTTTGTTCTTCTTTTGCTACTTGGGGGCCGAGAAACAAACCGTAAAAACAGAAGTGCAGGATCAGGTGATAATTCTCTTTAGGTTTGATGCTAAAAGTCACGTCTTTCACGTCACCACTGCCAAAATCAAAATATGTATCAGTGCAGTTTTGAGATGGTTTCTTCACGACATGGCATCATAAAAAGAAAACAGCAGCAGCAACCTTAAATTTATTCACAAATTGTCAGTTTTGCTAAACATCAGCATCTGAATTTAAGACTGTTAAAGTCTTATTAAGTACATTTTAACCATTTCCCTTGACAGGAAACAAGGTATCTGCCCCGATCAGCCACAGCATTAAAACCACTTACCTGTTTTAATGCTGTGGCTGATTGGTGTAAATGGTAAGTGAAAAATTCTGCACTCTAACGGTGCCCATCAGCAAGGCTGCAGTCCAGCTATAATCTTAATGTGTTCACTCACTTCATTCCCCATCTCAGTGTTTATCCCACCCCCCCTCCTCTGGTCTAAATGAGACTACTGGACCCACCTAGTAAAAGAGTTTTCTTTTACAAATGCCAATTTATGGCCGAGCAAGAGCTCCCTCTAATCTTTTCCTATTCATTACACACAATTTCCAGGGCGTTAAACCAGGGTGTCGATTGGTTCCTTGCAGTGTGTGCAGTGAGGGGTACCATGATTGTTTATTTGTTTATTTATTTGTTTATTTGTTTATTTTATGTCCACCGATGCCCGCCCCACCTTCTTTCCCTGTTTCTTCACCCAAACACATTTCACTCCCATAGTCCCTTAGTCTGCATTTTCTATGAATAATCAAATTGGTGCTAAAGCACGTGGATCCGCTTCCCTGAGTCCATTTTTCTGGAGTAGTCTGACCGCTCACTGAAGGACAAGTAGTTATAAGCAAATATAAGAACCTTTTTTTTTTCCTTTTTTGTAACTGTAACATAGTTATAATCTTATTTAATGGCATATTTTTAGTAGTTTAAAACTCATTTAAAAGCTGTCTAATAATTGAAATCCTTAATGAAGCATGCATGAATAATACGTGAGCATTTTTCATTATTTCCAATACACCTTATAGATTGTACAGTTACATTTTCAACAGTTTCAGCTTGCAAAACTTTCAATACAAAGTGCTACACTCTTAATTTTACACTAACACTGACAGCATTTGTTGCCTAGCAGTAACAGCACAACACTGTCTTTGAAGGATCTTTATTTACTTATTTGGGCATAAACCAGGATTCATCACAAAAAAAAAAAAAAAAAACAGAAGGGAACTTCTCTGCTGCATGAGCCGTGCTACCTTACAGTAGATGTCCATGTCAAATGAATCAGAAATGGCTTTGTTTAATTTACTTTTTTTATTTACTTATTTATCTTTTTTTGCATAGAATACTTCAAAGCTATAGCAATTCAAAACTATATATATTCACTATACATACTTGTATCGACTGGGTACAGATATAGAAATACAACAGTGCTAGTCAAATGAAGCTCTATGTCTTGTGCAGGAGTTTCCAGGACGTGGTTGGGGTCGCACACAAACTGTGTGAGTGTCACACCTGAGACTGGGTTTGCATCCAGAGCCCCCTCCCCCCCTGCAGTGAGGTTTAGGCAACAAAACCACCTGGGTTGAGCTCAGGGAAAGACTGTTTCATTATCATTGCATTGATGTGATAATGAAAGTGATCCTTAGTTTGGTCCACACTGAGTTCTGTTATGGCAAACTCAATATTGAAATACGTTTCCAATTGTAAAAAAAAACAAAAAAAAAAAAAAAAAAACTAGGAGACTTTAATGAATTTGCTCATTTTAGCTATTGAATATAATATTTTTCTTTAAATATAGATAATGAAGAGAAGAATCTGACTTTACTGTAAGTCCTCGGTTCATAGAAGACAAAATGTGTCTGTCCTTCGCTGCATCTGTTTCCTGTTTGTGTTCTGTAGTGACCACAGGTTGTTTTTACTCAACACACCATAAATGCTTCATAACTTGGAACTATGAATACAGAATACTACAGATCAGTGTAGGCTTTGAAATGAAAGGCAGTGGTGGTGATTAAATAGAGTAAATATAAATATAGTTGACCTGACAGAACTGGAAAGGATCTGCAAAAAGGAATGGCAGAAGATCCCCAACTCCAGGTGTGAAAAACTTGTTGCATCATTCCCAAAAAGACTCATGGCTGTATTAGCTCCAAAGGGTGCTTCTACTAA